>CP139503.1:206575927-206905480 GCA_021014915.2 Artemisia tridentata subsp. tridentata
CGGGTCTGTTTAAATTCCTTAAGGCCCAATAACGCGAAAATAAGCTCTTTTCAAGAATTATGCTGTTTTGTTGACTTAAATAAGCTGTTAGAAACTTATCTAATAAGCAGAAATGATAAACTCTAAGATTTGTGATTTTGGACTATAAATGCAAATATTATGCAAAATGGGTTAAAAGTGTAATTTTCCTATACGTTAGTGTCAAAACTGTCATTTTAGTAATTTAAGGATAGAAAATGAATATTCAGTAACCAGGAGTGTTAAAATATTATATTTGAATAATATAAACCTAAAATGTAAATATATTATAACCTTGGACTGAAAATGTAAAAGTTTCACCGTTAGGGTTAAAAGTGTAAATTTTATATAATTTGGAGGTTTATTCAGCAACTTTAATTCTATATATATTCGCACTAATGTGTTATACATTTATATCCTAAAAAGGCATTTATACATTTCGTAAGAATTGTTTAAAAGACGATACGTATATATAGATTTGTATAACAAAACTTTTCACTATAACATAACTTATCATCCACCACCTTTTGAGGAGTTGATATCTACGGATTCAATGAACATAAAAACAAGATAATATTATATATAATATTATTTTTGAACTTTAAGCATTTTAAGCATATCAACCATCCTCGCCACAAACCATTTCATTATCCGATACTATTTCCATTATTCGCGTAAAGTCAAGCTTAAACTATCAAAATCTCAGACTTCCCTATTATTCAGGTCTTGTGTTGGAGCCGTTCCCATATTACATTTGATGTCACATTACTTTGTCAATTACAGCCGAGGTGAGCTCATAGTCCCACTTTTATTTTTATATTTTCAACTCGTGGGGAGATACATGCTACAAAACAGAACACAAGTATTTTCTGTATGCTATACCTGATTGATATTGCCTAAGTTACCACTATTGCCAAAAGCCCCTCACATCATGAACCATTAATCATTTGCGAGTGAACACGAATATAGTGAATAGATCTATTGGAGGCTGACAGCCTATTTGTACTAGCCGAATGGATGGCCTTAGTTGCAAGCCGAATTAGTCAAATGCACTTTATTTGAATGGAAATAGGAAGATGGCAATCTCCTACATGAGGGCCACATACTTATACCATTTCGATGGTGTATTTTATTTATATCATTTCTATGATACACATTAACGTTTGAGTGTCATAAGACTTAGGGCAATATACTGAACTGCAATATTATTATTTATACTATGATTGTGTTTCTATAAAATTATACAAATTGAGACTTGTGTTCAAACTGATTATTATATACAAACACTATGGATTCACTCAACAATTTTGTTGACTTTTGGCATGTTTATCTCAGGTAACTAATGGAGCATTTGAGGCACGGAGTGGGCAATAAACTGATGGTTTTTGGTTTCAAATAAACTCTATCATTCATTTTAAACTATCATATCTTTTGTGAGATACTAAACTATGGAATCCTTTTTGTACTTGAATTATTAAGTGAATGATAATAACTTTCAAAATGCCTCCTTTGAGTCGTTTTCTATGATTATGACTGTGATCCTTTAAGTAATACCCCATTTAGTCTTTCGCTGTTAAGTTAAAATTTAGGGGGTGTTACAATTGGCATGTTAATGTACTTAATGACAGGTACCCGACCTGACTTAGCATATGCTATTAGCAGGCTAAGTAGGTATACTAGCAATCCAAGTTATGCACATTGGGAAGCTATAACTAGGGTAGTTCTTTATTTGAGATACATTCACGATTATGGGCTGCATTATAGCAGATATCCATCTGTTATCGAAGGATGCAGTGATGCAAACTGGATATCTGACTTAAAGGATTCTTGGTCGACTAATGGATGTGTTTTTACAGTAGGAAGGGTAGCTATATCTTGGAAGTCTTGCAAGCAAACAGTTATAGCTCGATCCACGATAGAATCAGAATTTATCGCATTAGATAAATGCGCAGAAGAGGCTGAATGGCTACATCAATTCGTAAAGAACATACCAAGGTAGCCTAAACCGGTAACGGCCATCAGTATATATTGTGATAGTCAATCGGCAATTGGCGGAGCTCAGAGTATAATGTGTAATGGAAAGTCTAGACATATCCGTCGTCGACATAATTCGATGCGACAACTACTCGACAATAGGAGTTATCTCAATTTACTATGTGAAGTCAAAGGATAACATTGCGGATCCGCTTACGAAAGGCTTAAGCAGAGAGTTAGTTAGTAAGTCGTCTAAAGGAATGGGACTAAATCTCTTAAAGGAATAAGTTTATATGAAGGAAAACCTAACCCAGTTGACTGGAGATCCCAAGATCTGGGTTCAATAGGACAACCTAATCATATAAATGTAGGGGAAGTCACGTCAATGTAGGGGAGTTACTTAATTTGTAACTTCATAGTCCATTCGTATAACAAATGTGACTTTTTGAGAGGTTAAACTTAGGCTTTAATGATTCAAGATGAAATCACAAAACATAATGATTCAAGATGAAATCACAAAACATATGTTTTTAATGATTCATGATGAAATCACCTATGTGAGAGAGAAGTGGGGTCGCTTTGAAAGGAATTGTGGGGGGCGCAATTCCTAAAAGCTCTTGTAGAACCAGGCTAGTATTTATGACCATAACGAATACGACTATGAGGACTTGACAATCTCAATGAGAGTCTTGTGTGAAGTGTAATGTCGTCTACGTAAACGGAGGCTGAGTTCAAGGACATCGTGTCTACTTAGATCTAGGAGACTAAGTGCATCTCACAAGGGAAGGTTCAAAGGGTTACACCTACCTATCCTATGCAGGACTTAACCGCATAAATTTCACCGAAACTTTCGTATGTTTTCGACCGATCTCCATTCATGTAGGGGATTGTTGGAAAATAGCTTTTGCAAAATGATTTTTTGCAAATTTTGGACACTATTTAATATAAGTATATGTTATATATATTTATATTTCTTGGTAGCTTTGCATTCTCCTTGACGAGAGCTTCGCAACGAGCTAAAATGTGTCAAAAATGGAGTTGGTATGAATGAGATATTGGGTCTCAAAGTGAGGTACGTGAAACACAAAATATGAAAAAAAAAAAAAAAAAAAAAAAAAAAAAAAAAAAAAAAAAAAAAAAAAGGTGCATCCCACATCGCCTAGAAAAGGAAGTGGGAAGGTGTTTATATAGAAATCTTGATATTTGCTATCAAATTCCTTTGGTTTGTTTTACTCCAACACCTACGCGCGAGCACAGGGCGGTGTAGATGGGTTCGAAGCTTGTGAACTCATGCGAGCCCGCGCAACCTGCGGACACGAATAGAGCTTCGAAAATTCGCATGTGTGAGTATTTTTTTGCTACAGATTTGGGTTCTTAGTTTACAAATTCTGTGTCAATCTATTTTGGGAATAGATATAAACTTAGTGACTAAGTTTTTACATAATCTTTTTGTGCAATTAAAAGATATGTAAATCTGGTTAATTAATAACATATTTTTATATTCATCGCTCTTATTTAGTCTTTGAGAACAAGACGGCTTTTCTGTATAAATAAGGTCATAACCCTCATTTAGTTTACACAACCAAAACAAATTCCTCCATAATCCGTTTTCCAGCATCTTCGATCAGAAACACGTAAAGCTTCTGTGGTCTTTCAGGCAAGTGTGTCACGTCCAGATGTACATCAGCTTTGGCCATTGTACCCTGAGAAACAGACGACGAATATGTTTTAAGGGAAGCATGTTAAACACGAGCCTCGACCTTTACTGCTTTCTTTTACTTATCGTTATATAGTGTTTGTATTCTGCTTCTACTCCTTTTTGTCTATATTTAATTTTCTGTTATTTACTTTCTGTTATTTATTTATTGTAATATGTTTTTATAAATAAAAGTGCACACCATTTCCTACACATTTTGGGCTTTATTATTCATTGCACTAAAATAGTGCAAAGATTTAATGCCTACATTGGAGAAGTTTTTGTGTACTTTTTGCACTAATTTATTGCAAAAAGTACATATACTGCATACTTCGGTGATGCTCTTTGAGCATTAGGTGTGGCAATATGACACTTTCATCTTTTCAGTACCACCTCAGAGCCAACTCAACGTTCTCACTTTCAACACTTATACTCCAAAACATCATTTCATTATTGGCATGTCATTTAAGCCCCACCATACCCTATTAAAGGGGTGTTTGAGATTGCTTATTGAATATTAATAAATATGTTTAACACTTGTAACAATATTTGAAACAAGTATGTTTAACACAGGTTTCTTAATTTAACACATACACAAGGACAAAAGGCTAAAGAAAGCGCAAGAGATGCAAGGAGGCAAAAGCATAAAATACAAAATCATAAACAAAAAGAGCATACAAGCAAGAAAGCAACCAGTCAAGAGCACAAAAGCAAAAAGACACGCACAAAAAAAATGACCTAAAGGCAACACTAAAACCAAAACCTAAAAGATAGTCTCTTAAATTTCGTATGTATATGCATTTACTTAAATAGTTTAAGAAAAATTACAATACGCAACAAACATTCATTAGGTTCATGTGAACCCTCGGAGCCCCTAGGTCAGCCCCTGTCAACACAAGTGGGTGAAAAACAATTGAGTTTTTTGACTTATGATTAAATTTATGTAGTAATGGACTTTATTTATCTAACAAATCTCTTTGGTCTAAATATATATTGGGCTTTAAGTAATATTGGGCTTTGATAGTAAACGAGTAAAATAGCCCGCGCGATGCTGCGGTGTGGCCGTTTTATTGCTATGTTTTTATTTAGCGTTTTATTATCTGAGTAACATATACTACAAACCTTTTAGAAAACATACCTTGAGAAAGCTTTGTTACTCAGATTTCTGCTTGTTTCTTCCTGGTGTCTTTTGTTTCTTTTGGTTCTAAGATGTTCTTTGCAGTTTTGTTTTTTTTATCTACTAAAATGGTTATATTTTAATGTTTTATTGAGTTGTGAATTCCTGCTTCAAGAAACTTCTTCAACAGGAATGACCATACTCAAGTACAATTTTTGGTAACACATGGCTGCTTCATATTCAGTTGTACAATGGTTAGGTATGCTATATGGCTGTGTGCAGCAATTGATGAATGATATTAGTATTCATAAGACTTGAACAGTAAAACTCGAAATGTTTGTTAGCCAATGGGGTTTTGCCAACATATGAGTTTAACACTATTAGCCCTTTAAGGTGGCCTAATATGAGTGTGTCAACGAATAGGAAAGCAAATTATACAATCATAAACACTTTAAGATTACTAATAGTTGTCACATCACGAACGTCTATTAGTATATATATAATTACACTATGGGAATATTGAGTTTTGATCATGGTTCTAAAAGGCGCGCTTTAGCGTCGCTAAGGCGTGAGGCGTGGCCTCGGCATTACGAAACAGACCAAGGCGTCTTCTTAAGGCGTGGCGCGTGATGAGGCGTGAAAAGGCGCGCCTTAGCGCGAGGCGTTACGCCTTATTTTGAAGCTTTTAAAGGATTTACTAGTATTTGTCCTAGAATTACCGAATTACTAATATAAAGGAACTGGGCTTGGGCCTGATAACTTTATAAATCAATTTCAAGTTTTTAACTTATTTCTACGGTTCTACCACTCATATAACGAGTGAATAAGGTTTTGACGACTACCCGATGAAGAATGTTTTATTTAAAGAAATGGCGAAAAATGCAAGGATAGTTTAGTTTTTTGAGTTTATTTCTTATGTATAACGTTTTTTTGTAAACTTGATCTATTATATATGTATTTATGTATGAAATATGATATAAATATATAAATGTACAAAAAAAATTTATGCTGCCTTGAGTCACGTCTTAAAAAACGCCGTAGCTTCGCTATAGCTCGTAAGGCTTGAGGCTTGGCTTCACTGGCACGCTACGCCTTACGCTACTTATAACCTTGGTTTTGAATTTTGAAGGTATATATATATATTTTTTTGACATATTAGTGGATGAGATGAGATCCATGCAGACCACTCAATCTCTAAAGATCAAACCACATCATCCCAACCATTCATTCCACCTTCATCCAACGGCATATATCACATCTGATATTTACAAATAAGGGCAAATATGTAAATATACCTCTAAGCTATAAAAGAAAAAAAAACAGTCCATAGTCTCATTTATTCACCCTAAAACACACAGTTCTCAAACAGCCGTCATTCAACCTCGCCGGAAAATCAACCTCGCCGGAAAACCGTCATTCAAAGCATAAATCAACGTTAAAACCATCATTCACATTATAAAAACCGCCGTCGTTCACAGATCTACTTTCTCTCTCATCACAATCACAATAAACCTCGCCGTCATTCACATTATAAAAACCTCGCCGGAAAATAACTGCCGTCGTTTAAGATGGAGGAAAATCAAAATTTAATTGATATTATAGATGAAAATCAGCTAATTGAAGTTCCAGTAGATGCTGTAAATACACGAGATGTTGTTGATAAAGGTGATGCAGATAAAGGTGATGCAGATAAAGGTGATGCTGATAACGATTTACCACAAGTTGGGGGTGATGATGAAAAACAAAATGAAGGTAAATCACGTGTGATTTGATATTTCTTGTTTATTATACAATTTTATTTGTGTATTATCTTTATAAAATCACAAGTGAGGTGGCTAATGTGTATTATCTTTACAAAATTAAGTGACAGTAAGTAAATTGTTGTGAATCATATGTATGGTATTTTTTTTTTGTATGTAGTAAATCACATGTGATTTATGCATAAATCACATGTGATTCATGAGTAAATCACATGTAATTTATGCATGAAAATCACATGTGATTCATATAATATTTCACAGTTCAATAACATTTTATTACACAGTTTCTTTATTATTTTCCACAATTGATTCACATGTAAATCACAAGTATTTAAAATCACATGTGATTTATGCATGAATAACATGTGATTCTGTTTCTAATTAACATGTGATTTATAAAATCACATGTGATTTATACATGATTAAATGTGAGTCTGCTATTTTATTGTATAGATCACATGTGATTCATGCATAAATCACATGTGATTTATGCATGAAAATCACATGTGATTCATATATTTTATTTACAGTTTCTTTATTATTTGCACATGTGATTTGTATTGAAATCACAAGTATTTAAAATCACATGTGATTTATACATGAATAACATGTGATTCTGTTTTTAATATGCAGATTGTATGAGATCACCACGACCAACTTTATATGAACATACTGAAACACCGAATGGATCGATATATTGGGAGCCTCATGTAGAAGGAATTCCTATACCAGTTGAAGGAAGATACTATGATACTTTAGAGGAAGCAATAGAGATGTATAGTACTTATGCTGAAGAAGGAGGTTTTCAAATTAAAAAATCAGGGCAACGATTAACAAAATCTGGTATGGTACAACACAAATACATCATGTGTAACAAAGAAGGTATTCCGAGACATATTAATATTGATACTTTGGATCCTCAAAACAGTGACAAACAAAAGAGAAATACAACTTTGCATATAACAGGTTGCAAAGCTCGTATAAGATTAGAATTGGACATTGTTTCTGGAAAATACAAATTAGTTAACTTTGTTGCTAAACATAATCATATGCTTATACCAAAAGAGTACAAGCATTTTACAAAAAAAGAAAGAAGAATGACTCAAGCAGACAAAATGTTTGTTGTCAAAGCGGCAACAAACAAGATTGGTGCAACACGGGCTCATAACTTGTTAACCAGTATGAAAGGTGGGTATGAATATGTTCATGGGACATCTGATGATTTTAAGAATCACCAAAGGGATATTAATGCTTTCATAGGAGAAAGTGACGCACAAAAGCTTATAAACAAAATGGAAAACAGAAAGATTTATGTGCCGGACTTTACTTTTTAATATAAGGTAGAAGACAGTGAGTTAGTGGCAATGTTTTGGGCCGATGAAGTTGCCAAATGCAACTACAAAGAGTTTGGAGACATAGTATCTTTTGATGCAACATTCAGGTGTAACAAGTAAGTGTATTTTTTTTTATTTTTTTTTTAATATGTTTTCATTTAATTATTGTTTACTTTTTATATTCAGAAAAAGATTGCTTGAATCACATGTAATAAGTAACAAATCACATGTGATTGTTACAAATCATATGTGATTTGTGTACAAATCACATGTGATTCATAAAATCATGTGATAACAAATCACATGTGATTTGTTTAATTATTACATGTGATTCAAGCAATCTTTTTCTGAATATAAAAAGTAAACAATAATTAACACAAAGTCACATGTGATTTATATGAATCACATGTGATTGATGTTAACGATCACATGTGAATCATACTGGGAATCACATGTGATTTACTTTTGCATTACTGTATATTTATTTATATGTGTTCCTAGGTAACAACATGGTGTTTGTACCATTTACTGGCGTCGATAATCACAGAAAGTGTGTCACATTTGGTTCGGGAATGCTTTTACATGAAGATACGGAATCATACACTTGGCTACTAAACGCTTTTATGACTGCCTTTAAGAAAGAACCAACCATGGTGGTAACAGATCAAGATGGAGCAATGAAGAGAGCTATTGAAGCCGTTTTCACTCAATCAAAACACAGACTTTGCATGTGGCATATTGACCAAAAGATTCCAGCAAAGGTAATTTTATTCTCTTTTATGTTAATTACATGAGAATCACATGTGATTCATAAGAATCACATGTGATTCATCTATACATCACTTGTGATTCATATGTATATATCATGTGATTTATACTGAAGAATAAGCCACTAAAACTCTATTTATCATAAAACAGATTTGTAAAGAAATATACGATGAAACTGATTTCAAGAAGCGTTTTAGGAAGATCATTTGGAATATGTTCATTACACCCTTGGAATTTGAAGAGAAATGGGCCAAGTTGATTGAAGATTTCGGTTTGCAAAAACACAAATGGATGACAAAGATGTTTAAACTTAGAGAAATGTGGATTCCAGCCTATTTTATAGACTCTCCATTATTTGGATTGATGAGAACCACGTCAAGGTCTGAGAGTGAAAACTCATTCTTCAAAAGTTTCACAAGCCCGGGATCAACACTAGTTAGTTTCATGATGTCCTATGAATCGGCAATGGAAAGGCAACGTTATAGGCAAGAACAATTAGACTTTAAAACACTTGACGCGGCGCCAAAGTGTCAAACAAAGTTAAAAATTGAACTTCATGCAGCAACAGTTTATACTAGGACTATATTTCTGCTTGTACAAAAGGAAATATATGAAGCATGTTGGACTTGTACAATACAAGATTTAAAAATAGAAGAAGGTTGTGAGATTGTCATGGTTAGAGACAAAAATGCGGCGCCTTATAGAACCCTTAACAAAGAAATTGCAGATGAAAGCGAACAAGTAGCAGAAACAGTTGTAGAATATAAGGTATGTTATTTTGAAGTTTTAAAATATCTTCTAGTTTCTTGTATGAATCACATGTGATTTTGATTGACTTTACATGTGATTCTCATTGAAATCACATGTGATTTTGATTGAGATAACCTTTCAGTTAAAATCACATGTGATTTCAGTGAAAATCACATGTGATTTCAGCTAAAATCACATGTGATTTCAGCTAAAATCAGATGTGATTTCTCTCAAAATCAGATGTGTTACCATTTCCAGTATATAATTCTTTTATTATTTTAAAAAGGTACTACGTACTATAGAAGATGGGTCGGTGGTATGTTCTTGTAGACATTTTGCTCGATACGGTTTTCTTTGCCGACACGTATTTTGTGTCTTCAAGAATCGTGATATTGAAATGATTCCAAAACAATATATTTTGAGAAGGTGGACAAGGGATATAATTCCACCTGGCTTGAGAAGAAAAAGAAATAGATATGGGGAAAAAATGTAGAAGTTGAAAGACTTACAAATGAAGCAACTTGTCTGGTGGATGATTGTTTATTAAGGTTGAGCAATAACGTAGGGAAGATGGGTGATTTAGTAGAAAAGTTAAAGATATTGAAGACAGAAGTGGAGGCTGAGGTACCAATTCCTCCTTCGGGAAAAACGGGAGATGTGATTGGTGAACATTTTGCTATTTCTAAACCAGAGAACCAAACTGTTAACAATCCAACAAAAGCAAGAAATAAAGGGAATATTACAGAAGCAGAACGCAATGAAAGGAGAAAGAGTGAAAGAGAAAAAGCACTTAAAATTAAAAAGAAACAAATGAAACCTTGTGGACATTGCGGGGGGAAGACCAACTTGCATACGAAGACAACTTGTCCATTGAACCCAAAGGCAAGGAAAAAGGCGAAACCAGTTGATGCTTGAGCAGTTTTTCTTTGGCAAGGAAAAAGGCGAAACCAGTTGATGCTTGAGCAGTTTTTCTTTAAAAAGATATACTGAATTTGTTTAGAATTGGAAGTCTTTGTTAGTTCTTTAAATAATTGGAAGTCTTCTTTACTTATGGATTATTTACATAAAGATTGCTTGAAATACTGTGAATTATACTTGAAATACATATAATTATTGTTTACTTTTTATATTCAGAAAAAGATTGCTTGAATCACATGTAATAAGTAAACAAATCACATGTGATTTGTGTATGAATCACATGTGATTTGTACACAAATCACATGTGATTTGTACACAAATCACATGTGATTTGTAAACAAATCACATGTGATTCGTGTATGAATCACATGTGAAATAACAATGTGAAGGAATTCAACAGATCGAATTTGTGATAGTCTTGTGTATCAACTTGGAACATATTTGGGACCGAACTGAATGAGTTAACGTAATAAGACAAGTGAATGTAAACTATTTGATTCAGGTTTAAAGAGGACTTGTAATGTGTTTGACCTCAAAAAACATAAAACCTGATACTTGCATTGATGGGGCCAACAAAAAACAATACACGATTTCATACTTGCATTGATGGGGCCAACAAAAAACATAAAACCTGCTGTTATAAAAAAACATAGAATCCTAACCAGCTATTCTAACCTTGGAAATTTATACTAGTTAAAACTACTGTTCTACCATAGAATGTTTTAAACGCCTTCATTAGGCTTAATGAGTTCTTCTTCTGTAGGCTTAATGAGTTCTTCTTGTTGTGTAGGCTTAACGAGTTCACGTTCTTCCCTGTTCCTAACTGCTTCAACAATTATATTAATCTTTGTTGCAGCATCAAGTTTGTCAAACTCCTTTGCCTCCTCAAGCATCTTTTCCCGATGCACGTTAAGCTCATGTAACAATATCTTTGTAGCAAACTTGAACCTCAGCCTCCTCAACATGTCAAACTGCAACTGTGATTCAGCAACAAGGCCACAATCCCACTTTGTAGGAGCTTCACCCATAAAGCTTTCCATGTGCAGCATGGCAAAAATACCAAATCCCGGAAATTTGACTTTGTCCCCATTTTAGCTTTGGGATCTTTGGCTGCAATTTACTGATGATACCATGCTTTTTGTGGCCATAAAACTTCAGATAACGAGCAAACATCTTTTTCTGCAAGAAAAACATATAAAAATGAACATGTGATATGGGTAAAATCACATGTGATCTGGGTAAAATCACATGTGATTTCAGTAAAAATCACATGTGATTTCAGCTAAAAATCACATGTGATTTCAGTTAAAATCACATGTGATTTCAGTTAAAATCACATGTTTACTTATGGAATATATTGAACAAGAACTCTTGTTTACTTATGCAAATAACAAATATAAAATGATATAAAAAATTAACTCATACTTACAAAATGTCGCATGCTTTTTTATATTCCCCACTGCCAATGTTATCGAGGATTGTCATCGATGGTGTTTTACCAAAGTTGAAGACGACAACATAAAAATGGCCCTCACAGCAAATAGGAAAAAATGCCTGATTTAACAAAAAAGTAAAATTAATAAAAAATGATAAATAATGAATTTACAATGTATAATTCTAAAATAAAAATAATGAAATTACCAAATCAACATCTTTAAGAGTAACGCCTGATTTAAACTGAGCCGTAACTTGTGCATGAAAACTATCCCATTGCTGATCGGAATTCAAAACTCCATCGATCATAGGCTTTGTCTGTATAAAATAACAAACATAAATGTAAAAAACATAAATGTAAAAATCAAAAATATATAATTATATAATAAAAGTAATAAAATTAACGAACACTTACAATACAACCAGTCGGGAAGAAATGCCTCGATGGAGATCCAGCTTCTTTGAAACTCTCTTCATGGTTAAGAATAGCACCCCAACAGTCAACCACATTCGCATCAAGCCACAAACCGGGTGTTAAAGTTTCCATATTCAAACGAATTGCTGAAACTTTGTTCATAGAATTTGTTTCAAAAACATTTTCACTGTATGAACACAAAAACACATGTGATTAGCTAGAAGAAAGAAAGAAGTTCAAAGAGAATCACATGTGATTTGTATAGAAATCACATGTGATTTCTATAGAAATCACATGTGATTTGTATTGAAATCACATGTGATTTTAAGCTAAAACACAGTTGCACTTGGGGAAAAAAACTGTTTGCAGCCCTGAGCAGTTCCAATGACTTATTTGCAGGCTGATTTTCAGCTTATAATTAAGATACAAATTGCAATTTAAGCTCAGAATCTAAAATTCCATACTACTACCTACTTGTAAACCAAAATTAAAACAAAGTACTAAAGTGAATAAGCAGATTAAGCATAAGCAAAGCTGAGAAAGACCAAGTGATTATGCAGGTATGCAAACTCTAAACTTGCACTATGGAATACAACTGATCTATAAAGAGCTTATAAGAGCTTATAAAGAGCTTATAAGGGCAGTTTCCAATCTTATTGAATCAATAACCTCTAAACTCATCAAAATCACTTGAATCCTATTGAATACAACTGATCTAACCTAGATTAACCTCAATCAAACTTCATCAATTTGCCAATATACAGTAACATGATCATGAAGGTTTAAAGGGGTTAGACTTACATCTTATCACCATGCATAGAAAACAACCGGTTTCCCACAATAAACTCCGGCTTCGTAATGAAGGGTACAACTTTAGTTTTCCTATTCATGTATGGGGAGCAGAGGAACGGAGACGGTTTCACAGCCCGTTTTTCAGGAGTAGCCGGACCTTGATTCTCGACGGGCATTCCCAGGCGCCTCTCTTCATCCAACGCTTCACCCTGACAAAACATAATTTAATTAAAAATCAGAGAAAACTAAAAGATAAAAGAATCAAAGCCGTATTCTGTTAGAATATTACATATAGGTATTCATCAACAATACAATCAATCACCTCATTCACAAAATCAATATTCTTTTCTAGCCACTGAGTGTAAGTCTCGGGCGTATTGGTGATCTCAAACTCTAAATCTTCATCACCCACCACATTCTCAGCCGGCTTCTCAATGTCAGCAGGAATATCCGTTTCCTTTTGACCATCAGCTCCCTTCTCAAGCTGAGAATTGGCTTCCCTCTCACCTTGAGATGGATCTTTATCAAAATCATCTAAACTAATTTTTTTAAACCCACCGATATCTTCGCCATCATTTCCACCATTGCCATCTTCGCCATCACTTCCACCATTTTCATCTTCGCCATCACTTCCTCCATCATTATCCTCACCTCCATTGTTTCCCAAAGAAACAGGTTTCTTGAAAAGTTGAGAATATCTCTCATACAACTCAACGAACTTTTCATCACCAGCATAATTTAAATATGCTTTTTCCAGATTAGCTTCAAGAGCACGTCTTTCAGAACATATCAAGGAAAGCTTTTCTTCAAGTTTGTTAAACAAAACCTGTATTTAATATTGATGTCAATGACAGTAAGTAAATTGGTTGGTTGAGAATAAAACAAAAAATATAATCATTAATTAACATAACACTAAAAGATCTTAAGTAATATTGAAGTTAATCACATGTGATTTAGTGTAGAATCACATGTGATTTAGTGCAGAATCACATGTGATTTAGTGCAGAATCACATGTGATTTAGTTTAGAATCACATGTGATTCTACACTAAATCACATGTGACTCTACACTAAATCACATGTGATTCTGCACTAAATCACATGTGATTATACACTAAATCACATGTGATTCAACATAAAATCACATTGAATGAACAATTATAATATATTAAACATACCTCTTTGTCAGAAGATTCAGACAAACCAGCATCAATAAAGCCTTCTGAATCCTTAGCCTCTGCCTCAGTCCACTCAGGATTAAGCTCTAAGTTACCCAACTTCCTATCGGCGAGTTCCAGATCCTGTCGTTGTCTAATTAACGTTGTCGACCAGTTTAAGATAGCCGGACGCAAACGAACAACATGAAACTTCTCAAACTTCGTAGAATCTAGATACACAAGCTGAGAACAAAATAATAAAAGCATTATATACTGGAAATGGTAACACATGTGATTTTGAGAGAAATCACATGTGATTTTAGCTGAAATCACATGTGATTTTAGCTAAAATCATGTGATTTTAGTTAAAATCACATGTGATTTTAACTGAAAGGTTATTTCAATCAAAATCACATGTGATTTCAATGAAAAATCACATGTAAAGTCAATCAAAATAATAAAAGAAATATATACTTGTAAAGTCAAAAGGATAAAAGTTTCAAATCAAAAGAAATCAAGAAACAGTTTTAATGTGAATTGAATCTATAAACTTACCATGAGGACAGCTAAAGGACCAGTGTAATGGCACTCCCCTTTTGGGTTGTAACTATATTGAAGGCAATGGTGTATGTAGCCACACCAATCAATCTCAGCTATTGGAAGATGTTCCGGAATACGTCTAACCACATCTAAACAAACATTCCCACTCATGGTATCACACCTTCCCATCGTGTTGGTAAACAACATAAGAAAGTTTAGCTTGAAAAAAATCATCAACTGTAGTTGCAGAAACCAACGTTCTAGCAATATCTGGTGCTCGAATGTCCTTCAATGACTTGGGATAAAATCAATATTCTTTTCTAGCCACTGAGTGTAAGTCTCGGGCGTATTGGTGATCTGAAACTCTAAATCTTCATCACCCACCACATTCTCAGCCGGCTTCTCAATGTCAGCAGGAATATCCGTTTCCTTTTGACCATCAGCTCCCTTCTCAAGCTGAGAATTGGCTTCCCTCTCACCTTGAGATGGATCTTTATCAAAATCATCTAAACTAATTTTTTTATACCCACCGATATCTTCGCCATCATTTCCACCATTGCCATCTTCGCCATCACTTCCACCATTGTCATCTTCGCCATCACTTCCTCCATCATTATCCTCACCTCCATTGTTTCCCAAAGAAACAGGTTTCTTGAAAAGTTGAGAATATCTCTCATACAACTCAACGAACTTTTCATCACCAGCATAATTTAAATATGCTTTTTCCAGATTAGCTTCAAGAGCACGTCTTTCAGAACATATCAAGGAAAGCTTTTCTTCAAGTTTGTTAAACAAAACCTGTATTTAATAATGATGTCAATGACAGTAAGTAAATTGGTTGGTTGAGAATAAAACAAAAAATATAATCATTAATTAACATAACACTAAAAGATCTTAAAGTAATATTGAAGTATAATCACAATGTGAATTTAAGTGTAAGAATACACATGTGATTACTAAATTTCACTAAATCACATGTGATTATACACTAAATCACATGTGATTCAACATAAAATCACATTAAATGAACAATTATAATATATTAAACATACCTCTTTGTCAGAAGATTCAGACAAACCAGCATCAATAAAGCCTTCTGAATCCTTAGCCTCTGCCTCAGTCCACTCAGGATTAAGCTCTAAGTTACCCAACTTCCTATCGGCAAGTTCCAGATCCTGTCGTTGTCTAATTAACGTTGTCGACCAGTTTAAGATAGCCGGACGCAAACGAACAACATGAAACTTCTCAAACTTCGTAGAATCTAGATACACAAGCTGAGAACAAAATAATAAAAGCATTATATACTGGAAATGGTAACACATGTGATTTTGAGAGAAATCACATGTGATTTTAGCTGAAATCACATGTGATTTTAGCTAAAATCATGTGATTTTAGTTAAAATCACATGTGATTTTAACTAAAAGGTTATTTCAATCAAAATCACATGTGATTTCAATGAAAAATCACATGTAAAGTCAATCAAAATAATAATAGAAATATATACTTGTAAAGTAAAAAGGGATAAAAGTTTCAAATCAAAAGAAATCAAGAAACAGTTTTAATGTGAATTGAATCTATAAACTTACCATGAGGAAAGCTAAAGGACCAGTGTAATGGCACTCCCCTTTTGGGTTGTAACTATATTGAAGGCAATGGTGTATGTAGCCACACCAATCAATCTCAGCTATTGGAAGATGTTCCGGAATACGTCTAACCACATCTAAACAAACATTCCCACTCATGGTATCACACCTTCCCATCGTGTTGGTAAACAACATAAGAAAGTTCAGCTTGAAAAAATCATCAACTGTAGTTGCAGAAACCAACGTTCTAGCAATATCTGGTGCTCGAATGTCCTTCAATGACTTGGGATAAAACTGATCAACCCAAGATTTGACAAACCGATGGGTAACAGGTCTTTCCTCAAAGGAAAACAATGAAGTACCACCAACTGGAATCCCTAACATCTCATGAATCTTTTGTGGAGTGACATGTATGGACAGACCATTAAACAAATTCAACTTATTATTTGCTGGCATAAAATTTGCAGCCACAAACCTACCCAATTTTGAAGGAAGTTGATCAATGTAAATTTTAATAAACGACTCAAAACCTATTTCAGGCAAAAACTGTCCCATATTGACTTTCGACTCATGGATAGAAGCAAATAGAGAAGAAGGAGCATTCCTTACCCTAAGAGTTGGAAATTGTTCAAGATACTTTACCTTTTCTGCCTCATCCTGTGACAACAACATTTTTTTCTTCCCTAATCTTCTAGGATTCTCAACACTAACTTCATCCTCATCACTACCCTCCATCTTAATTTTACCCTTTGTTTTCTTAACATCCTTTTTTGACTTTCGCAAAACAGCTTCATCTTCATCTTCATCATTACCTTCTCTCTTAATCTTACCCTTGGGTTTCTTAACTGCCTTTTTGACTTTGGCACAACAGCTTCATCTTCAGACTCAGAATCATCCATCATATAACCCCTCAATTTCTTCAACGCACGCTTCAAAGACTCCATATCATCATCATCGCTCATTAAAATTTTCTTAAGCTTCTTGCTACTACCTTCATCAGAAACCTTCTTGCTCTTAACCTTCTTAACCACAACACGACCTTCATCAGAAGCCTCATCAGACAACTTCCTTTTTCGGTCCAAATCAGAACCAACCTTCAACTTTGGCTTCGAGACATCAGAAGCCTTCACCTAACAAAATTAAGTGACAATAAGTAAATTGTGATTTACTACATACGAAACCATGGTGATTTATTGTAGAGAATTAAGTGACAGTAAGTAAATCACATGTGATCATGCATAACACATGTATTCATGCATAAATCACATGTGATTCATGCATAAATCACATGTGATTTATGCATGAAATCACATGTGATTCATGCATGAATCACATGTGATTCATGCATGAATCACATGTGATTCATCACATGCAGACTTGACAGCAAGTGATTTTAAATACTTGTGATTCATGTATAAATTACCTTGGGTTTCGACACATCTGGACACTTCTCAGCAGACTTTGCAGCCTTAGACTTTGCAAACTTCGGCACATCAACACTTTGTGCCTTATCCTTCTCAACAACCTTGATAGACTTGTCAACAACACTTTGTGCCTTAGCCTGAACATTCCTCAAGTAAACAGCCTTGACCGGCTTCTTAACAACCGGCGCCTCCGCCTCAACACTCCCCTTCTCAACAGCCTTGACCGGCTTCTTAACAGCCGGCGCCTCAGCCTCAAAATTCCTCTTCTCAACAGCCTTGACCGGCTTCTTAACAACCGGCGCCTCCGCCTCAACACTCCCCTTCTCAACAACCTTGACCGGCTGCTTAACAACCGGCGCCTCTGCCTGAACCTTGTCCTTATCCATAACATCAGACAACTTCACGGAACCAGGCTTCATTCTAATATCAGACACAACATCACCAGATTTGGGATCAAACTGAGACAATGGACGTGGATTCAACACCATAGCGCCTTGCTTCATATCCTTTGTAATCCATCTCCTAGGAGAAACTTTAGGATTACCAGCACCTAACATAAAAAACATAAACAAATCATCAGAGATTCATCCTCAGTTAATTAAGCAACAAATATTAACAACTGTTAAAGGTATATATGAATCACATGTGATTTTTAACAAATCACATGTGATTTTTAAGAAATCACATGTGATTTTTAAGAAATCACATGTTAGCACCAAAGATCTCCCAATGATCAAAATCAAACAAGCACACTATATGAAGCTTAATCACATGAACAACTTAGTGGTTCCAAAAATTACACTATATGAAGCTTAATCACATGAACAGCTTAATCACTATTTGCTAGTCGTGCCAAAAATTATGCCACTATCAAGCTCAGCTTAGTGGGGCTTATTAGGGCAGTATCAAATCTAAAAAACTTGCTTCTATTATTCAAAAACCTCAAATATCATCAAAATCTCTTTAATGCCACTGAAAACTGTTTAGACAACCTATATTAAACTAGATCAAAACTCAGGAATCTGCACGTGAACAGTATATATCTGATATGACCCATTTTGACCTATTGAAAAACTCTAACCAAACACACCTTTAGTAGACTGTAACGGTACTTTAAACTAGGCATACTATGTTTAAGCTGAGATATACCAACTAGATTACTAAACTGGCAATATTAAGCACTAATGGGGTCAAATAAGCTGAAAAATAGCAATAAGCTTAATTGACTTTTGATTTGACTTTAAGCTATTACGAAGGAAATTAGAAACAAATGAACACTTATAAGCAACTTATTATCAAACATCAAAGTACAAGTTCTAATAAGCAAATATTTTTCAGATTAAACACTCAATATAATCAAATAAGCAGTTGACCAAAAGTTTGAATAAGAAATACAATAACCTAAATTAAATCTACTCTAAATTAAACTAACTCTAATTCTAACCCTAATAAGCTGCCTACTTATCTAACTTACTGTATATCTTCTCATTTTGCCCCATTTTAATTCTAACCAATAATACAATAAACAGTATCTCTCATAAAAAATACAATAAGCCAGAAATACAATAACCTAAATTAAATCTACTCTAAATAAACCGATCAAATAACAACTAGAAACGGTTGAATAAACATAAAAAACATAAAAAATAACCAAAATAAGCAAATGTATACCTGAAGCAACTTTTCTAGGTTCATTTTTATCGGAATCCGGCAACGAAGGCGATTGGGGCAACGGCTCACCTTTAGATAGTGCATATTCTTGCCTTATCTCCATTGATTAGCGTTTGCTCTTAGGGTTTGAAATTGGGGATTAGGGTTTGCTCTTAAGGTTTGGGGCGGTTGAAGTTAAGAGAGAGAGAGAATACGAATTGAAAGAAAGAGGAATTTGGAATGAGAAATGAGAAATGAGACGGGGTGGGTGTATAATTTCTATGTGTGTAATTACAAATATGACCTTCATTAATTAACTATTTTAAAATCATAATTAATATAAACTATTGGATTAAAATTGGATGGATGGTTGAGATCAAGTGGTTTGATCTTTAGATAAAATATGTTCTGCATTGAACTTTTCTCATTAATGGATTAAGTAATATTTATGTAATACATAATTTTAGGATCGAGTTTGGTTTGAAAAAATAAAAAGAATTTTGTCAAAATTTACATTACGCAACAAACAATTTCCGTAAACTTCAGAAGCCCTCTAGGTCCCGCCCGTGCTTAAAAAGTTACCGTAAACTTCCGAAGCCCTCTAGGTCCCGCCCGTGCTTAAAAAGTTACTCCGTAAAATGGACTCTTGTCAAGCATACACCATGTGAAAACATGAACCAACATTTTCCTTCCTAATATGCAAAAAATAAGTCAATAATACATCAAAGAATATATTTGTAGGTCCAAAGTTGTATCTTCTTTTCTACTCTTCTTTTTATGCGTACACTACAATATTCTCACATCATTTTGTATAGTGGAAGCTGCCCACTAAAGTACCGAAACACACAAAAACACAAACACAAACACAAAAACACAGACAACGTCCTTAAAAGATGACGTCATCACTCACACTCCTCATACTCACACTCAACACCATACTCCTAACCTCAGCTCACTACTTCCCCTCATCACCGCCGTCAGGTGAGTTCGTCTCCGAATGGAAATCAGCACGCGCCACCTACTACGCAGCAGCGGACCCACGCGACGCTGTGGGTGGCGCGTGTGGATACGGGGACTTGGAAAAAGCAGGGTACGGGAAAGCAACAGCAGGATTAAGTACAATGTTGTTTGAAAAAGGACAGATCTGTGGGGCATGTTTTGAGGTGAAGTGTGTTGAGGATATCAGGTGGTGTATTCCTGGCACTTCTATTATTGTCACTGCTACTAATTTCTGTGCTCCAAATTATGGGTTTCCGAGTGAAGGTGGTGGGAAATGTAACCCCCCTAATGAGCATTTTGTTTTGCCTATTGAGATTTTTGAAAAGATTGCTATTTGGAAAGCTTCTAATATGCCTATTCAGTATCGGAGGTAATTGTCCGCTACTAAATATAGATATATTGCCTTTGAAGTTATTACTATTACAAAATTTAAATAAAGCATTAATTAATAAGCAGGTTTGTGCTTAGTTTCTACATAATGACAGTTTTATGCTTAATTTGGGTTAGTGTTTTAAGAAGATGCATTTTATTACACAAAAAGTATGAGTCATTGTGATTGGATGATAGTTCCTAAAAAATCGGATAAATTGCACAATAATCCCAAAAAATATGGATAGATATCCAACTATTTATTGTGATTATATGAAATGATTTATTACAACCAATTGTAATAAAATACAGCCTATTAAGGATAGCTCTTAGGGTTGTCGTTAGCAAAACTCCAGTTAAGCATAAAAGGTCGTCATGTTGTAGAAAGTAACAAAGAGAAAGCAGTAATGATTTATGTTTTTCTTAAACCGTGTGTTATTTTATCAGGAGACGATTATTTTAGGAAGGGGGGTGTATGTGCATCTATGGAGAATAGTGGTTTTTGTTTTAATGTTCTGTTTATAGTTTTGTAATGTGTTAGGAATTGCTTGATATAGAAATCACTGTCTTTTCAAAACGTAGATAGTTAGAGAATAGTGCGTGGCAAACCAATTGGAAAACATGCTATTTCCTTAAGAGAAAATGCAGTTTTGAAAGGCAACTTTTTGAAAATGCAACTCCAAACAAGCCCTTGATTTCAAAAGAAAATAGATGCTAAATTTGGGGTTGAGACAAAACGTGGTGCACAATCACATAGAGGTGGCCAAGTTGGTAAAATCTAGTTCCAATCCTGCTTGGTGCAAACAAAACAAACCCGAACTGGCCACGCCAAACTCCCCTTGGAGCTCTTTACCCGGTTTGAAGTCTGTTTGGCGTTGGGCTCATGCCCCGTGAATTAGTTGGCCAAAGGGTTGGAAACCTTGGCTTAAGGCCTTATGCAAGTATGAGTAAGGCTGGGTGGGTGATTTTAATCATGTTTTGCACACTAGTGTTGATTCATAGAAGTAATTGGACTAGTTTTTTTAGCATTTTGCGGTACTTATTGGGGGCAGATATGTGTATAAAAACTTAAAAGATGGAATGAGTAGTAATCTTAGTAATTGGGTTAATTTGTTAGAAGACACTTTGAGTCAATTCAGACGAGTTGTACCAAGGTTAGCTACCGAGAACTACATGTTGCCCATGTAGAACCAGTTACTTTTAGTTGAATGCTGCTTCTTTGATGATCTGACATACAATTATAATGATATAATATAGTAGCATGGAGCTTTATTACATAGAATTTAGGTATATGTTGGGTTTTAAAAAACGTGAGGTGCTCCGTGCGCTAAGGGTCAAAAAGCCGAAGTGCAAAGTGACAGGGCGAAACCGCACGCCTCACGTACGCGAGGCACATACTTTTTACGTTCAATATATTTTACTACATTTTGATACACAAATACCGCATTTTAACATCAAAAAGAACCAAGCCTTCTCATAGTTAGCCGAATTCATGCCAAAAGTAATCAATTTATATCTAGGTTTAAAGTCATATGTTTTTTAGCTAATTAGTCTAAATTGGCTCTCAATTTAACTTACTTATAATAGTAATAGGGGCTGCTTGGTAAGTATAGGGGAAAGCAGGGACGGAGCCAGTGGCTCTCAATTGGCTCTCAATTTAACAGACGAAAACGTAAAAAAACAGACGAAAACGAAAAAAATCGGACGAAAACGTAAAAAAATCGAACGAAACGTAAAAAACAGACAAAATAAAAAAACAGAAGAAAACGAAAAAAATCGGACGAAAACGTAAAAAAAACAGACGAAAACGTAAAAAATGGACGAAAACGTAAAAAAACAGATGAAAACGTAAAAAATCGGACGAAAACGTAAAAAAATCGGACGAAAACGTAAAAAAAACAGACGAAAACGTAAAAAATCGGACGAAAACGTAACAAAGGACTAACGATGCAAAAATTTTAACTTAAGAAGGACTAACGATGCAAATATTTTAACTCTATAGTCAATGAGGACTAACGATGCAAAAAATTTAACTGAAGGAGGACTAACGATGCAACTATTTTAACTCTTGTTAGGAGATAACGGAAAATCATTTGCATCGTTAGTCCATCCTAACTGATATGACTAACGGAGGGATGTATTTGTGCCAACTTTACTAACGGAGGGATGATTTTGTTCCAAAAAAAAGTTTAAGGATGTAAATCGGTTTTTGGGGAAAGCACAGGGATGTATTTTGGACTTTTCTCAAGGGTAAAGTATAAAGATATTTGATTGTCACGTGTGTGGGGTTGGGTTGTTAGAACTTAGGACGCATGGGAGTGGCCATTTTGATTTTTTAGTTTATTTTACTTATTTTATGTTTACACATTAAAATTTGTACCGTGTTATATGACTATAGAATGCTATAGGTTCGTATTTGTTAAAAGTCTCACCAAATAAGTTAAGATGTCTTTTTTATTGTATTAAAAATTCCTTGTCAAGTAATTATGTTTGTATGTTACTATCGAAAAAGATGTCGTTAAGCCGGTACATTGAACGATTTAAGCTTCAATCCAGCTTTTAAAACAAAGAATTACAGTATATGTTACTACCCGAAAAAAAAAAATTTGAGCCCCCCTCAATATAAATTCCTGGCTCCGTCTCTGGGGGAAAGGGTAAGGGAATGCAAAGGAATGGGTGAAGTGGGTAATCATTACCTTACCCTTGATTACCCACTACGGGGTAATCAATCCCTTTGCACAACTGAACCAAGCACCAACTTTCTCCCCAGGTGGGCCCTTTTGAATATCTACCCATTCCCCACCCCCCCCCCCCCCCCCCCCCCCCCCCCCCCATCCCCTATCCCCCATAACAAGCAGCCCCTTATAATAGTAATAAGCCCATCTAAAGAAGCATGATATACATCATAAGTTTGAATTTATGTTTTAAGGCCCAATATACATAGAGGCGCCAAAAAGTGTCCAAGGCGTGCCTCGGCTAAGGCGGCCTTGAAGCATGTGCCTCACTGCCTTTCGTAATTGCTTCGCCTCGGGGTGTCTGATGCGATCAGGCCACTGCCTCACCTCACCTCACCTCTGAGGCGCGCTTTTTTAAACAGATGCTGTAAGTTATCTTGTAGTGGCAAAGAGCTTAGATGGACTTAAGGGGTATTTGGTTTAGCTGATTTGTGGGGGATTATTGCCTTAATGAAAATTGGGAAAACCAATTAGCTTGTTTTCATCTGCTTATGACCTTATCAGTTTGAGCATATGGATGGACACCATACGGGAAGTTGATAAGGCCATAAGCTGTTAACTGAACTTATCATCTTTTCCAACTTTCAGTAAGCCGATAACCGTACAGATAAGCTAAACCAACCCATGAGCACGACTGAATCTATATGCGCAATAGATTGAGGCTCAAGGCTCCCGCCGTTAGTGCGTCATTTTGTTTAATTTATGTTGGACTTTAATTGTGATGCCCATCAAGATGAACATTGGTTTCAAATAATAATTATTATTATTTTTATTTATTTATTTATTTATTTATTTTTAAAAAATATTGCCTCTATGTTGACAGGATCAAGTGCAGAAAGGAAGGAGGGATTCGTTTCACTATTGATGGAGGTGGAGTATTCTTATCGGTACTCATCAACAATGTTGCTGGTGCAGGAGATGTATTGGCTGTGAAGATTAAGGGTTCAAGAACCGGCTGGCTTCCAATGAACAGAAACTGGGGACAGAATTGGCATGTAAATGCGGACCTCAAAAATCAACCACTCTCATTTGAAGTCACTAGCAGTGATGGCCTAACTGTTACATCTTATAATGTTGCTCCAAAGGATTGGAATTTTGGACAGAGCTTTGAGGGCAAGCAGTTCCAATCTTAGGAAATTTTCCACTTTTCATATACTTGATCTTAAGCATAGAGCCTAGTCTTTTTGGTGTGCCTTATGGACCTGGTCTTTGACTATTCTTCAGTTTTGTTAATTGTATAAATTAGATAACATTTATGAAAAGTTCCGGTGTTTTATCATTTGTTGATACTCACATTCAGTTGGTCGAGACCATTTGGCAGGCCTTATTGTGGTGCGTCTAAGAAATGAACATTGCATTTACTTTGTATTTGACAAGACAACAAGTGCAGATAAGTCATTCACCCAACTAACCGCGACACAGATGTATTTTAGATAACTGCATGTTAAAATCTGAAATTATAAACTACTCCATGGGCGTGGGTTAATATGGAAGAGTGAATATTTAGTTTTTAACTAATTGCACAAAAGGCCTTTCTGAACTATCAAAAAAAGTGCTCATTCATCATTCTGGATGAAAAGAGACTAACATCAATGATTAATAGACTCCTAACTCTACAAGCAAAAAAGAGGTAAACCTGTCTATAAAAAAAGTTCCCATAAAAGGAATAATTCAAATTTCATAAAACCTTGCAATATCAGGTGCAGCAAGTTAGGGGGTAACAGTTACGACTTGATAACACTATAAAGCAGCAAGTTCCCAAGAAGTCTCGTGAGTGGAACATTCAAGGATGAAGAAATCTTGATGAAGTGAAAAAGCTTATGTGAGATTTGAGTTAAGAAAATGAAGAGCAAGTTCAATTTGCTAACATAGAAGTATTAACAAGTTGCTATGGCAATGCAACAGAAAAAAATTGATGACAACAGCACGCAGCTATGTAATGGTCATGAGAAATGTGCTGGAAATCTTGAAAGTTCAACATTCTAATATCGTCACAAAAAACACTTTTGACTTGAGAACAATTTGAATAAGAGCTGTTTCTCCTTAAATAAATCATTTGTGCTGCACAAATGAGTATCTAAAATTGTTATAGCTGTTCAAATTTAATTATCATCCACAATATTTCAACAAGCTTCTTTTATTACAAACTAGCTACGACAGATTAGCAACGAATAGATCAGAATGTGTCAAGGTGAACTAATAGAAAAGGTAATGCTGCTAATATAAACTACAAATACTGCATCATGTCGCATATCATGTCCTTTGTATTAGTCCAGCTTAATCAACGACCTATGATGTTCCTCAAAATCTTCAATTTTGTGTTAAAATCTTGCATTGCCTCGTAGAACATGACAATAGAGCTGAAAAGCATCCACCCGAGAACATAAACCTCTTCGTTGTTTGGAAACTCATCCATAACGAAGGGCAAAAGATAATGACTCAAAAGTAAACCCTTGGCTTGACCCTGTACTATGCTTTGACACTAATATCTTTAGGGGGTGTTTGCGCTAGCTTATTTACACATCTAACTGTGTAGGTACAACTAATAAGCCCTTTTATGTGTTTGTATGGTGCAAAAAAAGCTAATGCAGTTATGCTCATCAGCTTATTTATGATGTTTTAATCATCTGTTTTGGACCAGTTTATGGTGTTCGGGATTTCTGTTTAAAAGTGCTTATCTGCCTTGAAAATGAGCAGGTACCACCCTGCTTATTAATAAAGTGCTTACTTTTTAAAATAAGTATAGAAGTAATTTAATAGAGTGTTTGTGATAGCTAATCTTCTTTAAAACGGTTCAATAAGCAGATAATCAAGCAATCTAAACACACGCTAGAATTAGTTTATTTGTAATATAAGTTAATAAAGCAATTTCAAACACTATCTCTTGAATTGTGTTTCGATACAACATCAGTTAATGAGCTCTTTAAATAAGCTTTCCCAAACACCCCTTTGATTAATTACACAGAAATACAGTACATGACTGCTAAGCTTGAGTCCTTGAATAATTATATGGTTTTGAACCTTTTTAGTCCTATGATCTTAAATAGGTCGACTTAAAGGCCTATGCTCGCTCACACACACATTTATATAATCTATCTATTCCAAGAAGCGTCACAGTTCTCCACCACCAATTAAACATATACAGCTTTAGAAAAAACAGATCATATTAGAAGTAAACTCAAAATGATGGAAGAGGGTTACCTCTCCTGTAAGCTTTTTAGAATCTTCCTTAGTTGTATAGAGAAATCCCAAGGTACACAGTTATTGGTATGTGAGAAATGAAGACAGAAGTTGCAACCAACACCCCAACTAGAGGATATTTAGCATGCTAGTTAAAAAAAAACTAATCAAGAAGCACACAGTTATATAAGAAGATCACAACATCAACAAACAAAAGTGAAAAAAGGTACAATCTTCTTCAAGGAAAAACTTTGTATATTTTCACCTCAACAATTCTGCAAATCCAAAGATGTTTTCTACTGAATAAAGTTGGTGTAAAGCTATACTATCAAATGTTACCAAAATAAAGAAAAAAGGAAACTCTATATGCATCTAAAAAATTGCAATTTTATAACATTAATGCGTGCCGAAAAGAATATAACTACATTGGGTTTCGTTTTTGGCATACCCCATCTAATCCGAAACGAACACGTGCTCATATTGATGGTATGTAACTAGTATAACAGCTTGAATGATCTTCAAGAGGGTGGCTACTTCAAGTGGAACAATAACAAAAACCATCCCATATCATAGCTTTTGATGAGACTCGATAAGCAATGCATTAAGCATAACCTGAACACAAGCTTCATATACAACGTCCTTATAATGCATCCCATCAAACGAACAATCAACCCCACATTTACTACTAATCATCTCAACATCTAGCAACAAAAACGACCCACCATCTCGCCTCAATATCTTACTATTATAAAGCTCTTGATCATAAGCACCACACATCTCACTAGTCATCTTAACCCGTTTCTCCTCAGTATTCAACAACCCATTTATCAAAGTCGGCATACCAAGCCAAAACAAATGCAACCCACGGCCCGAATCCGATCCCACTCCCACCCCTACTCCCACATCACTCCCATCCGTGTTCACAACCGGAAGCAATCTCCCCAACGAATCCCTCAACTTTCTTAACGAAACACCATACTCAACATAATCCGTAAAATGCAACATATGCCACAAACCCGAACCCATAACCAACACATCTGGTAAAGTAGTATTCCTTTTCAGCCCATCAACAACCTCAGTCAAATTACTAACATAAGGCGACCAAATAAAATCCAACCTCAACCCTATATCCTCAACGAAAATATGATAATCACTATGTCTTTTAAACAAATCCTCATGAATCAACCCCATTTCATTTTCAGCCAAAACCAAATCCAACAAAGACACAACAAACAACCTAGCTTGTGAATCACCAGCCACAACAACCCATGACCCATTTAAAAGATCCGAAACATCAACCCGACCCATCTTCTGGAAATCACAAAATTCTAAAGATTTAGTATTATTTTCAAAATTCCAAGAAAACCCATTTGAGCTAGTACTAAAAGAAACTGAATTAACTAAAGAAACACATGATAGACTAGGATCTTGTTCTTGTTGTTGTAATGATGTAAGATTATTAATATTATTAGGGTGTATAAAAATGTTTGGAAAATAAGGAATGAGATGAATACAAACAGCAAGTGAAATGAATAGAAAACCACTAAAGAATAAAACTTTATTGCGGCTAAGATGCCAACCAGCCATACCCATTGGTACAAATAAAACAATACAAGCAGCCATGATTCCTAATTGTACTGCACCAAAAAACATGTTTTTCTTTTATGTTTTTGGTTGGGTTGATGTTGTTGTTGTTGGGGGCATTTGAGTTGGTTGAAGAAGTGTCTTTGGGATTGGATTGTGAATGAAGGGAGGTAAAATAAGTGATTGGTATGGTTTAACAAGATTTTTTGTGAGTTCTATTGTTTTTGTTGTTGGTGAGTTTTGTGAATCTTGGAGATCTCTTGTTCTTTCAACCTTCACTTTCTTAACTCAAATCATTATTTTTCTCTTTCAAATGAAATTCTACACAAAAAAAATTATATATATATAAAAAAACACTAAAAATTAAATAAAATAATAAATAATAAAATAATAATAATATAATAATAATAATAATAATAATAACAATAACAATAATAAACTAACATAATTAACTAACATGACTCTGGATCTTCACGCGTTGACACTTTAACGTCACATCACTTCATAAACTAACATATAAACTAACACATCACTGGCAATGATGATGTTTCTGATTTTGTATAAATATATAAATATACCTCATAAATCACTCACACAACACACAAATGGGCCCCGCATTCCTCGTCTCTTGCCCATCGCTAAACCGAAGAACACCCAACCGACGCACCACCGATGAGGTAGTGCCATCGGTGTCACAAAACCGACGCTCTTCGGTTGACAAACTTTCTAAATAAGTTAGCTTATATAATAAACTTTCTTTATCAAACAAGTTTATGAAAGCTTTTATAAATTATAATTTTTCAAAAGCTCAAGCTACTTAAAACGGGCTTTTAAAAATGAGTAGACTTTATAGTTGGTCAAATTACTTAAATTCCTTTTAAAATATAATGGATTAATACGCACAAGCATGAAATATATGTGAATTTAGTTTGATATATTTTTATGTGATTTTACAATAATAATGTTCAGCTCTAACTAATTCTTCAAACAACTTTATAAAATATAAACTCTAGCTTCTGATTTATAATATAAGAGTAGAATAGAAGAGTTGCAGCCTACGATAGCAAGAGTTTTATTTTCATATATGTTTTTGACAAAGTAGTTCGCTTATTATTGCAAAATGATAAAGATGACAAACATTTAATTCACAACATGAATGATTCACAACATGAATGCATAAGAGTATTTTAGTAAATGAACACATTAAAAAGCTCAAGCTCAATTAAAAGCTACCTTAAATGAGCTTTTAGCAGCTCTTATGAAAATTAAAAGCTCGCTAAATGAAGCTTATTTTGAATGCTGAAACTCTTATAAACTTCACGGCAAACCATACCTGAAAGACAACGGTGTATGTGATTTAGGCAAGAAACTGATTTAGGCATGGAAAATTCATCCTGTTTTGGGGCACGCTCAGCTCTCCAAAAAGAAAAAGTACCATTACCATAGACGGATCTTTTAAGGGGCAAGAAGGGGTTCTATGACCATTATGTATAATTGTGTGTATTTTACATGCAAAAATAATGTAAATAAAAGACAACTAACGATTTGGTCCCCTCGCATTAAATTATTGATTTCGGCCCCTCCAAAAATATTGTTCAAGCTCCGTCCGTGTAGTAGTCGACCTAAAAAGTTGTACTCTTGTCGAGAAATATGATGTGATCAAGAGTATAGATTTAAATAAGAAAGATTTGCTCCTATAATTGAACCGTTGGAGATAGTTGCTCATCATAGCTCACTAACTTCACTTGCCTCTATGGGGGGTCTCTCTGGGCAGATTTAAGAGCATAATTCATATTAGATTTGTGAATTTCTACCGCTTTGCTTTGTATCCTGAATAAATAAACTCATATTCACATCCGTGATATCCCGCTGAATAGAATGCTTTTATAAATGTTGAGGGACTTATTTTGCCAAAATTGTATTTGTAGTTTACTCTTATATTCTAGTTTTGTTGAGTTTAGCAGTTTATAATTAAATGGAGGGCTGCTTATGTCAAGTTTGGAAAGTCATTGAAATGGAGTATAAAAGTTGGCTTCTCTTAGGGTTTTCTTCATATCAAATATGTAATCATTCTCAAATTATGATGTCATTAATTGATTTATTACGTCATTTAATCTTTTCATTTCAAGTAAATTTACTTTACGAGAAACTGAATTAGTCTAATCGCGTACGTAGATAAACGTAAACTTAACTCGTAACCAACCTTAGACTACCTATAGTCTACATGATTCATGCATTTAATTTCCTTACGTAAATATTTTACGAGTTACATTTTTGCTTTTACGGGAACCTTGTACGTTTCATGCATTCTTAAACCTACGTTTCTAGGTTTAATGACACTTACAGAATATATTAGCTTAAGAATTCTTGAGCAGAAGCGTTAACTTTGAGACCATAATATCATTTGGTAACCTTGGGGTACAATTGAAATTCAATGTTCAAGAGTTCAACCATAAATATAATGAAAGATACTAACATAAGATGAGAAATTGATACAACATTACAGAATATATTAGCTTAAGAATTCTTGAGCAGAAGCGTTAACTTTGAGACCATAATATCATTTGGTAACCTTGGGGTACAATTGAAATTCAATGTTCAAGAGTTCAACCATAAATATAATGAAAGATACTAACATAAGATGAGAAATTGATACAACATTTATGGTTGAACTCTTGAACATTGAATTTCAATTGTACTCCAAGGTTACCAAATGATATTATGGTCTCTAAGTTAACGCTTCTGCTCAAGAATTCTTAAGCTAATATATTCTGTAACGTTTCAAGCATTCTTAAACCTACGTTTCTAGGCTTAATGACACTTACACGCTCCGTTAGACTTACCACTCATTTAATATACTAAGATATAGTATATTGACAAGTTTTAACGTTTTTATGAATTCTATATTTTGACCATACCTGGATTTAAGTTTCGTGATTTAATTACTTAACGTTAACAATTACCGGGATCAAATTATACCCTCTAAGCAAATTGGTTGAGCTGTGGTTAGTGTTTGTGCTTCGTTTTATCAATCAAAGAATGGATTGAGGAGTTGACAAAGGGGGTCGATTGTTGTGGTATGCTTTTATTGTGGTTCTGATATAACAAGAAAGAGAGGGATGGATTTTTTTTTTTTTTTTTTTTTTTTATTTTTTTTTTTATTTTTATTTTTTTGTGGTTGACTTCAAGAGAGAAAAGTGTTTTTAATGTGGCTGCGTTTTATTAGGTTGTGGTGTGAGTATTATTAGGGCAAAAGGGTGTTAGTAGTGGTGTTATATACCGGAGAATTAGGGTGTTGTGGTGATGGACCGGATCATGTGTCTCATGGGCCATGTAAAAGAGTTGGATTGGGCTGAAATGGTTATTGAATCCGAAATAATTAACACATTGGCCTGAAAATTTATTATCAAATGTATTTTTAATACATTGTGTTAATTTCTTGGTATAATATTTGGTAAAAAGAGTGGTATTTTGGTTATTACAAAGTTTCACGGGGTTATACATTTTTGACAAGATCGGGAAAAACCATTATCAAAATTCACTTAACCAAGTAACGAAGGCTAGTTTTGGATATTGAACCGCAAGATGTGATTACGGGGTTAATTCATTATTACTTATTTGAAGTTGAAGTGGAATTTCACGGATGCGTGTACTTAGTATCTGAAGATATCGGGGTTGGTTGGATGTATGATTCTTCGAGATCCTTGTTCGAGCTTTTAACCGCCAGAATGATTAAGACTTAATTTGTCTAGTTATACCTGATGTAAGGAGTTACGTTGTTGTGCTCACAGTGTATAGCTATCACTTTAAAGGAGTTACGTTGTAGTGCTCAAGTGTCACAAAAGCTGTGGATAATTCGAGAGAAGTTCATATACACTTAAGGATGGTTGGATGGGTATATGATTCTATCTTTATTGAAATTCTCAGTATTGGTTCTTAGTCAGACAATAGTGCAAGTTTAAGTCACAAGTTCGGGTTATTTTACTTCAGTCTCAAGTTCGTCATATTGGGTTTTCTCCATCAGTAGTCACTACAAAGAGCCGACATAATGATAATGGGGTCGGTAAAGAGTTAGCTGAGAGAAGTATCAAAGAGTAGAGATGTTATCAACAGTTGATTCTCACGGGCTATTTATGGTACTTCACACATATTCAACTAATTGGACATACAGCGTTACGCTGCCTCCGTTTCCATCGTAAACATAGTGTGTATGCTTTCGATTCCGCGAAGACATCATGGGGGAAGAGAGTGTGGATGTTCTTTGGCTTTCTTTAACTTCTTTGCGAAAACCCTTTTCCTCCATGAGTTTCTGCAATCAGGGGGAAGAAATGAGACGGTCAGTGGTTCAAACGTCTTACTTTGGTGTTATCGTCTCAACTTTCACGGGTTGTTTTGTGTGAAGTTAACTACATATTATGTTTTAACCGCATTATGATGCCTCACACACAGTCATATTATCGAGTATTCGTATATACACAGGTGATTATTATTCTGATAGACCGCAACAATCAGGGGGAAGAAATATTATTTCGTCTTTCGTGGTTTGTTTGGTGTAAAGCATCTACATATGTGAGAAAATCTTGCTGATTTCTTGCATGTTACCCCCGAACGGAGTTTCCGCATTGAGTATAATTGTGATTAAGTGACTAGTCAGATTTGCTTGGTGTGGTTTACTGTGTTGTCTACAAATTCCGCTGCATACTTAAAACTTCAAAAGTTATAAGACATGTTAACTACATCAAAGCTTCGAATCTGCTGAAGACGGTTGTTAGTTTGGGGGAAAACTGATTCAGAAACTTCGCCAAAAAGAAGTGTACGTAGAAGCTGCTAAAGACATGTGGCATGAATTGGGGGGAACTTAATCCAGTTCATGCATATTACATCATTTGCCTACAAGTGATGAAAAGTTCTCAAGCCGAGGTACAAGATGAAGACAAAGAGCGTAAACTGTAGTCATCCTCATCATTTGAAGAGCTTATGAAGACTTTATTTTACTTATATTTGTACTTGTAGGAAATGTTGTAAGTAATCCCTTATATCGTCCCATTGGGGGAAGATTGTTGGGAATGCTCCTAACATGTAAATGGAACGATATTTACGGGATTACATTAGTTATCATGTAAGCCTAATACACAGGTACTGAAACTGTCATTATTGTAAAGTGGTGTGTATGTTAGGCTATATAAGCCCTCCTAGACTTCACTAGGAGGGTGAGACTTAGTGTTTTGTAATTTCACTTTCATTATCAATAAACACACTAGTTTTACTTTCTCTCTCTACTCTCTCTCACTAACCATGGCTATGTTATTCTTTCATCATCCTCGACCTCCCGAATCACAATTTCAACCAAACACATCGATCCATCAGGTTTGTTTACATACGGAGACAAGTGCTCGAAACATTTCTAGATTGCCTAAGTTAGGAACCGTTGATTATGTAGTAAGCGCGAATGTTATCAATAGATCTATTGGGATTTAACTTCCCTGTCCGGGTGGTTTCCCCACTTGACTTGTATGTCAAACGGACGCATAATTATTTGAAAGGAACTTTGGTTGTCATAGGTGGACATCTACCAGAAAACTAGAAACTCCAGGTGGTTTCCCCACTTGACTGGTATGTCAAACGGACAGAAACTAGAAACCATAAAACTTAAGGCTTTGGTGTCAGAAACTTAGGGCAACGAAAACACTCTCTATTTTGATATTGTATTTATGTACTGTGACAAATCGTAATTTCAGGTCATTTTCCAAACTTTGAAATTTACTATTCATGAATTACTATTTATCATTTCACTATTCATCATTTTTGAAGTCAGTTTGTGACTTTGAAACGTTATCAAAAATTTTACTATTCACGAAACACTATTCATTCTCGGAGGGAAATCACTATTCATGGTTATCATTCATCATTTCGTAAACTAGATTTACGGGTATTCAAAATTCGCGTAACCGTGAGGGTTAGTTGCGTATTCATAGAACATCACTGATGACACATCATATAGACTAGAGTAGTCTACATATCATCAGTAACATCATCTTCATGTTAGGTCATTCACGGGTTTGCATAATTTCAGTTCACGTATATTTACTTATTAAATAAATGCTACCACTCAATCATTTACTACGAACAATATACCCGACACTCCAGACTATGATCCTAATATATTTTCACACTCATTATAGTGATATAAAAATTATATTACTAGTTTACTTGGTGTTTTGAAATTATTTGCTATATATACCGTTAAAAGCTTATAACTACGACGGTTTACGAAATTTCAACACGATAACTAATTTGACACCCGATACTTGCAAGAAATGTGATTTTATAATTTTTAAAACTTCTTCATACTTTATTTTGTTCCGTCAAAATTTATTTCTAGCTAACTCAGTACCCGATAACAAAATATCTTAGCCAAATCCTAACCTAATTATACTAGACAAGGCTAATTAATAGCCACCAACATATCACCTTACCTTTCCCCTAAAATATGCCCAATTGTCCCCCCCCCCCTAACCCTCCCCCCTCCTAAGCCTAGTTTGACTATCATTTGACCAAGAATAAATATCTACTCCATTTAAAATACATGACCTCATTTATTACAACTCATTTTCTCATAACACTTCAAGTAAACAAAAGTTATCATCTTCCTCCCCACCCTTATGTATAATCGGCCAAGGAGAAGAACAAGGAGAAACCATAACATCTTCAAGATCAAGTGATTTTACAACTCTATTAGTGTTTCTTGTTTGGGTTTTGAAATAAAAACCTTGAAATAACTAAGTCATTAACCTCAAAAATTCATCAACCTCAAGTAAGTGTTCTAAGTATTTTTTTTCTACTCATTTACAATCCTACTTAATTTATTTTTATGAGCTAGTAGCAAATCATGCAAATATATCTATGTTATATACCACTTATTTTTGTCACTAAAATGAATTTAAAGGATCTATTTAGTGTTCTTATGAACTCTAGCATTTTTGGTAAAGATTAGGAACCCATGACACCCTAAGAAGGTATATGGTAGGTTTAGAATAGCTTTGGTGTTGATTGGAAGGGATATGTACAAGTATTGAACTAATAAAAATGGTTTTTTTGACAATATATAATAAGGATCTGTCCATTTTTGTAAAATCTGGAATTTTCAGTAGATCATGGGTTATTTTGGTTTCATATTTAGAAAATACACTCAAAAACGAAGCCGTGGCCGTTGGAATGAGTAAAAACGAGCTTACGACGAGAAAGATACGTTAATTCTAAGTTTGACGACGAAAACAATATTTCTGAAAAATAGTGGGCTGTTACACGATTTTCCATGGTTAAAATGAGGCGTTGAACGCTAACTAGACGAGCCGACATATCAAAAATCTATTATTTCGCTGTAATACGAAGCCGAGGACATAAAGAACGTAGAAAACAAGCTTATAACGACCGAGATACAAGCGTTTGAAACCCGATGTGGAAAACTTATTTTATAGGTTACTAACAATAAGTTTCGTGATCGTTTATGGGCTCAAGGTTATTTAGACCTTGATCTAGGGCTAAACTATGATAAGCGTAATGATAATATTGGCGGAATATTCGAATGAAAGAAACAATACTATCACAACAAGGTTTTTCCAACTTCTCCGTTTGTTATTAAACTCAGCCCCAATGCTATATGATCAAATATAACACGGTTACTCTACTACAATAACAGGGATCAAGGAAAACCTTGATTACCTTGAGGCTTAACAAATCTAACAACGTCAGACCCCTTGTCTGATGTTCCCACTCACACTCTTTTGATGTTTTACATATTGACACCCTTTGGTGTTTAAATTCTAAGCACACTAGAACACTACATAAAACATAATTTTATCTAAGGGTAAGATCTTCTTTTATAGTATGAAGAAGATCTTTTACAATATGATAAGCCTTGTCATCTACTTGCTTTAATGTGTGTCAGTCATTAAGATACAACTTGTATCTTTGTTTACAACTTTGTTGACTGATCAAATATCTAGATATTATCTATAGTATACAAGTGACTCATATACAAATAATATCTTCTTCATCCTTATCTATCCAGCAGCAGTATGACTCACTGATCAGCAGCAGCTTCATTTGTACTAGCAGCAGTATGTTTGCACTAGCAGTAGTATCATTTGCACTAGCAGCAGAATGCTCTGTACCAGCAGTAGTATAAAATACACTAGCAGCAGTATGATTTATGCCTAGCAGCAGAATCTACTTAGCGTATTTTGCTTATCATTTCAGTATTCTTCATGTTTCATTCTTCTTGTTCTGTGATCATCAAATCTATGAAAATATAATTCCCAACAATCTTCCCCTATTTGATGATTACAAAACAAACACGTTCTTGTACGAATTTCCCTAGACGAAGTAGAGAAATTGAGATAACTAAATCTCACCATGAATGAAACCATACTGTCTTCCCCTTAATCTATGCTATCCACCACATCTCTTCCCCTTTTTGTTATCAACAAATAGAGAATATTACAAATATGATATTTACAACTTCGAACTAATACTACACATCTAATTCATCCTTCTAATGTCTTAAATTACCATCCATTAAGTTTTCCGCACTAAAAATGAACTTGAGACAGTAAAAATCTAAACCATTAGTAGTAATACTAATCAACAGTAGTAAGAATCAATAACTTTCCCTGTGGTGATGCACAAATATAATAAATGGTTATACATCTGAAAATTTAAGCTTCCCCTGAAACCCATATGTTAATCATTCGAATCTCCAATTCTGTAGGCTTTTATGACTGATGAAGAATAACCAATCATTACTAACTTGATGATGAAACAGAATAAACCAATCTTGTGTCTTATGTCTTGTACTAAACTGACTTAGAATGTATACCCAATCTTTTGGTATAGAGAGACCTTAATCTCTTGACAATAAACTCATCTTCTATGAGACACTAAGCACTACAATGTAACTCCTTTAAGTGTTTGTAAATTCGTAGTCACTTGAACGAACGAACAAGTTATCTTTAAAGTGTAACACTCACCTTAAGATATGATAAGAGCACAACCTTGAAAAATTCCACTTCATCTTTAAATAAGTAACAAATAACCTTCTTCGCCAATGAAAATAAAAACAAGCCTTTAATCTTTAACGAACATAATCAACTCTCTTCTGTGTGTGATTCTTCCCCTTTGTGTGTGTAAACTTTGAAAGAAAAACCAAAAATTCGACTATACCTCAACTGTTTCTGCAGCAGTTTTCAACGATGCATATCTTGCCATCTAAAGCTTAGATTGAAGATCCCTCCGGTGAAAATATACTTTGATATGCCAAGAACCTTCAACAAAAATTTTAGCTCCATCCAACGGTTAACGAATGAGCTATAGCCTTTGCAAAACAGCTCTGGAGAAAGTTGTGAAAAATTAAGCAAAAACGAATTTTTCTTCTTTCTTCTATAAAAACCTTATAACATCCTAGATCGAGAGCCCCCGCTCTGATACCATTTGTGGAAAACTTATTTTAGAGGTTACTAACAATAAGTTTCGTGATCGTTTATGGGCTCAAGGTTATTTAGACCTTGATCTAGGGCTAAACTATGATAAGCGTAATGATAATATTGGCGGAATATTCAATGAAAGAAACAATACTATCACAACAAGGTTTTGCCAATTTCTCCGTTTGTTATTAAACTCAGCCCCAATGCTATGTGATCAAATATAGCACGGTTACTCTACTACAATAACAGGGATCAAGGAAAACCTTGATTACCTTGAGGCTTAACAAATCTAACAACATCAGACCCCTTGTCTGATGTTCCCACACACACTCTTTTGATGTTTTACATATTGACACCCTTTGGTGTTTAAATTCTAAGCACACTAGAACACTACATAAAACATATTTTTATCTAAGGGTAAGATCTTCTTTTATAGTATGAAGAAGATCTTTTACAATATGATAAGCCTTGTCATCTACTTGCTTTAACGTGTGTCAGTCATTAAGATACAACTTGTATATTTGTTTACAACTTTGTTGACTGATCAAATATCTAGATATTATCTATAGTATACAAGTGACTCATATACAAATAACATCTTCTTCATCCTTATCTATCCAGCAGCAGTATGACTCACTGATCAGCAGCAGCTTCATTTGTACTAGCAGCAGTATGTTTGTACTAGCAGTAACAATGTTGCAAAAATCGTGAATCGGTAGCCGGGCGGTCGACCACCCTGCAACGAGTTATCGGCCGAGGCGGGATTAATCGGTGATTAATCGGATTGGCATTTTTTGCATGTTTTGGGTATTTCTGGAGACCAAATTAAATATCGTAACTGATTACAAGCCTACTATGTTTCCAAACCTCAATAAAAGGCTCCAATTCTGATTATGAGGCTCATTGTGCATTATAAGTGATATAAACGATCCCCAAATTAAGTAGAATGCCTAAATTTTCTTTTTTTTTAAACCTGGCCGATTTGGCCGATTTTTGGCCGATTCAGCCGATTTTTGGCCGAATCGGCCGATTTTTTTGCCTGACCGATTTTTTGGCCGATTTTCACTATTCTACAAGGTACTGGGCCGATTAACGATTAATCGGCGATTAATCGGCCGATTCAGCCGATTTTTGCAACATTGGCAGTAGTATCATTTGCACTAGCAGCAGAATGCTCCGTACCAGCAGTAGTATAAAATACACTAGCAGTAGTATGATTTATGCCTAGCAGCAGAATCTACTTAGCGTATTTTGCTTATCATTTCAGTATTCTTCATGTTTCATTCTTCTTGTTCTGTGATCATCAAATCCATGAAAAATATAATTCCCAACACCCGACGTTCCACAACACATTTTTATCAGCTTTTTATTAAAAATGTTTCTAAGTGTAAAACTGTTTTTGCAAGTAACCAAGTTTGGAGCCATTTTTCTCAATGATCAAGTCAGTTTGAGACATTAACCCTTTGAAGTGAAATCAAGTACTCCCGACCTATTTTCTAAATTGACCAGCCGTTCGTCAACCGGACTTATAACGAGTAAAACACTACCTTTCAAATATACCCGAAAACTACACAAAAACAGCAAATTTAGCCGACTATCTAACTTGACGATTATTTTTCTTTATGATCGGGACTCGTATGGAAGAAATTTCGGTGTTACGAATTTAAGATATTGTTACAAGCTTTCTAAAAACACAGAGATCGTTTCCTAATACTCAATATTCACCAACTTACAACTAGCTTTGCGAGGCTACTTAGTCATTTTCAGAAATTTATCAAAGTGTTTTAGTTGCGACGAAAAACTCTATTTTTCGATAAATCACCAAACGACTGTCGTTGAAGGTCGTTACAACATATATACGCGGAAAGTGTTTTATAACTTATCAAGACGTCAAAAATATATTTTTCGACGATAAACATTATTTCCAAATTTCACGAGTGGTATCGATAACATACGTATTTGCATGTGTAACATCATTTCATGACTTACATTAGATCATATCATTCATATTAGGTTGCGGTTAGAGATCGTGCCTCATTTCAGTGTATCCACTTTTGTCATCATAACTATTGCATCAGGTGAGCTTTCATAGCCCCGTTTTCAATTTATAATTTCATTTCTAAACTTACGGGGGAGAATACATTGCACCATTTTTCATACGGACCAAAGTATCAAATTCATTTACATTGCTTAAGTTACCTCATTGCCAAGTTAAAGTCCCTTTTATTTATCATGAACCGTTAATTACGTAGTAAGCGAGGGTGAGTGAATAGATCTATTGAGGGAGACTCCTCCATCCGGGTTGGTAGATCTAACCAGGTTAAACGGATGCATTTCATTTAATATCAGATTCAGAGTGTCTGGCAAAACACTCTGGTGGGGCCTTCATAATCAGTCTAGCTTCGGGGTCATGAGCTTAAGAGCCAATGTATGATTTTTATGTATCATTCTTGTCATTTCACTTTATACTTGTGGTTACCGTACAGACTTATCATTTACATAAACCTATGATTCTCACCAACATTTTTGTTGACCGTTTTAGCAGTGTATTTTCAGGTAATTAAGGCATTCGCATCATGGCCTGCATGTGGACATATCATAGAGTCGCGGTGACGACGCGTCTCACTTGTATTTTTATGCACTTTAACTATCGTTTGGTTTGTAATAAACTTATTTTCGCAACTTTGACAAATCTTTTGGGACATATCTTTTGTAAACTCTGAATGTTTTATGAAATCAAACGATGTACTTTTAAAACGACACTTTAGGTCGTTCAATATAACTGTAACTGTGATGCTATGGCAGTCACGCCCCAGGTATTCTATTCCGCTGCAAATCAGGTATTTAGGGGTGTGACAGATTGACATCAGAGCTAAGGTTATAGCGAACTAGGTTGTATCACGGACCCTAGACTATAACCACATCATCATAGCATCTCATCACTTCATCATAAGTGCATATTCACTATACATGCGGTTTCATACATACACTATGCGAGTTACTTATACTTATACTTATATATATTTATATATTGACCTGGGTTACAGCGATATGTCTTCACCCAACCACCCTATTATCATTCTAGCAGACTCGGATATCGAGGATGCTTTTTCATCCACTAATACACCTACATCACCACTCTTACCTTCTTATACCTCGACATTCCCATATCACTCACCATTGTTAGATGATAACTTCCACCTATTTGAGGTATTAGCACCACCTGAGCCAGACTTAGAAGAGACTACCAGATATGACACTGAGACTTTTGAGATTCAGGAGTGACTGCCCAAAGCTGAAGAACAAGAAAACCGAAGTCTGAATCCTTTAGGGTTGTATTTTCCCATTGTATGTCACCTTAGGAAGTTAGCGTAACCTAGTTGTAACCGGAACCTTTTACCTAATGTAATCTCTATCTTTTACCATCTCCACAATAATCACAACCTTCGTTTATTTCATTTCCTATTCCATTTGCTCAATTTTCAATCATTTCGCAACAACATACCGCTATGCTAGTAGGGATTAGGCAAATCTCGTCACTGACTATAGACTGTTACCATTCCGTAAGATTCTCTACACACATCCTATAACCTATTCAACAGATTGTATCCTAAACTATTTCACTACTACTTTATAGAATTGTTTTGCGTAATTTCAATACAAGATATTTTACTACCGCTTTATAAAAGTGTTTCACATAACTTTACCTCAAGCTATTTTACTACCATTTCAGGAAATTATTTAACAAAAATCTTAAAACGAGCTATATTACTACCACCTTATAAATTGATATTCTGTCATCCTACCAACTATTTACTACTATTTTACCAAACAACACGTTGAACACCATCTAAAACTTTTGAGAAACATAATGCTACTTTGACTAAACCGAACATCGCATCATTAGTCCTCAATTATACATAGCCTGATCACCTATGTATAATTCAGGAAGGATCATGCCATGAAGAAAACAATCATCTTTTCAAAATTCCTAATAACAATCTTCATTCAAAAGCATTGTAACCAAATAGAATTTTTCATAAACATCCCTATTGACAAACCCTCTCTAGATACCTGCACCACATGTCACTCACTCAGCCGTTAAGTGGACCTTTACCATTGACCTCTCTAGGAAAGACTTTCCATCTACGAGGAGTATTCCATGACATAAGAAAACAATGAAAGGATTACGAAACCACAAACAAGGACTAGAAGTATACAATAAGTTGATTCGTATCACAACGGAAAACATAAGATCTCACGAGGCAATCCAAATCACTATCTTTGGCATAGTCACCAAATCCTATCATTTCAGAAGTACTAGTTAGACCAAGTAAGACAACAAACCTAAGACATGATCTATTTTAGAAATGACCAAGTAAGTTGAATACTCATAATTGCAAGTCTTGCCTAATGTTAACCAATAGGCATTATCCGACACCAGAAACAAAACGTTAGACATCTAAGCATTCATGCAGATATACCTACCCAACTATTTCATCCTTTTAATGCTTTCAATTCAAACGATTTTTTTTTAAAGTGCGTTTATACAAATCATATACCTTGTAGGAAAGTGTTTTTCTAAAGTATCTATTTTGACAAGTAATCCCCTTATGGTCAGCTTTTAACAAAACTATCGTACGTTAAGAAAGGTATAACATCAATCTTTACTAAACGGTTCTATTCACATCATGTCAAAGACATGTCTATAAAACTTTGGGTCACATTTGAAAATAGTCCAATCTTGCATAACCACTGAAACTATCCAAACTTGAAAATTCACTTATTCAAAGAGAGATTCAAACCAAACACTCCATATCGAGAGAAAGATTTCATTTATTCAAACTTGTGGGTTCATTTATTCAAATTTGTAATATTCATTTATTCAAACTTGTAAATTCATTTATTCGGAGAAGGATTTCAAACAAAACCCTCCATATCGAGTCAAGATTTGAAAATCAACCACCATACTACCACACTTCATAAATTTAGGATCTTGTGATTGACAAGCAATAGCATGGAAAATTTTGATGAAGGAAATCTAGGGAAAAACTATTAAACAGTAAGAATCTTAGCAATGAAGACTAAGCACCTTAGGCAAAGGGAGACTCATATCGTGACATCAGTTAGAGCAAGACACGAGGAATCAAAACTATTACCATAGCTTTATCCTTCCGATAACACCTTTCCGACGAACCTATCATCATGGAATTAGTCACGAGACACGTTGTACAAATTTCAAATACTCTTAATAAAAGATAGTCGATACACCTCAAACTTCTGGCAACCCCTTTAAGATATTTTCTTATCTAAGCAGATATACACACACTCTACCATCCTCAGACCAATGAACATTGAAGAGAACTATCCAAACACTATAGGACGTGCTCAGCGCCGTATAATCCACTTTGAATCGTCTAGAGTAATCTTTGACATTGACAGATTTCACCTTCAACAATAGCCATCACAAGAATATAAAGACTGCCCCCTTTAAGGCACTCTATGGTCAAAGTACCAATCACCTATTGACATATCGAAATCGGAAAAGCCCAACTTACTAGTCTAGGACTTAATTGTGAAACAACAAAGGAAAATCGTACGGGTCAAGAATCAGTACAAGCAACAAGAGGACAATAGAAAAGTTGGATCGGTACATGACGCAAATCATTGGGATTAGGTGTCCCTAAGCCGCGAACCATTAGGATTCGAGTTGGAGAACGAGTTATGTTAAAAGTCTTGGAAACGCGGGAAATCGAACCCTAGGTATATTGGACCATTTAAGATTTTAGCTAGAATCGGCCGAGTAGCTTATAAACTTGAACTTCCACCAGAGCTCAGTAGTGTGCACAATACATTTCAGATTACAACCTTAAGAAGTGTTTATCCGACGAATCCCTCATCATTCCATTAGTAGAAATTCAACTCGATGACAAACTTAAACTTTATCGAAGGGCCTATGGGAATTAGGGATCAAAAATCTCAAACAATTGAAGCAGAGTCGAATTCCTATCGTGAAGGTTCGCTGGAATTCTCGAAGAGGTCCCGAGTTTACTTGGGAGCGGGAAGATCAGATGCGACTCAAATATCCACATCTTTTCACCAAATCCACTCCAGAGACCAACACTAATTGAATTCAGGGACTGAATTCCTTTTAGGGTGGAAGACTGTGACAAATCGTAATTTCAGGTCATTTTTCAAACTTTGAAATTTACTATTCATGGATTACTATTCATCATTTCACTATTCATCATTTTTGAAGTCAGTTTGCGACTTTGAAATGTTATCAAAAATTTTACTATTCACAAAATACTATTCATTCTTGGAGGGAAATCACTATTCATGGTTATCATTCATCAATTCGTAAACTAGGTTTACGGGTATTCAAAATTTGCGTAACCGTGAGGGTTAGTTGCGTATTCATAGAACATCACTGAGGACACATCATATAGACTAGAGTAGTCTACATATCATCAGTAACATCATCTTCATGTTAGGTCATTCATGGGTTTGCATAATTTCAGTTCATGTATATTTACTTATTAAATAAACGTTACCACTCAATCATTTACTACGAACAATATACCCGACACTCCAGACTATGATCCTAATATATTTTCACACTCATTATAGTGATATAAAAATTATATTACTATTTTACCTGGTGTTTTGAAATTATTTGCTATATATACCGTTAAAAGCTTATAACTACGACGGTTTATGAAATTTCAACACGATAACTAATTTGACACCCGATACTTACAAGAAATGTGATTTTATAATTTTTACAACTTCGTCATACTTTATTTTGTTCCGTCAAAATTTATTTCTAGCTAACTCAGTACTCGATAACAAAATATCCTAGCCAAATCCTAACCTAATTATACAAGACAAGGCTAATTAATAGCCACCAACATATCACCTCACTTTTCCCCTAAAATATGCCTAATTGTCCCCCCCCCCCTCCTAAGCCTAGTTTGACTATCATTTGACTAAGAACAAATATCTACTCCATTTATAATACATAACCTCATTTACTACAACTCATTTTCTCATAGCACTTCAAGTAAACAAAAGTTATTATATTCCTCCCCACCCTTATGTATAATCGGCCAATGAGAAGAACAAGGAGAAACCATAACATCTTCAAGATCAAGTGATTTTACAATTCTATTAGTGTTTCTTATTTGGGTTTTGAAATAAAAACCTTGAAATAACTAAGTCATTAACCTCAAAAATTCATCAACCTCAAGTAAGTGTTCTAAGTATTTTTTTCTACTCATTTACACTCCTACTTAATTTATTTTTATGAGCTAGTAGCAAAGCATGCAAATATATCTATGTTATATACCACTTACCACTTATTTTTGTCACTAAAATGAATTTAAAGGATCTATTTAGTGTTCTTATGAACTCTAGCATTTTTTGTAAAGATTAGGAACCCATGACACCCTAAGAAGGTGTATGGTAGGTTTAGAATAGCTTTGGTGTTAATTGGAAGGGATATGTACAAGTATTGAACTAATAAAAATGGTTTTTTTGACAATATATAATAAGGATCTGTCCATTTTTGTAAAATGTGGAATTTTCAGTAGATCATGGGTTACTTTGGTTTACGTATTTGAAAAATACACTAAAAAACGAAGCCGTGGCCGCTGGAATGAGTAAAAACGAGCTTCCAACGAGAAATATACGTTAATTCTAAGTTTGACGACGAAAACAATATTTCTGAAAAATAGTGGGCTGTTACACGATTTTCCATGGTTAAAACGAGGCGTTGAACGCTAACTAGACGAGCAGACATATAAAAAATCTATTAGTTCGCTGTAATACGAAGCCGAGGACATAAAGAACGTAGAAAAAGAGCTTATAACGACTGAGATACAAGCGTTTGAAACCCGACGTTCACAACACATTTTTATCAGCTTTTTATTAAAAATGTTTCTAAGTGTAAAACTGTTTTTGCTAGTAACCAAGTTTGGAACCATTTTTCTCAATGATCGAGTCAGTTTGAGACATTAACCCTTTGAAGTGAAATCAAGTACTCCCGGCCTATTTTCTAAATTGACCAGCCATTCGTCAACCGGACTTATAACGAGTAAAACACGACCTTTCAAATATACCCGAAAACTACACAAAAACAGCAAATTTAGCCGACCATCTAACTTGACGATTATTTTTCTTTATGATCGGGACTCGTATGGAAGAAATTTCGGTGTTACGAATTTAAGATATTGTTACAAGCTTTCTAAAAACAAGGAGATCGTTTCCTAACACTCAATATTCACCAACTTACGACTAGCTTTGCGAGGCTACTTAGTCATTTTCAGAAATTTATCAAAGTGTTTTAGTTGCGACGAAAAACTCTATTTTTCGATAAATCACCAAACGACTATCGTAGAAGGCCGTTACAACATATATACGCGAAAAGTGTTTTATAACTTATCAAGACGTCAAAAATATATTTTTTGACGATAAACATTATTTCCAAATTTCATGAGTGGTATCGATAACATATGTATTTGCATGTGTAACATCATTTCATGACTTACATTAGATCATATCATTCATAGGTTGCGGTTAGAGATCGTGCATCATTTCAGTGTACCCACTTTTGTCATCATAACTATTGCATCAGGTGAGTTTTCATAGCCTCGTTTTCAATTTATAATTTCATTTCTAAACTTGCGGGGGAGAATACATTGCACCATTTTTCATACGGACCAAAGTATCAAATTCATTTACATTGCTTAAGTTACCTCATTGCCAAGTTAAAGTCCCCTTTTATTTATCATGAACCGTTAATTACGTAGTAAGCGAGGGTGAGTGAATAGATCTATTGAGGGTGACTCCTCCATCCGGGTTGGTAGATCCAACCAGGTCAAACAAATGCATTTCATTTAATATCAGATTCAGAGTGTCTGGCAAAACACTCTGGTGGGGCCTTCATAATCAGTCTAGCTTCGGGGTCATGAGCTTAAGAGCCAATGTATGATTTTTATGTAGCATTCTTGTCATTTCACTTTATACTTGTAGTTACCGTACAGACTTATCATTTACATAAACCTATGATTCTCACCAACCTTTTTGTTGACCGTTTTAGCAATGTATTTTCAGGTAATTAAGGCATTCGCATCATGGCCTGCATGTGGACATATCATAGATTCGCGGTGACGACGCGTCTCACTTGTATTTCTATGCACTTTAACTGTCGTTTGGTTTGTAACAAACTTATTTCCGCAACTTTGACAAATCTTTTGGGACCTATCTTTTGAAAACTCTGAATGTTTTATGAAATCAAACGATGTACTTTTAAAATGACACTTTAGGTCGTTCAATATAACTGTAACTGTGATGCTATTGCAGTCACGCCCCAGGTATTCCATTTCGCTGCAAATCAGGTATTTGGGGGTGTGACATGTACAATAGTCATACACTCGAAAATCTTGTGATCTACATTTAATACTTACATATATTTGTTACAAGGATTCACTTATAAATATTTTCATATTACTTACAATAAACCTATGAACTCAACAACCTTTGTGTTGACACTTTTAGCATGTTTATCTCAGGTTCGTAAGGTATTAGCATTGGCTTGGAGCATTAAAGTCGCACGACTTGATTTGAAGACGTGGATGCATTATATTCACCATTCGATAATATTTTTGTAAAACATCTATGTAATACTATACTTTGGGACCTCTTGTTATAAACTCTGATATTATTTATCGAATAGTAACTTTTCAAAACGTCTAATTTAGAGTTCATTTTCTATAACTTGTGCTGTGAACTAAGAAGTAATACCCCAGTGACACTATCTTCCGTTGCGATATTTTGGTGGTGTTACAAAATACTCCCTTTTTCTGTTTTCTCTCTCAAGAATGATATTCATCTCTCTAAATCTTCTCTCACAATCAAGTGTTATTTCATTTAGTGTTTTGCTGGATTATTGTAATAGAACTATTATGAATGTAGATAATAAATCCACACCTAAATAGAGTGGTAGATATTGGTTGGTTTTTGGATGTTGATTAAGATCAGTTTCTTGATCTTGTTATTGTGAGAGATTTGTTTCTGTTCTTGAATTAAGATTCAAGAACTATTTTGTTTTATAATTTGTTTATGGTATCAGAGTAGGATCTAAATCCGTTCTATATCGGTTTTTTTTTTTTTAAAATAACTATGGTTACAAATTTTTTTGGGTTTTTTCAAAAGTTGTTAAGTTTATGATCAGTTAACCTTTGTTAATTAATAGATCTGGTGTTTAATTGACCAGATTCAAAAGGTTTTCAAAAACGTCGAATTTCTGAAAAATTAGGGTTTGGGTAATTTAGGGTTCTTTTTTTTTTTAATCTCAAAAGCTTCTTATGGTCGGTTAAGATCGTTTAATCGATAGTGGTTTCTTGTCGTTCTTAAAGAGGTTTGGGAAAAAATGCTTAATTCTTGAAAATTAGGGTTTGGTGATTCTTGGATCTGGGTATATTGGATTTGTCGGCCTTTTTTTTGTGTTCCTTGACTAAGTGAATCAATGGTATAGAGAGGTTGTTTTTGCTGCTTTTGTTGTTTGCCTGCACTGTAACACCACTCACACTCTATTTAATTTATGTCTTTACTTTTCTGCAGTAGACAACCGGATGATAGGTTGGGACACTATTGAGAAGTTGTGGATTGTTATTGGTGGATTATTTGTTATAGTTTATTATTTTTGCTTGTTTGTCTTGCCCTTGATCTACCACCTTGAGTGGCAAGAATTCCTGGGAACTACTTTCTTTCTTTTCTTGTTGTTTATTTCTATGTGTTATTATGGAGCATGAGTTTTATCATGATTTTGGTGGTGGTTCTAAAAATATGGTTGTGAGGATGAAAATGTGACCTTAATTAGTAGACTAGATTTGAGTCACCCTTTACATTTTCATCCTAATGACTCTGCATCTTTAACTGTTGTTTCTATCAAACTAAAAGGAACTGAAAATTATAGTGTTTGGTCATGTGTTATGCAACTTGCTTTGGAAGGAAACAATAAAACCGGTTTTATAAATGGCACATGTAGAAGCTCAAATACTGATGAGGTTTTAAGTAGACAATGAGAGAGTCAATGCTATTATTTTGGGTTGGATTTTAAACTTCATATCTGAGGAGCTTTATCTTGGTCAAATTTTTTCAAAAAAGGCTTTTCATGCTTGAAAAGAATTGAAAGAAACCTATGATAAGGTTGATAGGTCTGTGACTTTTAATTTGCATCATAAAATCAATTGTTTGTGTCAAAATGGTTCATCTATTGTTGATTAATATCATAAATTTAATGCATTTTGGAAATAATTTGATGCATTGTTTCAACTTTCTAGATGTACTTGTCATGCTGCAGAGGACTTTAAACAACATAAACAATTAACGAAATTAATGCAGTTTTTGATGGGTGTAGATGAAACCTATGTGAAAATTAGAAGTAATGTACTGTCTCATATAGTTGTTTCTACCAGTAGCAGTTCTGGAACCTCCCAGAGGTTACAGGCTTCTGCTTTTTCTTCAAATGTGCCTAACAGAGGATTCAAACCCATGGTATTTAGACCTAATGACAGTAATAATAGAATACCATCTTTGGTTTGTGAGTATTGTGGGTTTAATGGTCATAATGTTGACTGATGTTTTAAATTGATTGGGTACCCTGTTGATTTTGAAAAAGAAATGGCTGGACAGAATTTTAAAGGGAAAAATGTTTCAAATAATAATATTGTTAGGTTTTATAGATGAATTGTTATCTACTCTCATCAAGGATAATTCTCTTAATGGAAAGAATGCACATGCCAATATGGCAGGTACTTTTTATAACTCTAGTAAAAATTTTAATGCAAATTTTGATAGATTTTTTTGTTCAAACAATATGGCACATTCTAATCTTGTTACTATAGGTTGATAACATATTTTGGGGCTAACCAACATATGACTTACACTGATAATTTTTTGTCAATGTTATTGATATTTCTCGTTTAAAAATTAAAGTCTCACATCCTAATGGGACTGAAGCATTTATAACTAAAATTGGAAATATACCTTGAACTAATTACTTGACCTTGTTTGATGTGTTGGTTTGTGCTTAAGTATTGTGTGAGCTTGATGTTTGTGCATAAAGTTGCTAGGGATAGTAAGTTGATTATTGCATTTGATGATGGTAACTGTTACATTTTAAACCAGGATTTGAGAGCAGGAAAAATTCTGGGGATTGGTAGAAAATCTGATGGTTTATACTACTTTGATGGAAATCAAGGTAAAAAACTTGAGAATTCTTCTATTAAAAATGTATGTTTTCTGTCTAAATATACTTGGCATTACAGGCTTGGTCATCCTGCAGACCAAGTTCACAATGTCTTAAAACCAAAATTATTGTTTGAAAACAATAAGTCACAAAACGTTTGTGATATTTGTCAAAAAGATAAATAGACTAGAGAACAATTTCCTCTCAGTGATCATGTTTCCACTGATCTAGGTGAACTTTTTCATCTTGATTTGTTGAGTCCATAAAAGGTTATTAGTAGAGATGGTTTTAATATTTTCTTACTGTGGTTGATGAATTTTTTATGGTTGTTTGTGTCTATCTTCTTAAATCTAAAACTTAGGTATTTGATTATGATTTGGTTTTTTATAATCTAATTAAAAATCAGTTTAAAAAACACGTCAAAGTTTTAGGAGTGACAGTGGGACAAAGTTTGTTAATTAAAGGTTTACTGATTTTTTTGAAATTAATGGTATTGTGCATCAAAGTTCATGTAGTTATACCCCTTAACAAAATGACATTGTTGAGAGGAAGCATATGCATCTTCTTGATGTTGCTAGATCCATTCAATTTCAGGGAGGGATCCCTCTTAATATGTGAACTGAATGCATTCTAACTGCTACCTATTTGATTAACAGATTACCAACTTCTGTGTTGAATGGAAAAACTCCTTATGACCTAGTTCATAATAGACCACCTTCTCTCACACATTTGAGGTCTTTTGGATGTCTTACATATGCTACTATTTTGAGTAATCATGATAAGTTTGGAAGCATATCTGAAAAATGTGTTTTAATTGGTTATTCAAATTTTAGAAAAGGTTATAAACTGTTTAGTCTTAATAATAAACAAATTGTTTTTTCAAGAGATGTTAAATTTTTTGAGGATATTTTTTCCTTTTAAACTTGATTTGGATAAAAAAGAGTGATCAATTTGTTCAAGACTTAAACCATTTACACTTTTTTAATGTTGACATTCTTGACGATCTTTCTGAAATGCCCAATGACGAAGAGAGAAGGACTACCAACTCAATTAGGCATGGCAGTCCTCCTCCTCATCTAGGTAGTACTTTAGACACCAATATTGGGGGTGATGGGGGCACTCTCAGGTGTCTGATGCATCAGCCAGTGTGGCTGAGAGGACAACAACCTCTAAAAATCATTATAATAATTTTGAGGGTGATGAATCTTTGATTCATCCTCAGGAAGATGTTAATCAAGATCCACCACAACCTGTTAGAAGGTATTCAAGGACTTCTGTTTTTCCAAAGAATTTTAATGATTTTATTGTTAAATCTAAAGTCAAATATGGTTTGGAAAAGTATGTTAATTACTCAAATTTATCTAAAGATAATTTTTTGCTTTGCTTCTATATTAAACAAAGTTGTTGAACCTAATTTTTTTTGGGAAGCTTCCGAACATAAACACTGGATTGATGCTATGAATGCTAAAATGGATGCTCTTTATAAAAATGATACTTGGGAATTGACTGATCTTCCTGTTGGGAGAAAGGCAACTAGTTGTAAATGGGTTACTAAAATAAAGTATAAGTCTAATGGGGAAATTGAAAGATTTAAAGCTAGATTAGTGGCTAAAGGTTACAATCAAAGGGAGGGAGTTGATTTTGATGAATCATTTTCTCCTGTTGTGAAAATTGTAACTGTTAGATGCTTAATCAACTTAGTTGCGCAAAATAATTTGACTTTCTATCAAATGGACATTACTAATGCCTTTATTTATGGAGATTTCAATGAGACTGTTTATATGACCTTACCACTTGGATACTTTTATGCTAATGAGAAAAACGTCTGCAAGTTGAATAAGTCATTATATGGGTTAAAACAGGAATCCAGGCAATGGAATGCCAAACTTACTTCTGCTTTGCTTGAAAATGGTTTTGTTCAAAGTAAAAGTGACTATTCTTTGTTTACTAAGTCAAGTGATAATGTGTTTATTACATTACTTGTTTATGTGGATGACATTATTATTACTGGGAGTAGTGCTTCTGAAATTAATAAGGTTAAACAGTTTCTTAAAACAAAGTTTATGATTAAAGATCTTAGTAAATTGAAGTATTTTCTTGGAATTTAAGTGTTAGAAACTAATAATGGTTTATGTTTAACACAAAGAAAATATTGTCTTGATCTTATTTATGAATTTGGATTGATTGCTTTGTCTGGTGAATCAACTACTAGTGATCCTAAACTTAAAAATGTTATAGATTATCAGAAATTAATTGATAAGCTTATATACTTGACTACCATTAAACCAAATATTGCTTATATTGTTTCATGCCTTATTCAGTTTATGCATAGTCCTCTAAAGTCTCATTTGGACACTACTCTAAGGGTTATCAGGTATTTGAAAGGCTCACCAGGAATGGGTTTAAATGTATTTAAAAGTTTTGCATCTGGTATTGATCTTAAAGCATACTCAGATGCAGACTGGGCTAGATGCATCGATACTAGAAGGTTTGTAACTGGATTTTGTGTTTTCATGTGTGGATCACTGGTTTCTTGAAAAAGTAAGAAGCAGAATACCATTTCTAAATCATCAGCAAAAACAGAGTATAGCGCTCTTGCTTTTGTGACTTCTAAAATCATTTGGATCTTAAAATTTTTAAAAGATTTAAGATGTTTTAATCTTTTACCTATATAGGTATTCTGTGACAATAATTTAGCAATTAAAATTGCTGCCACTATATTTCATAAAAAAACTAAGTACTTAGATGTTGATTTTCATTTTGTTAGAGAAAAAGTAGTTTCTGGAGTGATTGAAACTATTAAAATAGATACTTGTGATCAGATAGCAGATATTCTAATAAAAGGGTTGGATACAAAATAGCATAATAAGTTGTGCTTAAAGTTACAGTTTGTTGACATATTTCAGAATAAGATTAAGGGAAGGTGTTAAAAGTATAATCTTGTTCTGATTGTATAAATGTTGAGGGACTTATTTTGACAAGTTTGTATTTGCAGTTTACTCTTATATTCAAGTTTGGCCGAGTTTAGTAGCTGTTGATAAGATGAAGGGCTGCTTATGTCATGTTTGGAAAGTCATTGAGATGGAGTATAAAAGCTGGCTTCTATTAGGGTTTCTTCATATCAAATACTCCCGTTTTCCGTTTTCTCTCTCAAGAAAGATATTCATCTCTCTAAATCTTCTCTCAGAATCAAGTGTTATTTCATTCAATGTTTTGTTGGATTATTGTAATAGAACTATTATCAAAGTAGATAATAGATCCATACCTGAATAGTAGTGGTGGATATTGGTTGCTGATTAAGATCAGTTTGTTGATCTTGTTATTGTGAGAGATTTGTTGTGTTCTTGAATTAAGATTCAAGAACTATTGTGGTTTTGGTTTATAATTTGTTCAAGACCACCGGCTCCGCCTTACCCTCAAGGAACGCCTCTTTTAGATATTCGCATATAAATGAAATTCCACGATATGAGAAAGCTTTTGCCCACGAGGCCCCAAGCATAAGATTGGAGAGCCTATCTTGCAATATATCCATTCTTTCTAATAATGTGAGTTGAAAGTACTTCATATCCTGGATTTTGTGATAAAAATTTGATAGATTTGAAGTTCGAAAAATGCTTGGTTAAAACAAAACTAAAGTAGTCACGTCAACTATTTAAATGAAAGGCTTTATCCAATTTGATTATATGTAACGGCATACTCAAGCCCAAGGCTGTCAAGATCGCGAGTAAACTCGTAAGATCGTACGATCTTACGTGCTCACTAGCTAAAATCGCGTAGGATCGTATGTAGGGTAGGTCGCGAGTAAGATCGTGGGATCGAACGTAAACTCGTAATATCGCTAGTCAATCCGAGTTTACCTAAGCCCATATCTTTTTTATTATTTTTCTGTCTTTTAGCCCATCAATTTGTGCTTAATCCCATTGTTAATACAAATATACCTTAAAAACGTTTATTTATATTTTACGATCTTCTTATGTTTTGTCGATAACAATCGTAAAATCATTTTAACAAGATAAATAAAATACGTAAGTTTTTGAGCCAATAGTTTACTAACTCATTTCACCAAACAAATAAACCATCAAACGTGTTTAGTTAAATAGTTTATATAAAACCAAAACCATTTGTATAAAACACTTATAAGTAACATTTGTTACTTACACTTTTATAAAAATACATAGTTAAATAAACATGTAAGCAAATAGTTTTGACTATCCATAACCCAAAGCCCATGACCCATGACCCATGACCCATGGCCCATGTGCATTACATCATGCATGACATCAAAATGGGTAAAATCCATGACCCATGACCCAAAATCCATAACCCATAACCCAAAGTATGTATTGCATCATGCATGAAATCATGTTGGGTACCCATGACGCATAGTCCATGACCCATAACCTAAAACCCGAAATTGTAACCCAAAATCCGGACCAGACTGACCCAGTTTCCGAATCCCTTGGATTACACTAGCCGGATCCTCTGGGAAAGGATCCTGCTGATCCGGCTTATCAGAGACCAATTTTGTCTGTAAATAGCTAACTATTTCTTCATTTCTTCTTACCACTTCACACATATATTCTCTCTGCATTATTGCTTCTCTAACCTCAAATCTTAGGATCATCCATGTAGCTTTTTCTTTAGTGATTCTCTAAGTTCCTTTTAAAGGCGAGATCACGATGTTTTACATAGAAGACTCGCAAGCTTGAAGATAAGAGTTGCTAGGCTTCATCATCATCTCAAGACCGCTGAAGTGACTCTTGTAGTTGATTCCTCTTTGTATCCCATAGGCGTGTTGTGATAGTTGGTGTAGTTGGGATTGGTTCCTCCATTGTAAAGGAACTCGGTATCTAGCCTTGTACCGGATAAAGTGTAGGCGATGTAGGTTTGGTTCTACCTTGTGGAAGAACCCAGTATCTAGCCTTGTACCGGATAAAATGTAGGCGACGTACGTTTGGTTCTACCTTGTGAAAGAATCCGGTATTTAGCTTTGTACTGGAAAGAATATAAGCGACGTTGTAAATGCTTCTCCGCCAAGATAAGGAGCTTGTGGTGTGTAGTGTTTACGAACTCTCGAGTTGGGTACTAGGGGAGTGGAGTATGGCAATGAAGGTGACCTTGTAGCCGAACCACTATAAATATTCGTGTTATGGTTGTTTCTTTCTTTCTCTATCTCGTAGTATATTTTTAACATCTAACTATCAATATCCACACACCAAAATAGATTGACATAAGTCGATCTAAAAGTTTTAAAACGAAGTTTTAATCGGTAAAACTATTCAACATCCCCTTCTAGTTTTCTACACCCAAAAATAAAAATGATAAGTAACTAAAGAACCCATTTCGGTACTAAGGGTAACTTAATAACCCACAACGGACGATTGGTTTTCTTATTAAATTATATACTATTATACACTTTTTCCCCAAATCAAAATTCCAATAAATAAAATATTGAAGTCTTCTCCATCACTTTGATCAAACATTTTGGAGCAGGTAATTGATTTTTGTTCTTCATAATTTTAAGGTATACATTTATTATTTGTTAGAGTTTAGACTTACCACTTGATTGATTTTTGTTCTTGATAGACTTGACTTCATGAACTTATTTCTTATTTCTTGAATATTGGTTAGTAAGTAAGTTTTTACCTTCATAAAACTTTAGAACTACAATTTATAGTTGTTAACTTTTGTGATTACTAATCAAACAATTATAGTTGTTAACTTTTAGATTATAGCTAGCATACTTGTATACATGATAACGTTAAGTTTGAATCTTTTAGTATTATAGCTCGTATGTTTTAATACGTTTATAACTCATACTATGTAATCTTATTTCGCTAAATCGTCAATGTAACGATTAAACCTTGATTTTTTTGTGTTTTACTATTACTTTGGTGTTTAAAATTTGAACTTTGACATTTTCAAAAGGATATTATATGAATTTATCTTTGATATTGAGTAGAAATTTAAAAAAGTTCGACTCATTTATCATTTTTCTATAAAACATTACAAATTCGTAGGATCTGATCTCGATTCGATCTTACGATCTCGATCTTGCAAAGACAAAAACGATTTCAGGTGAGATCTCGATCTTGACAACCTTGCTCAAGCTCATGAATTAGTTGGCCAGACAATAGGATACCAAACTAAAAAATACGGAAATTATAGTTGAACGGTTTCATGCGCTTTTGTGGCTAGAAGGTATATTAGGAATAAGTAATAGTACGAGTAGTAACTTAAACGAGGCTTGGCTTTGGAGCATCTAGTGGGCCTCTCACATAACCCAGAGAAATGGGCATTATAGTTGACCTTCTAGCTAATTTTTAGAATAAATTGGGCCAAATTTATTGACCCAAACAGTTTAGGTTAATACGTCTTTACCAAACTAGCAGGCTTTGACAAGTAACCAAAGTCTTTCATTTTTAGTCTTGGATTAAAATGCTCTCAAGTCGGTTATAACATGATAGATGCTGTTTGGCCAATCACACTTATGATAAATATATAAAAATTTCTCTTTTAATTAAATTCAAAAGTCTATTTTTTTTTATTTCATCTCCTCACAATAAAACCCAACATGATCTATCATGTTAGAACAACTTGAGAGAATTTCCATCCTTTAGTCTTCTATTTTCTTGCAACGAGATGTTAAGTCATCATACCCTGAGATTTAAGGAATACAAAAGTGTTATTTATTAAACTTAAATGTTACTCCTTTCGTCGTAAAATAATTGTCCCCCGACAAAAAAAACACACAGTTTAAGAAAAACATAATTATTATTTATTTATCTCTTTTACTTTTTGTATAATAACAATTTTACTTTCAACTAATTAATTAATTTATTTTTTTAAGTTTGTAATATTAATTTCAACTAAAGGTAATATGGTAAACTCGATCAAACTTCACTATCTACTTTTAGTAGTAGATAATTAAATTGAGACATACCAAAAAGTAGGGCTGTAAATGAACTGAACGTTCAGTGAACATTTTATGAACCATGCGGTAAAATGTTCGTTTATGTGTGTTTATTTATGAACGAACATGAACAGGATTTTATGTCCATTTAGTTAAATGAACGAACATGAACAGAAGTTGTTCGTTCATTATGTTCGTGAATGTCTGATTATACATTCGTTAATGTTTTTTTTTATGTTCGTTTATATGTTTATGGTCGTATATCGTATGTTTTTATTTATATACTTTGAAATCGGTATACTTAAACAAATAAACACACATAAAATACAATATTTTGTATATTTTATTTGTTTTTCTTCATATGTTCATTTATATTCGTTCGTTACGTTCATTTAACCTCTTAATAAACGAACACGAACAACCTCATTTCTTAATGAACGAACATGAACAAGAAAATTTGTACGTTAAGCGTTCGTGTTCGTTCATTTGTTCAACTAAATTAAATGAACGGACATAAACAAGGTTTTGTTCGTGTCCGATCGATTCGTTTACAACCCTATCAAAAAGAAAGCGTGAACTATTAGTTAAGGACGGAAGGAGAAGTAATTTTATTAGGAATAGTTTCTATAACAAGTCCCGCATCACTAAATTCACTATTGAAAGAACAAAGTACTATTTTCTCTACATCTTTTTGACATAAACACCAATCGTGATCATTATTGATCAACACGACAAATTAAGATACACAAACACCAACAATCATGTTAGAAACATGTACATTGGTACTGCTTCGTACACATAAAAGGCCCATACAATGCACCTTATGCAATGTTTTTAACATCTTTATATTCATTGTTATTTTCTTAAAAACAAATTCTTACAGCCTTAGGATGGATGCAGTAACAGAGATCGATCGATCGATTGATTCGGTCTTAGTCGATCGCCACTAGTGTGGTGAGTCGATCGATTGCAATGTTTGGAGATTGGGGTCGCAAACCTAACCTTGATCGCTTTTTTTTTTTTTTTTTTTTTTTTTTTTTTTTTTGTGTAGTATTAAATATAAAAGTTATTTTTGTGAGGTATGATTTTTTGTAGTGTAGGTCGCCTTACTGTGGCAACTAATCGCTGGAGAGATAAAACTGACGTGGCAGAGAAAATGGGAGGGATTGATCCTCCTTACTGCATCCAGCCTAACCTATATCACAAACATTATCTCACGCTTGTTTCTAGTGGGACTTGAACGAACAACATTTTTGTTGACGGAACACTTACTTATATATTGCTGAGTTAAAGACCTTTAGATTTAAATAGATTTATATTTAAAGATTTATATATATATATATATATATATATATATATATATATAGGGGGACTTTCTTACGAGAACCATTTTATCTGCGAGAACTGAGAGAACCACAAAAAACATACATGCACGCCTTTTAAAATAAAATAAAAATACATGCAAATCATCAATAATCGTAAGTATCCACCTATGTTCTTCAATATCATCATGAACTCATCCTCTTTTTTCACAAAAACCTTACACAAGGCCGCAATATTGTCGTTGCACGCCTTATAAGAACATACATGCACACTTTCAAAGAAAAATGTTGTATTTCCAATTTCTTATCAAATTCTTTAGAACAACTATGTTTTTTTAAAAACATATATGTTGTTTTTAGAACATATGTGCAAAAATACAATTATTGAAGGCGTGCATGTATGTTTTTGGTGGTTCTCTCAGTTCTCGCAGATAAAATTGTTCTCGCAAGAAAGTCTCACTATATATATATATATATATATATATATATATATATATATATATATATATATATATATATATATATATATATATATTCATTGTTTTGTATCCAGTTGATTTACATTTAAAGAATTACTTCACAAGATAATGCATAAAACAACAAAATCCAAGAAAAAAAAAGTGAAGACATTAGAAAATAAAAAAGCAGACATGTAAAAGACTATCCTACAATATTAAATTACCATGTGTTTTCAAATGTGTAAGACAAGAACAGAAGCTTTACATTACAAGGATAATGCATAAAGTACGATAAACCATCTAATAACGTGATCAAGATCCATGATTGATTGGCTTATCACAAAGTTAACATACAGCCTCATACATTGTCTCCTATTGAAAACAGTGATTTAGTATATTATTTGTAGTTTTAAAGGCTTAAAGCTCTTTTACTAATCAGGAACCCGTAACGTAATATCAACTTGCATGGATGACCTTCCTATTCATTCGGAAATGGTTCTAAAGCCTTTAAGACATCCTAAATAACGAAAACACCAACTTTCAAAACATCTATAACCAATTACTCGTAACTATTTCATGCATGGTACTCTACAAATCTGATTAAGCTCCTTGATCTCATAATGCATGCAATCGACACCTATAATGTTATAATCAATGATTTACGTATGATATGACTTGCCTTAACCTAGTGGATTGTACTTGTTAAAAACGTATATCTTCTTTATTCACCATTATCTTCTTTAAGCATAATAATACAGTATTGTTCATTTAATTAGCATGGATTACTTTAAAATCTGATCTTTATTCTGTTTTGTGGGAAAATATTCAAGTGACGTTCATTTTCTAAGAGAAAGAGACATTGGGCCGACAACCTTTCGGCATATGAATCAATAAAATAAACTTTGTTTCCTTATTGTTTATTTATCCATAGAATCTGATATCTTTTTCCTAAGTTGATTAATTAACAAGATTAAGATTTCTGCATTATCATTTACATACATTTATAAAATCAGACTATTTGTTATATTTTTGCTCGTCTATAGGATTTACATTCGTATTATTATATTCTTAAGCTTTACAACTATGGTTAATTACACTATTTTACGTGGTAATAAACGTGACAAAACTTATTTTCATACGCATTTATGCAAAATTGTTGAAAGATCATATGAATTGTCTGAATACACACATACAATAAGAACAAATAATTGGATTGTAAAATAACGAATTAGCTACAACTTAGAAATTTTCGAAAGTGCTGAATTTGAAGTCGATCTCTAATGCATGCATAATTATAACTATAACTTAACCATTGAATTATATGCATTTTATTATCGAAACATATATGCATTTTTTAGGAAAAACAACAACTATTATAAATATATAAAATGTACAAAGATAGAAAAGAAACGATTACAAAGATAGATGGAAAATTAAGAAACGATCTGGTACTAGGTTGTGCCGCAGACAATCTGATCACGCACTCTCCCCCTTATATGTCATGAATAGAAAATGGGCATACTAGAGGTGTAGAAGTATTGTGTAACAATAATAACAAATTAAATACAACTAGCTACACAAGATTATATGCATGACTGAAATCTGGCCACACTTAATTAGATTTTACTAAGCTTAAATTTATGATCATTTGTAGTCGTAATTGCTTTAACTTAATCCATTTCTAACACGTCTATTATGTTTAGGAAGCATCAACTCTTTACTTTGATCTGAATCTGAACTCCAACATTATGTAAAAGCTAGCATCAAGCAAACATACAAAATCATGCTTTATAATGATTACTAAAATTATCTTAAGATATTGATTAACACTTAATTAGCCCAAAAATTAAAAAGAAAAAGATAATGTGAAAAACCAAAATCAGATAACTTGAATATGCTTTCTAGAGTATATGTATTTACAATATTTCTGTGTACACACTGTAGACATATGTGTATGTGAAATATACATACATTGGTGGTGAGGTTTGGAATACATATGAAGAGAAGAAAACATATAACTGAGAAAAGGGGAAAAGCACAAAAAGATGGATTGATGAAAAGGAAAAGAAACACAAGAAGACCAAGTGGGTCCCACCAACTAGACCATCAACTCTTCCTGCTTTGACACGTTGGATACCCTCTCCACTTCACGTGCCTAAAGCCTGGACCCACATTCTTTTGCCCGACTACGAAATAATTCTCATATCAAAGAATAATAGTTGAACGCGGGAATAATTCTCATATCAAAGAGTAATAGTTGAACGTAGTGTTTAGAACTCGGGTTCCTGATCCAGCCGGTTAAACCTGTTGAACCAGAAACCTATTGAGTAACTGGAAACCGATTTTGATAAAAAAAAATAAAAATAAAAAAAAAGGTTAAACCACAAACCAATAGCTCTGCTGGATCAATAAAAAACCTGATTTTTATAGCATATATTGGTTGAACATTCATAAACGTAAATGAACAAATGAGATGCTTCTTTGTGTTACAAAAGTAGTTTGTTGAACATTATGCTAGTTAAATGTAACTATTGTTAAATTTTATATGAAATAATATTAGTTTGATATTTACACTTTCATGGGGCCGTCGCAAGGTTACGTGAGGAAATAAATGATTTTGTTGATAAAGGCCGTACAAATGTCTTTGATATTCTAATAACGAGGCTTCATACAACCCGTGCGATGCACGGGCTTGTTTGTTGACTAATTAAGTTGTTTTCCGTAACGTTGATGCATCTTTACCCTAGTCGGATCGGGGTAGCACATGATGGTATTTAGATGCCTATTAGAGAAGTTGTATTGTATTTATTTTAGTAGAATTGATATTTAGAGGCCTAGTAATGTTATAATAACTTTTTGCATTTGAATTAGTTTATTTTCATTAAAAGTTTCAATTAACATATAAATACAAAGATAAATTATAATCATTTTTTTTAAGTTCAGGATGTTAATGGTAATATACTTTGTAAGAGCTTCTTAATTACAATGAATGCAAATGAACATTTAAGTCATATTGACAGAAAGTGGATACAAAAAACAATCAAAAACATATAATAACAGAAAGTGCTCATTGTATTAAATTATCCTTTATAAGATCGCAAACTTGTATAAGAAAAAAAAAATAGTTTCTGGTATCAACTAACCCTATATAGTATATACTCTTTTACCATGTCAAAATTTACAACTCATCAAAACATTAAGAAACCAAGAACCCTTAATTGGACGCTAAGAAGATGGAATATATGATCATTAGATTTTACACTATTTGTTAGACTTTAAGACTCAGGTCAAGATGAAAATGCTAGCTCAGCCCAAGCTAACGATGAGGCTCTGAGCTTTGATGATCCAGTCGTGTCGAGTTTGCTCTCTAACGTTGCACACAAATCTTGCATGATTACGTTATCTCTAGGCCTTGCATGAATGCAGCTTGAAATTGGATAGCATCTTCCACCGACCCATGATCATTAAAATGAAGAAAATAAAAAGAGCACTGTCAAAAGCATGCAGGCGACAAAAGGAAATTAAATTCGACAATAATACCATGCATGTACAGCGACCTTTAAACCTTAGCTCATTTTCCGTTTTTGAATCTTCAATGTCCACCCTGCAAACAATGGAATTTCATGAGTAAGGGTCTTTAAAGAAATACATGTTGTCCTGATAGAGTTTTTTTGGTAGGCAAATATTACATGTTTTGATTACCTTTTTCTTCTCTTATCCTCTACAGGTTTGGACGGGGTAGTGAGTGTTGGCGACTGGGTGCATGGCTTGGATGATGAGCCTGCAAAGAAATAACTAATGTATACTGTATTATCATATATAAGCCAAATGTAAGCTCACCTGCTTTTAGGTGTAGATCATACATTTTCTGTCTTCAAGTTTTATTTCCTGCAGCTTGAAAATGACATAATCATATTGATCAACACAAAGTATCTAAAATGTATCAAAATTATAAACGTACTTAAATGTAAGTTTTAACTAATGAAAAGAGTAGCAATATAACATTCGTATGGGTCATATATAGAGGTATGGGTGGCTTTCTTAGAGCATCCATATATGCATTCTAAGAATCACAGCGCAACATAGAACCCGAAAATTGCGCTCTCCTCCACAAAGAAATTCCTACGCAGGGGGTATCCTATTTGAGGCAGCCACATATTGGCTGATTAGTTATATACTTGTGGGTCGCTCACATCATAATTCATTGACAGACAACTAAGATGAGTATACTTCTCTTAAAAAACTTGAAGCTCAATCTCTGAATCACAAATAAAATTCCAGAATTCAGTTGCTTCCACATACAAACCAACAACTGGGTAATTACAATAGATAAATGGTGCAGGCAAGTTTTGTATACATTCATTGATCTGTTAGAAAGTACTGTTTGAATATATAAGTGTGAGTATATTGTTTGAATATATAAGTCTGAGTATATTGAACGGACTTGTTTTAGTATCTTGTACAGGTGATAATATGGCATTTTACCAACAAAAAATATATTGAATAAGTTTTGTGTGTATCATGATCAATTGTAAGTGCAAACAACTTTAGCCAACAATCATCAACATTGGTGTCATCCTTTCCCATTGTGGGTTTTCCTTTTTTTATCATATAAAAAGATGACAATATAAAATTAGTCAAATGATTAAAAAGAATAAATAATATCATACCCAATCTCAATTGTTATTATGGAGGCTGTTGATGTGTAATCCATCAAATGCGCCGAAAAGATATAGCATGAAGCCAAAACTTTGTACGTAGTCTTTATTAATAATCCAAGTTTAAAATTGCCTTATAAATAATTATACTAAGGATACTGAAATGTAGTGTACTAAGTATCAGGTTTTTATATCATCAGAAACTAAGGATACCAAAAAGCTTTCGAGTCCACATATTTTAAGAGAGTACCAAAAATTGGTATTTGATCTCATTGAATACCGCTGCTGCATCAGCATATCCTGCAACAGCAAACAACACATATGAGATTACTACTAATAAATCATTAACAATACAATCACAAACAAATACCCCTATTTCAGCATGTTTGCCAGCGACATTAATCATTTTGTAGCTGCTCATTACACACGACAACAACCAAACCTAAACTTAGTACCTTATAACATTATCAAAAGAAACAATTCAAAAAAATAAACTATGTAGTATACATCAATCACATACTGTGTATCAATTCTATTATCCACCACACTCGGCTACTAAACTGTCAACTTCCTGCTGCTGCTACGCTTACCACTGTTCAATCATTAACAAAAAGAATACGGTTAGAATACTATATTGCGTCACACTAAGTGGAAACACACTTTTTCTCTTCAAATGGTGTTATTTATAGTATCCGTCGAAGGGTTTGTGCATTTATTTGAATCTTGTAGATATGAAGAGACTACATCTTTCACATTCTCATAACTCCAACAACACTTCAACTTCAGTAGTCACTCTTCATATTCTTACATTCAATTCGCCCATACTTTCAATGCGTGCCACATTTATCATCACCACTTCACATTTATAAGGGTACATAAACGAAATTGTTTGTAGTTATTTTGGTATGCATACTTATGTTTGTACCGTACTTTTGGTTGTGCACAACCCCCCTTGCACATTAAATTAAGGTACTTAAGCTTTATATATAATAATAAGTAGTCACCTTATTGTTAATGCTTCGACTTTCTCTTTAGTTGCTATTATGAGTCATCGGATTTGTATTATGTGTTTATATTATTGACTATTTAACAATTAGCAATAAACATATTAACATATATAAGAATTTGAGGCCATACAAAACTCAGGACTTAAAGCGCTTAGTGACCTCATGGTTAAGAGTTAAGACTGCTATGCACTTTTGTTATATCATTTTTTGATCTTCATATTCCTGCTTTTATCAGTTGAACTTAAGATTAGGTATATGGATTCTATTTGAAAAATGAACAAGATAAACTAATATATGAACTAAATTATCATACATATATGTTTCTTGAAAAACACAAAAAATATGGGATACATTAATACAATTAGTGATGAAAATTATCATCGGCTCATCCAATCCAATCCATCAATGATTCAATGGTGGACATGAATGATGATGACAATTGAATACGAACAATAGTTTTGTAGTAAAAGGTTATTCATTTTTCATTCAAAATTATAAATATTTTGTATAACTTACAGGAATAGTAATTAAAATAAGTTAATTTGAAACAATGATCCAAATGGCTCATAACTATCCTAGTTATGTGCCCGTTCAACCATTACTGTTCTCTTTTCTTCTTTTGCCAACTTTGTTTTGATGATAACTGTTGTGTATTTTTTTTTTATGAAGACTAGGTTCGTTATCTGTTACCTTGTATGATGTATCTTCAACAAGTTAATAAGCATGTGAAAGCGACGTTTATAGTACGCCGCCAAAACAGCTCAACTGGTTCTCCTACGAATGGTTAGCTGACACGTGGATCTAGAGGCACATATTCTAAGAAAAGACAACATTCAAGTATGGCATAATTGGGATCGGAAGAGATGAGTAAAGGGGCATACTAACGGTACCGTGAGACAGAATTTCAATCTACTTTTCTTGCTTCTCTATTATCTTACTTTATCTCTCTTATTAACAAAAAACAGTTTTTTAAGGTACCCCTATTATCTTACTTTATATGTCTTATTAACACAAGAAGACAATTTTTTTTATTAGCGAACTAGTATTATTAGTGTTTAGCAAAGTTTGTATTAGATCAAGTCTGTATAGTCTTTGTATTATTATTTATGGAAAATGTTACACCCACAAAAACAAGCCACAAAATTACGTATGAGAGAGTGAGTGGCTGAATCAGATAAAATAGAGAGAAACTATCACACAAAGTACACCAATTAGGGAGTGACACCTCATTTTATGAACTATTTTGTGGATGTTTTTTTGTGAGTTTATCATTCCTCATTATTTATATAGTGCACATCCTTATTATTGAGTTATGGAAAATAACCCTACTTACTTGATATCCCGGCCTCCTTCGATTTTTCCAACACCTCTTGTACCAAACATTCATGCAAACCCTAATATATTTTTCACGTCCAATCGACACATATCATACAATTCATTTGTATCCACAAATAAATGATTGTTTACATCTCTTCTCCTAATATTACTACACGATTGTTTACATCACGTATCCATTCAAACCTTAATATATTTTTGTGTTTCTTGGCATCTACCTTACCATAATAAACAACTATCTCCTTCAACGTGGTGAACATCGAAGTCCCTCCTACCACTACTATCTCCAAGTCCGATAAGCTCATAGCCGTACCCTCCATCACAAGCCCTTTTCCGGTTAAACTAGATCTTGCAAAGTTGCACTACTCCTTTTGGTTTTTCTTTTTCAAGAATCATTTCGAGGGTTTAGAAGTTTTGGATCACATCAAAGCACCCACGACATCCTCAAGTATCATCGTTCCTCCTACCGCATAATGGTTAAATGTAGACTCCCTTGTCAAATCTTGGATCTTTTTATCGTGTAATGATGTTCTTGTTGGTCGTCTTGTTAAGGCCAACCTTAAAACCGCCCTCGATGCATGGTCTTTCCTCGAAACAATTTTTCTATACAACAAAAGAATAAAATTATTGCTTTACAAGGTGAATTACGTGTTTTAGACATAGGAGACATGACCGTGGAAGCTTATTTTGATAAGATAGAATCCATTGCTACTTTGCTTTCCGATTATGGCTCTCCTATTCATGATGGTGACCTCGTCACTTATGGCATTAATGGTTTTAGTGACCGGTTTGCCAATGTAACCGCCATTATTGCCCACGGTGACCCATTCCCCGACTTTGATACGTTTAGGTCAATGGTGAAAACCAAGGATATCTGTTTGAAACGCAAGAGCACACCTCTGAACGCTCACACAACCTCCTCTTCTCCTACAGTTTTGTTGGCTGAGAGTGGTAGTCGCGAAAATCACGATTGTAAGACTCGTGACAGTTTTGTTGGCCCAACATGGTTTAAATGACAACATAGCTCAGGCCTAACATCTACTACAATATAGCTCAAGCCCATTATACCACGACAACCCAACAGGTCCATTCTACGTGGCCACAGGTCCAACAATAAGTTTCCACAATAAGTTTCTGATCCGTGGGAGGCTGAAATGTTTACAGAGGGTATTTTTGAGCCTCAAAAACCCGTTCTAATCCCGTAATTTTTCCTGAAATATGTGTAATTAATTAGTTGTGATTAGGAAACATAAATAAAACAGGTAAGCACACATGTATGGGTATAGATCATGCAATGGGTAGAAATTTCACTAAAACATGAAAAATGAAAATTGATAACATTGAGATGTTATCTACCTGCACGTCACTTGGTTAGTTCACATAAGTGTTAAATGACAAGTTAATATCCTATAAATAACAAAATACACAAACACATCATTGTTTTGAAACATTGTAGCAAGTACACTCATAATTCTTCATCACTTGTCCAATTTCTTGTTGATATTGGTGAGAAACCTTCCAATGCATTTAAACATACCTTTGGTTTGCTTGAACTCTTCCGATTGTTGTTCAAGTGCTGGGAGTTGCCGGAAGTAGTCAAGAGGGGGAAGCTTCGAGTTAGGAAGTCCATCATCCGAGCTATTGGACGATGATGAGGAAGTTGGAGGATGAGGACGCTTCCCTTGAGATTTTATCTTAGCTACCCTCTTATCACTCAATGGTATCATGATATGGTCAACAAGATCATATAAGATATAATTACCCTAGCACTAGGAGGAATAGGTGCAAATGCCCAATAAAGACGAGTGAGTAGCATACCATAGGGAAGAGTCGTGGTTCCTAGAGTGGGTATGTCGGCCATCCTTTTGGCAACATAGTAAGCTAAGTTGAAAGGTTGATGGGTTGATACACTATAGAGCATGTAACAGAGACATGCATTGATGTGATTGCGGTTTCCAATGGTACACATGACGTTTGCCCTAATGACTTCTTCCTATTTCTTGAATTGAGGTTTGAGTTCATTTAGTTCCATTTCGAATGGATCTCGGTTGATTTCTTCATCTGAACAGGTTGTTCTAATACCTTAAGCTCTTAGAAGGAACAAATGTTCCCGGATTGTTTCTTTGTCAACTAAAGGAGTTTGGTATGGAGCAGTACGATCAACGATTGTGTCAAGAATTGTGAGGGACCATTTATCCGAGTAAAGGTATGTACCTTCACAAGGGATTCCATGGACTTGAGCAAATTGACGGAGAGGAAAGTGAAATTCATGTTGGTTTGCTTTGAAGTTGATTTGCATGAATCCATCATCATCACTTGAGAGAACTATGCTTGCATAGAACTCGAGAACGAACCTAGGTCAAATTTGTTCAATAATGTTCAGGAGACAATCAAAGTTGATTGTTGCAAGTCCTTGACGAATGTTTGAGGCTTCTAAAAAGGATGGGTGTATGGTTCTACCCTCATGAAAGTAAGTTTTTCTAGAGCTTTGAAGATTTTAACTTGTACTTTGGAAAGTCCCTTAGTCTTATGATGAGGGGGTATGTAGGCAAGAGTGTCTTTGTGGCCATAGGCAGTTGCCGGAGGCATATTTGGTCCTAGAGATAAGTATTTCAGACTTTAGTCGAAACTAATGAGAATTTTGATATAATGTTCTAGTGTGTGCCTCTATGAAGACAATGTGGAGGTGCGGTTATCTCGACTCTTTTTAATGCATAAAAAGAAATTCTTTAGTAATTTTGTAACAAAATAAGAGATAGCCCAAACGCTCCTAATTCAATGTAGCTTCGATTGAATGTACCCAAAAATACATATCAATTATGTACTTCCTTTAGCATTCAAGAGACATTATGAGAGTGATGTTTAAATATAACGTTTTTATTTGTATGAACAATGTGAAAAATTGTTTGTCCTAAATGTGAGAAGCTTTTCACAAAAATTTGACATGGGGTTTTTAGTAAATCATGATAATTTCTTACAATATGCAATTCCTAACTAAGGGAAACATGATTAGTTATGCATTTTAACAAATGTACTGCATGATTTCTTAAAAGTAATGCATAAACCCCAAGTTTAACTTTGTGCATAAATAGAAACCCTAGACTCAGGATCAGGAGTATAAAAGTAGTAAGGAAACTTACAATAATGATTGGAGCAGAGATTAGTTAAGGATAATGGCCAAATTGTGAGTATGATATGGTATGGAATGAGTTTGAGTCGTTATTTATTTTTGGTTTTGAGGAAAGGGGTGTTTGTTTTAAACTTTTAAAACCTGACCCAGGTACCCACGGTTTGGGCGGAACCAAACATTTGGTTCCATTCGTGTTGTCGAAAGGTACCTTGGGACCAGAATTCTATTTGGTCAAGTTTTGTCGTTTTGGTTAAACGAAGGTTTAAGCTAAGATAAAAAAAATAAAATAAATAAATAACTACAAGTTAGCTTCCATTAGTCCTAATCCAAGTCTAAGAAAATTAAATGGTTCTCGTTTAAGGGGTTTAGTTAAAATGTCGGCAATGTTATCTTCTGAGGATACTTTCTCGATTGAGATGTTTCCTTTTTGTACATTGTCGCGAAGGAAATGATGACGGATTTCAATATGTTTAGTTCGAGCATGTTGAACTGGATTTTTACTAAGGTCAATGGCTCCTTTGTTGTCGCAAAGAATAGAGATGTCGTTGAGTTGAATACCGTAGTCGACAAGAGCTTGCTTCATCCATAGAGCTTGTTGACATGCTTTTCCTGCTGATATGTATTCAGCTTCGGTTGTTGAAATGGCAAGATCCGTTTGTCTCTTTGAGAACAATGAGGTGAGACAATTTCCAATGAAAATACAAATACCACTTGTACTTTTTCTATCAACATAATCACCGGCATGGTCCGAGTCTTCATACACTATGGTTTCAACGCTCGTTCCTTTGGGATACCATAATCCTAGATGTGTAGTGCCTTTTATGTATCTAAAAATTTGTTTAACGGCTTCTAGATGTGATGTTTTAGGATCTTCTTGAAAGCGAGCACATATACAAACACTAAACATAATGTCGGGTCTACTAGCCGTGAGATAAAGTAGACTACCAATAATTCCTCTATATTTAGTATTATCTACAGATTCACCTTCTTCATCCTTGGTAAGTTTGGTTTCCGAAGACATAGGTGTTTTAATGGGTTTAGAGTCTTTAAGACCAAATTTCTTAAGCATGTCTTTTATGTATTTAGATTGGTTAAAGAATATCCCGTCTTCTAATTCCTTGATTTGAAGTCCTAAGAAAAAGTTTAGTTCTCTCATCATACTCATCTCAAACTCGTCATGCATGATTTTTGAAAAATCATCACATAGCTCTTGACAAGTTGATCCGAATATGATGTCATCCACATATATTTGGACAGTGATAATATGTGATTCCTTTTTCTTAGTGAAGAGTGTGTTATCTACTAGTCCCATGGTGTAATTATGTTTAACTAAGAATATTTTAAGTCGATCATACCATGCTTTTGGTGCTTGCTTAAGTCCGTATAAAGCCTTTTTAAGTTTATAAACATGATTTGGTTTTTCAAAATTGGTGAAGCCTAGAGGTTGTGCGACATACACTTCCTCATTTATAAAACCATTCAAAAATGCACTTTTGACATCCATTTGAAAAAGTTTAAAGTCATGTGCACATGCATATGCAAGCAAAATTCTAATTGACTCGAGCCTAGCAACCGGAGCAAAAGTTTCACCGTATTCAATGCCTTCTTGTTGATTATAACCTTGTGCTACTAGCCTAGCTTTGTTTCTAGACACTACACCGTTTTCATCCTTTTTATTTCGGAAGACCCATTTTGTTCCAATTATAGTTTGACTTTTTGGTTGAGGTACTAATGCCCAAACATCATTTCTAACAAATTTATTTAATTCTTCTTGCATAGCTATGACCCAAGATTCATCTTTTATTGCCTCATTTATATTTTGGGTTCAACAGTTGATACGAAACAAAAGAAGTTACTTTGATTTTGGACTTACGATCTTAAGGTTCTTTCATTAATTTTTCCTGTGACACTATCTAATGGATGACTTTTAGATTCTTTGATATTGATAATTTCTTTATTTAATAGTTCATCTTCCTTGTCATTATCTAGATTATCTTGGTTTTCAATAAGTTGACTTTCAACTAAGTCATCATCTACCAAAGGTGATGTCTTAGAGGGAGGTGGACTTTCGTCAAATGTTACATTCAACGATTCCTCGACTCTCAAGGTTTCTTTGTTTAAAACAATATAAGCTTTGCTATTTTGAGAATATCCAAGGAATACACCTTCATAAGACTTTGGATCAAATTTGGTGAGGTAATCCTTAGTGTTTAGAATAAAACATTTACTTCCAAAAACTCTAAAGTATCCTAGTGTAGGCTTTTTACCTTTATATAGTTCATATTGTGTTTTTTTTCAAAAATGGTCGAATTAACACTCTATTTAAAATGTAGGTTGACATGTCAACGGCGTTACACCAAAATTTTTGTGGTATGTTTTGTTCATTAAGCATTGTTCTACTCATCTCTTGAAGAGTCCGGTTTTTACATTCTACTACACTATTTGACTGAGGAGTACGAGGAGCTAAAAAGTTATGTGTTATGTCGTTGGCATCACAAAAGGTTCCAAATTGTATTTCATTATCAAATTCTCGACCATGATCCGTTCTTATTGACACAATACGACTACCTAGTTGGTTTTGAATATTCTTACTAAGAATTTCAAATTGATCAAAAGCTTCATTTTTATTTTTCAAAAACTTTGTCCAAGTGTATCTTGAATAATCATCTACTATGACCAAAGTGTAGAAGTTGCCTCCATAACTTTGTATAGCGGATGGACCAAATAAATCCATATGTAAAAGTTCTAGACACCTAGATGTAGACACCATATTTTTAGCCTTATGGCTACTATGAACTTATTTTTCAATTTTGCAAGCATCACAAAAGTGTTGGTCATATCTCAACTTGAGTAAGTTCCTAACGAGTTCTTTTGAAGATAGAGATTGGATAAGTCTCATATTTGTGTGGCCTAAGCGTCTATGACAAAGAGTTGAGGAATCATCTAAAGAAGTGTGGCAAAGTTTATCTCTAGATGTTTTATCAATCTTCATAACGTATATGTTATTTTTCCTAATTCCTTTTGCTATGATTATGTAATACCCCGTAATTTTTTAGACGTATTTTTATACGAGATTACCCCTATTTTTCATTTACGAACCTTTCCAAGCTTGTTTGACACTAAAATGTGAAGTTATCTCGCAAAACATAAAATTTGCACACAACGCGTACTGGCACAACCAACGATTTGATTTGATTATTTTATTATTTGTGAGAAACGAGGCGTATGAATAGTCGTTTTAATTGGAAATATTATTCTGAGCGCGATGGCGTAATTCTCGTGTCTTGAATCAACCGTTTACTAGTCTAAATGAGCCCCGAACCTTATTTTGACAAAGATTGCAGAAATTACAGTTATAGTACCTGGAGATAAATTACCCCGTCATCCCTAAAGTTACTAGGGTTTACAAGATTAGTCCTTATGGTTCCTAGGTTTTCCCTATATAAAGCCATGTTATAACCATTCTAGGGTTAGTCACCTCCTCCACCCATATCTGGCCGCCACCTCCGGCCATCTCCGGCCACCTCACCTTCGGCGCCACCACTGTCAATCGCCTCATCACCACCATGTTCCATGAAGCCGTCATGTGTTAGATCTAAGATTTTTGGGTTTTGTTTTGGTTCGAGTTAGCACACAGCCGCCTCCTTCACGGCCACCACCACCACTCCTGCTGTTGCCGCCACTATGCCACCACCACCTCCATCTCATCTCCTACCTCCTCCTCTCGTGTCGTGTATGGTAAGATCGACTCGCGAACGTATTTCATGTTTATTTATTTTGAAATAAATTATAACTATTTGTGTATAGTTTTCGTGGATTTAAAACGGGATAAAACAAGTTTTGGAAACTAAATCGTGTGGTAAGAAATGGGTTAAAAGGGTGTTTGTTTGGTTTTTGTACCGAGCAAACTCGGTGGTTTTGCATTGACATAGATTTGGCGATGTTTTCTGTTTGGATTTGATGTTTTAGCCTTTTTGTTTTGTTATTTTGTCGTTGGCATACTCATGTATAAATCGGCTAGGTTTGAGCCGTGACTTGGATTAGCTTGTAACTTGCTTATTTATATTTATGTTACTCGTGATTTGTTTCGGTTATATTGACCTGTTTTGGAAACATTGTTGGCTGGTGATAATGTGCGAACCGAATAACATGCGTGAGCGGTTAGGCTTAGTAACGAGGCACCCACGTAGGGTGTACTCGTTGTGTCATTTGGTCGACTTAACAAACCCACATAGGGTGTGTAAGGGTCGAAAACAAACATCACCAAGTTGGTGGTGTATGACTTGGGCTTGTATATCAATAAGGTCAGGCATTTGGGTGTTAACTGTGGTCACGACACCATCATGGTGTCGAAAGTTATATTTACAAATTGTTGTCATTGTGTATTGGGGCTCATAAGTCCAACGTCAATAATAAAAGTGTGTTTGTTTGCTTGTTTATTTGGGCCACGAAGCCCACACGTAAAAACTAGGGTGTGTTTAATTGTATTTGACGTGTTTGTTATTTTGCGGAATATTACATTTTCGAACTAACGTATTTGATGGTCTTGACATATGAGCTCACTTGGAAAGTTTCGGACATATTGGGATTGTTACATTGAAATACGGATACTTAACGGATTAAATACTTGGATTGTGATTATTATTGGACATTTGGACAATTACTAGATCGTTATCGGATTTACGATATTAGATAATGGACTTATTTGACATTTTGGGACTTGAGACGGCATAATATATTAAACTCGAAAAGAATTTAATATATTAGACTCGGACTGGACACAAAATATTCAATAAACCCAAGACTAATAGTTACGCAAAAGATAACGAAACATAAAACTTATAAAATATTGTTTTGAGAAAATTGATTTTATTAAAGTCACGATGACTTGTGAATGTTGTATAAATGGACGTGTCATGCCAAAATTTATAGAACTTCTTACACTTATACTTTCATTTCAAAACAGTATATTCTTATGAATCCCGACACGAGTTTAAACATGTTTTCTTTTTATTAGGTTGTAAAACCTTATTGTTGGAATTGTGAATTCAAACTTATCTTGTTTATAAAACTTGTGTGTTTTATACAAATTATTTGGGATTATGGGGTAAATACCAAAACTTACCAATTGGTTTACTTTCTTGACATATTTTCCTTGGCGTTCCTCTCTTGATTTCTTCTTGTCATTTCCTCCTCGACTCGAGTTCTCATCAATACTCTTCCCAACTGTGTCGATGTCTATTCCTTTTGGCGTGAGTTATGTTTTGAGTCTATATTTTCTTACCACCACACGAAACGTTGATACTAAACTTTTTACGAGACGTATTTTGGAGATAACCGTATACGTATTAGGTTGCGCCGATCCCGTACTGTTGTGCCTATCCCCCGGATACTGTTGTGATTAGCCAGATGCCAGTTGTATCAGATGTGATAGTTGCATTGCTGTGGCTAAGGTGAGTTCATGGCCCCTACTTTTACTAGTTTTATAACTGTTTTGCGGGAGAATACATGCTCATTTTTAACCAAACTCAATGGTTGTTTATTTAGATACGGGAGTTGTTTACTAAATACTTGACTGTTTGGTTGAAATATTTGATTTGGTTATTTAAATGCGTTATGTGGTTATCTGTTGCATATGTGATTATTTCCTAATGGACCTGATATGTTTTATTCAAAACCTGTTTATTGATTTGACCTGAAATTGTGTTTGTGGTTATGAAACTGTTACACGAGCTGGCTAAGATTTGTGTTATATGTGCTGCAATGTGTAGGGTTATTATATCACAGCTGCAATTGTGTAGGGATATAATATCACGCTGCAAGTGTAGGATAGTACTATAGTGTGCACCTATAGGGATTATTGCAATGTTTGGATATGAGACACTCCTTGAGTGCGGCTCATGTGTTGGTTCATGACTTAGCCAGCGTAACAGTTAAATTTGCGTGACACTATATGAGTGTAGTATCTGTATGAATGATTATGGTTCGAGATGTTTTGATTATGATATTATTTACGGATTGGGTTTTGGAACTGTGATTTAGGCAGTGTGAGCCTACGTTGAATTTGACTTGTTTGTGAATGATAATTTGAACTCGAAAAGCTTACGGTTCAACTATACTGTTTTAAACTAAAACCTATGAACTCGCCAACCTTGTGTTGATACTTTTAGCATGTATTTTCAGGTTAAGGCGATAGCTTATTTTTGGAGGCGCTTGGCAAGGGGCACGGTCATAGATGACTCTGATATATATGTTGGGACCGCTTTACTTATTTTATGGGCCTATTTCCGCAATACTTTTAAATAATGTAAATTTAACACTTTTTGTTAATGAATTTTATTCTAAATGATTGAGGTAAAAACCGTTCTTTGTACTTGCGTTGTGATACCAATTTAGTAGCACCCCAGTGACATGTATGCTTCCGCTGGACCCGATTTTGGGGGTGTTACAGATTGGTATCAGAGCCTAGGTTATAGAGAATTGGGTATTTTTAAAACCTAGACTATAACTACTTTTTACGAAAACTCAATCTTATGACCGACACGTGCCTGCCTGCCAAGCCGAAGCCACATTGATGATTTTGTTTTATGGTATATGTGATTAGACGTTGATGGTATATGTGACAAGATAATTGATGATATATTTGATGAGATGTGTGCCTAACTATTGGGTAATGTATATCCGCCTGTTTTAGTTGTTCACTATAAACATTTCCATATGCTTATGCACGCACCGAACCTGTCACAGAGTTACGCTATTTCCTTGCGTAATCTCATTATTTGATTTCGAGTTTGTACACTCGTCGTGGTTTTTTGGAATGATTTTGGATGTAAGGGACATATTACTAGTATAACTAGGCTGAGTACTTCAAAATTTATTGAACCTCGGGTGAATATAGACTGATCACCTATATTCAACCAGGGACAGTGGGACATAGCCTGATCACCTATGTCCGACTCAGAGGTGAATTTTGCGATACTGGGAGTAGTTATAATGGAATTATGTTCGGGCCGACTTTGATTTTGGAAATGGAAAAGGTTTGCGTGTGTACACGGGCATTACATATTACTTCCGCACACACGACACACTGGCATCACAACACCACATGAACGGAAATACCCCTGGCACTGCTATACGTTTCCATTCTATGAAATTCCTGTTTGTCACCGTCTGGCCGTAGTTTGCATCGGGTCGGGTTAGACCCGATTGGCACCGTTTGAATCCGAGTTACTTATTTGTAATCCCTTAAGAGCGTAATAAGCCCGTCTGAGCTCATTGGAGTGTTTGGATTTGATTTTGGCTATGTTTGGATGCGATTTTGGCTACGTTTAGATTTGATTTCAGCTAAGTTTGGATTTGATTTTGGCTACGTTTGGATTTGATATTGGCTATGTTTGGATTTGGTTTTGATTCTAATTGAATTTGGATTGTTTGATTTTGTGATTTTGGACCTCATTCCGGATTTGGATTTGTTATTCAACCTTGTTTTGTTGTGGTTTTGTTACAGTCGCCTCTACCCTAAGCCTTGTGCTCAATCAATGTTGTTCAATCAATGTTTTACCTTCCACTTTAAGTACTATGTACATTACTGATTCAACCGACTGATTGCTAGTAGCAATCAACATCCTCCCTCAGAGTTGTACTCTGAACTCGCTAAACTCTCCAATTGGCAGAGAGATTTCGCGCCCAACAGAAATCTTAAGACCTTAAGGAGTAACCTGAATCGCGTTCTTATAGGATAATAAATTGTTTTGCAATTAATTTACAAGCTGCATTTGATTTCCTATCGACCATTTTGCGGTCATCCTAGAAAATGTTTTACTGCTACTTCACGAAAATTAAAAATTTCATCTTAGTACCATTTTATAAATGGCAAACTGCTTTCCTGTTACCCCGTAAACTTTCTACAAATCGTTTAGCAAAACGATTTCATAAAACATTTTGTTGCTTTGTTACGATGTTATGAATCAAACTAAAAATCAAAATTTTGACTTTGCTACAATTTTATAAACGATGAATTGTTTTCCTATTATCCTATAAGCCATTTCACAAATCATTTTGTAAGTAGATTTGCTGTTTTTGCTACTATATCATAAACTAGACCTCATGAGCGAATCCCATACCTCGACCTGAGTAATAAAGTGTGGCAATGGTTGGGATAGACACATTCCGTTGGCCAAATCCTCTTATAACAATACCTACGACTCCAGTATTTCAACGGCACCGTACGAGGCACCTTATGGTCACAAGTGCCGATCGCCGACTTGATGGGTAGAAGTTGGGGATACCCAACTTACTGACCCAGAACATGTTCATGAGACTACCGAGAAGATCATTCAGATCTGAACCGAATTGCAGACTGCTTGCGAATCGTCAGAAGAGTATGCTGACAAATGACGTAATGACGTAAACCTCTTGAATTCCCAGTTAAAGCCTAGATTATGCTTAAGGATTCACCATGAGAAGGTGTGATACGTTTAGTAAACATGGAAAGCTTAATCCTCGCTATATTGATCCTTTTGAAATCCTTGCTAGAGTTGGACCGGTAGCTCACAGACTCGAGCTACCGTCAGGACACAGCAATGTTCGCAACATTTTTATGTGCAATGTGAAGAAATGACTTGCCGATGAGGCAGTTGCTATTCCTCCGGGAGAGATCCAGATTGATGAATGTTCAAACCTTGTTGAGAAACCTATCGAAATCATGGACCGTGAAGTCAGACGACTTTAGTAAAATCGTATTCCTATTGTCAAAGATCGGTGAACTCTAATAAGTTCTCGTGGGAACGTATGGATGAGATCAAGCGTAAGTATTCTCATCTCTTTTCAACCGTAACGAGTAACTTGAATTGAATCGCGAGGTCGCGATTCCGTTAAGGAGGTAAGACTGTAATACCCCGTAATTTTCCAGACGTATTTTTATACGAGATTACCCCTGTTTTTCATTTACAAACCTTTCCAAGCGTGCTTGACTCTAAAACGTGAATTTATCTCGCGAAACGTGGAATTTGCACACAACGCGTACTGGCACAACCAACGATTTGATTTGATTGTTTTATTATTCATGAGAAACGAGGCGTATGAATAGTCATTTTTATTGGAAATATTATTCTGAGCACGATGGCGTAATTCTCGTGTCTTGAATCAACCTTTACTAGTCTAAATGAGTCCCGAGCCTCATTTTGAGAAAGATTGCAGAAATTACAGTTATAGTCCCTGGAGATAAATTACCCCGTCATACCTAAAGTTACTAGGGTTTACAAGATTAGTCCTTGTGGTTCCTAGGTTTTCCCTATATAAATTCATGTTATAACCATTCTAGGGTTAGTCACCTCCTCCACCCATATCTGGCCACCACCTCCGGCCATCTCCGACCACCTCACCTTCGGCGCCACCACTGTCAACCGCCTCATCACCACCATGTTCCATGAAGCCGTCATGTGTTAGATCAGAGATTTTTGGGTTTTGTTTTGGTTCGAGTTAGCACACAGCCGCCTCCTTCACGGCCACCACCACCACTCCGGCTGTTGCCGTCACTATGCCACCACCACCTCTGTTTCGTCTCCTACCTCCTCCTCTCGTGTCGTGTATGGTAAGATCGACTCGCGAACATATTTCATGGTTATTTATTTTGAAATCGATTATAACTATTTGTGTATAGTTTTCGTGGATTTAAAATGGGATAAAACAAGTTTTGGATACTAAATCGTGTGGTAAGAAACGGGTTAAAAGGGTGTTTGTTTGGTTTTTCTACCGAGCCAACTCGGTGGTTTTGCATTGACACAGATTTGGCGATGTTTTCTGTTTGGATTTGATGTTTTAGCCTTTTTGTTTTGTTATTTTGTCATTGGCGTACTCATGTATAAATTGGCTAGGTTTGAGCCGTGACTTGGATTAGCTTGTAACTTGCTTATTTACATTTATGTTACTCGTGATTTGTTTCGGTTATATTGACCTGTTTTGGAAACGTTGTTGGCTGGTGATAATGTGCGAACCGAATCACTTGCGTGAGCTGTTAGGCTTAGTAACGAGGCACCCATGTAGGGTGTACTCGTTGCGTCATTTGGTCGACTTAACAAACCCACATAGGGTGCATAAGGGTCGACAACAGATATCACCAAGTTGGTGGTGTCTGACTTGGGCTTGTATATCAATAAGGTTGGGCGTTTGGGTGTTAACTGTAGTCACGACACCATCATGGTGTCGAAAGTTATATTTACAAATGGTTGTCATTGTGTATTGGGACTCATAAGTCCAACGTCAATAATAAAAGTGTGTTTGTTTGCTTGTTTATTTGGGCCATAAAGCCCACACGTAAAAACTGGGGTGTGTTTAAATGTATTAGACGTGTTTGTTATTTTGCGGAATATTACATTGTCGAACTAACGTATTTGATGGTCTTGACATATGAGCTCACTTGGAAAGTTTCGGACATATTGGGTTTGTTACATTGGAATACGGATACTTAATGGATTAAATACTTGGATTGTGATTATTATTGGACATTTGGACAACTACTAGATCGTTATCGGAATTACGATATTAGATAATTGACTTATTTGACATTTTGGGACTTGAGACGGCATAATATATTAAACTCGAAAAGAATTTAATATATTAGACTCGGACCGGACACAAAATATTCAAAAAACCCAAGACTAATAGTTACGCGAATGATAACGAAACATAAAACTTATAAAATATTGTTTTGAGAAAATTGATTTTATTAAAGTCACGATGACTTGGGAATGTTGTATAAATGGACGTGTCATGCCAAAATTTATAGAACTTCTTACACTTATACTTTCATTTCAAAACAGTATATTCTTATGAAACCCAACACGAGTTTAAACATGTTTTCTTTTTATTAAGTTGTAAAACCTTATTGTTGGAATTGTGAATTCAAACTTATCTTGTTTATAAAACTTGTGTGTTTTATACAAATTATTTGGGATTATTGGGTAAATACCGAAACTTACCAATTGGTTTACTTTCTTGACATATTTTCCTTGGCGTTCCTTTCTTGATTTCTTCTTGTCATTTCCTCCTCGACTCGAGTTCTTGTCAATACTCTTCTCGACTGTGTCCATGTCTATTCCTTTTGGTGTGAGTTATGTTTTGAGTCTATATTTTCTTATCACCACACGAAACGTTGATACTAAACTTTTTATAAGTATTGAATTTGAGTAATCCACGAAAACTAAGACTGTTGTCTTTTATAGACTTAATTATTATTACGAGACGTATTTTGGAGATAACCGTATACGTATTAGGTTGCGCCGATCCCGTGCCGTTGTGCCTGTCCCCCGGATACCGTTGTGATTAGCTAGATGCCAGTTGTGTCAAATGTGATAGTTGCATTGCTGTGTGTATTAATATTCTAACAAAAGAATACTTATCCATTTTCCACGTATAATTTTTTTTAAGACTAAACGTTGTCAGTTTATCTGACCACGTCTACACACTAATGTGACGTAACTCACATTCCCTATAAACGTGCTCACACGCAGACTGACACCAACATGCCTTATGTTTATTCCACATAAACATCTTCATATGTCAAGTACCGAAGTTTTCAACTCCTATATGCCACTTTACGTTAATTTAATTACGGGTACGGTTATTAAACGCTCAAACTAAACGTTTACTACCTATTAAAGTTTTCAACTCCTATTTGCCACTTTACGTTAATTCAATTACGGGTCTGATTGGTATCAGAGCTATAGTTATAGAGCTATAGTTATAGAGAACGGGTGTTACAGATTGGTATCAGAGCTATAGTTATAGTGAAACGAGTCTGATTGAGACCTGAACTATAACCACTTTTACAAACAAATTTTTTTTATAGCCTTTCGCTTTCCGTGCCTCCCATTCTCCAGGTAATTATGTGACTTCTAAACAATTTATGCTACACAAACATGTTATATTGATATATACACACTCAACATACTTTCGAACACTTTATGTAAATAAAGAACTTAATACGTCTGCATATGCCTATTCTAGGGCATTACGGCACAACCACATTTCCCCAAATCATGCACCTACTCCCACACTTTGGCGGTCTATGAAACTTTCCCAAGACATTGTGACTGGATTCAATGATCTCTAAACTTTTCACGACCTTACGTAATAATATTTTACCTAAAATCTTTCACAATCTATCAATTTTCCTGCTAAAAATACAAGATATGGGATTACTAAGGAACAAACTGATTCATCATCTACAAAAGCTGAAGTTCAGCAACTTTCTCTACATTCATCAAGTTCTCTTCTGAAACTTTCATTATTTAAAGTCTATGATTCTAGCTTAGTGTAAACTATTTTAGAACTTCTATGCGTAGCTGCTTTATTTGCTACACCCTCATACCACCTTTCACACTTAAATAACTACTCATATAAAGTCCTTCACCACCACCTCCACCATCATCTACAAATTTCACTTCCCCGTCCCAACCATTTGAGCTTGGAGAGAGAGCAAGGGCCGCTGTTGCCCGATATCACTCTTTACCACGGTCACCCTCTCCCGATTTCATTCCTCCACCACGAGTATTCATGATAGGAGAAAGTTCACCGCCAACGATGGACCGACAGCCTACCATTTCTACCCTCATGGCACGTATGAGGAATAAGTCAATACTGCTTTAGGTCATCTTGACGAGGTACCTCTCGAGCGCATAGAGACGATGGAGTATACAGCTGCGGACCTAGTTACTAGCCAAACAACCATGCAGATGAAGTTAGACATCTTAGACACCGGGATAAAAGAGAAGATAAACGATTTGGAGGAACGTCACGGACAGCTGAGATAAGAGATACCTTTAATATATGATAATGAACTGAAGTTAACACAGGAGATGATGAAATGGAATGAAGAACCGATGATAGCTCAAACTAGGATTACCACACTAGAGACAGTAGTGGGAGATATCCAGGAGTATACACAGATCCTTCTCAGCAAGATTATAGAGCTTGAGAGTCGTCTCAGAAGAGCATCTGGCTGCTATTAGACTAGATTCTTTATCTACCAGCTTTTGTACTATATCTCAGCCACGGAGTGTGTGGCGTAAATATGACGCTTGCATCTATTTTGTTGTATGACAAACTAGCAAGTTATTTATGACCACATGTGGTTTTGATTATGTTATACCTTGCTGTGTAATGATATCGGTTGATGTGGGCCAGAGTTTCTCATTTATATACATGTATGATAGTATTCGGGCAAGTCGTGATCTCATGATCCTCATAGACTCTATTTGTGGCAGTGTCGTTATGATTTTTACGCATTCACCTTGTTATTTGTATTGTTCAAACATAACATGGTCATTATGCGAATGTTGAATATGTGTTTTATTTCTTGTGGTATTAATAAAAATATGCCTCCTACAAGAAAATCAACTGCAACTCCAGAACCATTCATGCCTCAATCTGCTATTTGAAAACTAGTTGCAAACAGTGTTGCTGCAGCACTTGAGACACAAGCAGCAACAATGGCCCGTTCTGGAAGTACCAGCAGACCTACCGAAGAAAGCAAGACAACTATAGCTCGCAAGTGTACCTACAAAGACTTCATGAACTGTAAACCAACCTTCTTCAAGGGAACAAAAGGAGTGACTGAGTTGGCTCATTGGTTTGAGCGCACAGAAACAGTTTTCATGAGAAGTGGTTGTACTGACGACTACAAGGTTACTTTTGCCACCGGGACTCTTTTGGATGATGCCCTGTCTTGGTGGAACTCTTCTGCCCAAACTATGGGTGTTGAAGCAACTTATCAACTCACTTGGGCTGACTTCAAAAAGAAAATGTTGAAAAAGTACTGCCCCCGTACCGAGATCAAAAAGCTGGAAGATGAATTTCACCAATTGGTTGTGAAAGGAACTGATCTCAAGACCTACAACAGGAGGTTTCAGGAACTGGCTATACTATGCCCAACTGTTGTACCAGATCTTGAGAAAACAATGAAGAAGTATATCGAGGGACTGCCTCAAAGTATTGAGGGGAATGTCATCTCATCTAGACCACAAACGCTGGAAGAGGCCATCGCTATTGCTCAGAGGTTAATGGACAGAGAATCAAGTGTGTTCCACCAAGGAAGCAATGATCACAAGCGGAAGCTTGATGACAAGAGAACCACCCATCATTACAACAACCATCCCAACAACAACAACAACAACAACAACAACAACAACAACAACCGTAAAAATCATCACCACTATCAGCAAAACCGCAACAACCACCACAACCAACAGAATCGCAGGCAGGAAGCTGGCAGAGACTACATTGCCACACCTGCTGAAGAAAGTGGTTATCGTGGGAAGCAACCTTTGTGCAATCAATGCAAAATGCATCACACTGGGCCTTGCATTGCTAAGTGCGGAAAATGCCAGGGAACATGCCACAAAACAGGAGACTGCAAAGTCACAGGCGTTAATGCGCAGCCAGTAGCCGTGATATGCCACGGATGTGGTGGGAAAGGACACTACAAGAGTCGGTGCCCGAGTCAGAATACCAACGACAATGCCAGTGGAAGAGCATAAAAGCTCGTTAGAACCTCAACAACGTCAAAGGACAACAACAATGTTTAGACAGAAGAAGAAGTTTCTGCTATAATAATAAACCATAGTTCAAGCCCTCCAAGGTTGTATTTTACTTTTGTACTTTACCTTAGGTGCGGTGGCGTAACCTGAGTGTAACAAGTACCTTTCTATTTAATGAAATCTCTATCTTTTACTATTTCCATGATAATCACAACCTTCATCTACTATATTTTCTATTCCACTTACCTTATTCATAACCATTTCGTAACAATATACCACTATCCTATTAGGGATCTGGTTAATTTCATTCCTGACCGAATAATAGACTATTACCATTCTATAAGGTTCTCCCACGAATCCTAGAATCCATTCCTAAAATTTTATTTCAAGCTATCCTGTTACCACCCCCGAAATTGATAATCTATCATTCTACTAACTATTTACTACTATTATGCGAACCGATTTTTTTCTTGTTACCTTGAAAAAAATTATTTAGGTTGCCATTTTAAAAAAACAACACGTTGAATACCATCTAAAACTTTTAAGAAACATAATACTACTCTGACTAAGCCGAACATCACCTATGTATAATTCAGGAAGAATCATGTCATGAAGGAAACAATCATTTTTTCAAATTTCTTGAAACAATCTTCATTCAAAAGCAAAGCTTTGTAACAAGATAAATTGTTCGTAAACATCCCTGTTGCCAACATTTCATAGATATCTACGCCTTTTACCCAACACCTCAATCAACACAGACTGAATCTCGGGACGAGATTCCATTTAAGGGGGTGAGACTGTAACCACCGGTAAATTTCCACTTGTATTAATATTCTAACAAAAGAATACTTATCCATTTTCCACGTATAATTTTTTTTAAGACTAAACGTTATCAGTTTATCTGACCACCTCTACACACTAATGTGACGTAACTCACATTCCCAATAAACGTGCTCACACGCAGACTGACACCAACATGCCTTATGTTTATTCCACATAAACATCTTCATATGTCAAGTACCAAAGTTTTCAACTCCTATTTGCCACTTTACGTTAATTCAATTACGTACGATTATTAAACGCTCAAACTAAACGTTTACTACCTATTAAAGTTCTCACGGAAACCCTAAAATGCACTATAACCCCTAATGTGTACTAATGATCTCTAAAGTGCACTGAAGACCACTAAGGTGCACTGAGGACCCCCAAAGTGCAAACCCTAAAGAACAAAACCCTAAAGCTAATGTACAAGTCCTTAAAGCGCGAAAACCTAAGCTTCACCTTATTTTCCCGTTACAAGCCCTAATTTCACAATTCTATGATTTTATATAATAAAATCACAAACCCTAATTAATATGTACATGATTTCTATAAAATATAAATGTATAAATCTTTCAAGCACAGATACAAGTCCTTAATGCATGTACACTAATTATTAATATAAAACTCATTATAAACCTTAGTGTATTTACTCTAAAACACATAATACAAGACCCTTATGCACTAATCCTTAACCTAGATTTCTTATAACATTCAAACCTAAAGTACAAGTCCTTAAACCTATGGTATAAGTACTTAATGCATGAAAACTAAAAACTGCATTTTTACTACACTAAACATATCTAAACCTAATTAGACTTAACAAGGCACTAACCAAGGACCCTAACTAAGATTCCTACATTCCTAAAACTCCATGTACAACACATTAAAACCATGGTACAAGTAGTTAAAGCTTGGACAACACCCTTTCATTTCCTAGTTCATTTCGAACCAAACCTTAACCAAATCAAACCTTAACTAAAGTAAACCCTAACTAAGCCCTAATTAGGTAGTAAACTTGACACATCACATGTCTCCTAGAAATCCTCACTTTGTGGTTATAAAACCCAACAAGTATACACCTATGTATTTATCTTTTGAACCAATCAAACCAAGAGGCTAGGAATTTAAGAAGTGTTCACCCTTAAGACCATTCAACTAAAGCATGGACATCTTGCAAGCACATCACCTTCTTGACATACCTCTACATGTGGCAAAATACAGGTCACGAAAACTCTAATCTTCCTTCCATAAATTTTGACCAAGAACCTGCTTATCATCACATCCTATACTTTAACCACAAAAACACCAAAACTCACACCTACATTCTGATCACAAGCCTCCAATAGAAGTAGAAGAAGGATACAAAAGAGCCTGGGAGAGTGGAAAGAAGCCTTGTCTCACTTAGGAGTCATTTTGGTCCCATTTGGTGCTAGTCGAATTCCACAAGTGTAAGTCCTTCTAGTCCTTTTTAATCCCTTTTATAACACTTAGTTACATTTAAACATGATGATAATTAACTCTCAAATGAAAGCCAAGACCAAAAAATAAGTTTTCATTCTTTCTGTTCTTATAGTAAACAAACAGACAACACTAATAAGCAATCATGTTGTTTTAAACTTTAAAGCCTTGACATACATAATTAGGTCAACTAAATAAGCTAATAAACATGTAAACAAGCCACGAAAATAAGCCCATAAGTTTTAGGGATCGAATTTTATTTTTTTCTTCTTTTTCCTTCTTATCGCTAACCAGCCAAACACCCCTTTTCAATCAAATTTTTAGACCACAAGCTAAAGGTTATAAGCTGAGATATTAAGCCTTCTTAATAAGCTCCTAATAAGCTTTACAAAGCCCCAAAAACCTGGCCTAAAACTGTTCATGCCCCGCTTGTTTTCTGTGTTTTTTTTGGTGTGTCGCATGTTAGAAAACCCTAAACACCCCTTTTGAGCCTCACTTTTCTACCATAAGCCAAAGCTTATATGCCCAGCCAATAAGCACTTTTAACAAGCTCCCAGGATACTACTTAAAGCCCCTAAGATCCTGGTCAAAACCTTATAGGCCTCGTGTAATTTCTCGTGTTCTTTTCTTGTCATGAGTACATGATCAAACACCCTTCAAACCATATATTTTTGCTATACTCTAAAATATAATCCTTGAACTTCTTAATAAGACTTTTAAATAAGCTACCTAACCTGTTAATAAGCTATAAAAATAAGTCCATAAGGGTTTAAAGAATCAGATCGGGTTTTATTTCTTTTATTTGTTTACCACAAACTAGCTAAGCACCCTACTTTGATGAACTATTTAGCCCATAAGCTGCGAAATTTAGAAAACTTAATAAGCTCCTAACAAAGATTATAAAACCACAAGAACGTTGTCAAAAGATCATAGGGCCTCGTATATTTACTCGGTTCTTTTTAGTGTCTCAGCCTAATATCCAACACACCCTTTTGATTTGTTTTAAACCTATAAGCTAAGAATATAAGCTAATAAGCTGTTCACAGCTTATTTACAAACTTAACACAACTTATTTTAGCAAGCCATAATAAACCACACCCTTTTCTAAACTTAAAACGCGATTAAAATAAAATAAGGACTACGTACGTAACGACTAAAATACGTGAGGGTGAAAACTCTAACCATTTGAAACTTGGAGTTTTCTTGGGCCAAAACTATAAATTTTGATAAGTTATATACAACAAGGGCTGAAACTAATAGTTAAGGGTATAAAGTGTCATTATTGAAACTACAGGGGTAAAAGTTGTCATTTTATGAAAGTTCAGGGGTATAAACTGTCAGCACTTGAAACTATAAGGGTATAAAGCGTATCATTTTATATTATTTCGGGAAATATACTTTTGGATAATTTTTGATAAAAACTAATAAACGAGATACTTCTAATTCATTAGCGACCAAACGAACACTAAAAATGAAAATATGATATACATATCACTAACTATTGAAGAGACTTCATGTTGTCTCATTCAACACCTAACCACCAACAAAACACTTGCTATATGAATTCTAAAACTTGACATATTCACCTAGGTTGCGTGTCGGAGCAGTTTATTCACCGTACTCGATTTACTTTCAAATCAGACTACTGTAACACCAAGGTGAGTTCATAGTCCCACTTTTATACGTTTTCCAAACTTGTGGGGAGATACATGCTACAAAATCTGAACACAAGTATTTTTTTGTATGCAAATCCTGATTGATATTGCCTAAGACACACTGTTGCCACTAAAAAGACCCTCATATCATGAACCATTAATCACTTGCGAGTGAACGCGAATAATCATGAATAGATCTATTGGCAGTTGACGCCCCATTTGTACTAGCCGGATAGATAGCTATAATGCTAGCCGGATTGATAGACAAATGCACATTATTTGAGAATTACTAGAAAGTTGGCAAACTCCTACCCGGGGGCATTGTTACTTACATCATCTTTATGATGTTAGTAATTTATATCATTTTATGATATCACACACACACACACACGTTAACGTTTGAGTTCATGAGACTTAGAGCAATATTCTGTACTGCAATATTATTGTTTTACCACTTCTTAACTTGTGTTCAACCAACTGATTATTATACAAACACTATGGATTCACTCAACCTTTGTGTTGACTTTTTAGCATGTTTATCTCAGGTCTATAATGAACGAGGATGGCACGGATACTCTTTCGAAGGCTAAAATCAAATTATCATTCAAAACTTATTTAATAAACTGTAAAACTACTGGGACCTTATTTTGTAAACTCTAATATTAATAAAAATTCGAATGATAAATCTTTCAAAAAGACTCAATTAGTGATCGTTTTCTATTATTATAACTGTTTTGCCATCGAGTAACACCCAGCTTAAATTCTGCTGCGTATCCCAAAATTGGGGGTGTTACACTGTGGCTAAGGTGAGTTCATGGCCCCTACTTTTACTGGTTTTATAACTGTTTTGGGGGAGAATACATGCTCATTTTTAACTAAACTCAATGGTTGTTTATTTGGATACGGTAGTTGTTTACTAAAGACTTGACTGTTTGGTTGAAATATTTGATTTGGTTATTTGAATGCGTTATGTGGTTATCTGTTGCATATGTGATTATTTCCACATGAACCTGATATGTTTTGGGGCAAGATATACGGAGAATCTGTTTATTGATTTGACCTGAAATTGTGTTTTTGGTTATGAAACTGTTACGCGAGCTAGCTAAGATTTGTGTTATATGTGCTGCAATGTGTAGGGTTATTATATCACAGCTGCAATTGTGTAGGGATATAATATCACGCTGCAAGTGTAGGATAGTACTATAGTGTGCACCTATAGGGATTATTGCAATGTTTGGATATGAGACACTCCTTGAGTGCGGCCCATGTGTTATGGGACACTCCTTGAGTGCAGCTCATGTGTTAGTTCATGACTTAGCCAGCGTAACAGATAAATTTGCGTGACACTATATGAGTGTAGTATCTGTATGAATGATTATGGTTCGAGATGTTTTGATTATGATATTATTTGCGGATTGGGTTTTGGAACTGTGATTTAGGCAGTGTGAGCCTACGTTGAATTTGACTTGTTTGTGAATGATGATTTGAACTCGAAAACCTTATGGTTCAACTATATTGTTTTAAACTAAAACCTATGAACTCACCAACCTCGTGCTGATACTTTTAGCATGTATTTTCTGGTTAAGGCGATAGCTTATTTTTGGAGGCGCTTGGCAAAGGGCACGGTCATAGACGACTCTGATATATATGTTGGGACCGCTTTACTTATTTTATGGGCCTATTTCCGCACTACTTTTGAATAATGAAAATTTAACACTTTTTATTAATGAATTTTATTCTAAATGATTGAGGTTAAAACCGTTCTTTGTACTTGCGTTGTGATACCAATTTAGTAGCACCTCAGTGACATGTATGCTTCTGATGGACCCGATTTTGGAGGTGTTACAGATTATTCCATCTTTTAGTATTTTACTTTCGTTTTCACTAAATAGAACATTATACTTTTACATACTTGACTAATACTAAGTAGGTTGAATCCTAGATTATCAACATGAGCAACATCTTCAGTAGAGAGAGAGTCATGAGAGATAGTACATTTTCCGATGATTTTGCTTTTCAATTTGCTACCAAAAGTGACATTACCTCCGTCATATTCTTGGTAAGTTGAGAAGAGGCTTTTGTTCCCCGTCGTATGCCTTGAACAACCATTGTCTTTTATCCACTCGTCTGGTTCCAATCCGACTTTCAAGCATACCCAAGTCACACAAAGACTCAAGCATTTGGTCCCCAATATCTCATGGGTCTATTTTGGTTATACATCCCATTTACTTGGTTCATGTATGGGAATGGTGGATATGAGTTCCATGGCATGTAGTTAGGAGTTTGATAATGCCTTGGAAAGTTTTGATTCCAACAAGTATTTTGATAGTTGGTTTATGTGTTGTAGTTACTTTTTGGGAAGGGGTGTTTGGGAACGGATGTTTTAGGCCTCTGTTGAGTAGTTTTAGATCTAAACTCATTTTTAGCAAGTCCTACTCCTATTGTAACATCTGGTTTTTATTTAGTTTCATTTGTAACAACATTATATTTCTTTGTTGCTTTAACAAACTCAGTACGAGCCGATTTACAATCTTTTTGTTCTTCTGAGGAACCCACTGAACCAAAAGTTTCCATTGGCGGAACCAAATTTTTGGTTTCGTCTGATCCGTGGTTTCCAAAGGTAGTCGGAACAGTTTCTTGTAGTTTTTCATCTTGTTTCGTTAGACTACTTAAAGTTCCTGATTTCATAAATCTTAGTCCAGTTTTATCGTATGGCAACTTTTCGATTTTCATTATTTGATCCGCATAACAAATATTCTTATCAAATCTTTTGAACTTTGAATTTTGTTTAATGAGTGCATCCTGTGTGATTTTAAGTTTCTCAATATCAAGTCCAAGCTCTTGACATGATATACATACCTTGTCAATGGCTTTACTCTTTTCTAAACGTTTTGCTTTTTCTTTTAATTCATAAATTTCATTTTCCAAAAATTCGTTTTTAGTTTTTAAAAACTTATTTTTGTTAATTATTTTTAAGCTAAGTTCACACAGTTTGTTATATTTTTTTTTTGTAATGTGTCATCATCAATAGAGGAGTAAGATAAGTCAAAGTGTACCTCATTTGAGTCTTGAGCCATGAGAGCAATTTCGTCATTCTTTGGCTCCTCGTCATCATCTTCACTATCACTCCAAGCACCACTCACAAACGCCCGTTGATTCTTGTTTTTAGGTGGCTTGGGACAATCTCCTGTAAGATGGCTTGTATCTCCGTATCTAAAGCATTTACTTTCGCCTTTTCCTTTCTTATCGTCACGATCTTTTCGAAAAGGTTTCTTGTCTTCTTGAGGTTGTCTTACAAACTTTCCTCGTCTTCTAAAGAACTTTTTGAAGTCTCTTACGGCCATGACATTTTCTTCATCTTCACTATCTGAGCTAGATTATTCTTCATCACTTGACTCTGCTTTTGCCTTTAAGGCAATGGACTTGACTTTTTCCCTTTTTCCTTTAACGATCTCTGAATCTTTTTCCATCACCATTTCATGAACTTTGAGGTTTCCAATTAGCTCGTCAAGTGACAAACTTGAAATATCTTTGGATTCTTCAATAGCCGTTACTTTTGCTCTCCATTTCGGATGAAGTGCTCTAAGGAATTTCTTGACAAAGTTCTTACTACAAAAAGATTCATCAAGTGCTTTGAGAGAGGTAATAATAGTACTAAATCGAGCAAATGCACTATCAATGATTTCATCTTTAGGAATAACAAATTATTCGTATTGTTGAACAAGAAGATCAATTTTGTTACTCTTGACTTGTGAATTCCCTTAATGAGTGATTATTAAAGATTGTCAAATTTCCTTAGTGGTTTTGTACATAAAGACTCTTTCAAACTCCTTTCTAGGTAGAGCATTGTAAATCTTCATCTTTTGATTTCACATAAATTTCAAAGCGACTTTTCCAATATATGAAACCATTTGGTTCAAATAGTGGTGGTCTTTGCATAGATTGCCCTTCTTTAAAATTTTCAAAATCCATGGATCGTTTCAAGTTTTAAAATACATTATATTTTTAAAATCTTGAGTAACGTAGCTCTGATACCAATTGTGGAAAACTAGAAGGGGGGTTGAATAGTTTTACCCTTTTTAAATTCTTTTCTTTGTAAAATCAACTAACGTATTCAAACAAATTAACAATAATTAAGTGCAAGACAGATTACGATCAAACCACAACACGAGAGTTTATAGTGGTTCGGTCTACGAGGACTCTTTTTCCTTGCCCTACTCCACTCCCCGAGTATCCAACTCGAGAGTATCCTTCACTAGTCAACAAGCTCCTTTTATCCGGCGAAGAAAACTTTTACATGTCGCTTACAAAATATTTCCGACACAAAGCTAGATGTCGAGTTCTTTTACAAGGGCATAACTACTCCCGTCACACTACGTATTTTGAGGACTAAAATACTAACCGATCACTAACAGAGGTTTATGGTGGTTTGGTACAAACAATGATGTATGAATAATTACAATACACACTTGTGATGAACAAACAAGACTTGCAACACTTTGTTGAAGCTTATAAGTCTTCAATGATGCTTTGATCTTCTTGTTATCTAAGAAGTTCACTAAAATGAATATGAATGAGTTAGATACAGGGAATAATGAGTGAGAGAGAATATACAATGTTTATGTATGTAAGTGTGTGAGAAAATAACTGAAATTGGCTTGCTATTTATAGCCAAAAGGCTCAACAAGCCATGGATTGGACGTAACTAAAAAAAGGGTTTCACCCTTGTAAAAATTTGGTTCTGTCAGTCCTGACAGAGGATTTTTCAAATCTTGCAAAACTTCCAAATCTTTCCAAGATATTATCCATATATCTCTAGCATCCTATAATGATCTTTATACAAAGATTTCTAGATTATGATGATGCAAGGAATGATGTTATAATACATTTTCATTTTGATTTAAAAAGGATAACAAAGTTAACATGTAAATATAAAAATGTGATTAACAGTTTGTTCAAAATATGTTTGATAACTTATACTAGTTATAAGACTTAAGTTAATATCACTTTAACATTATTTTAGAGGTATGTAAAGCATACTAGTTTAACTTTGACACCTTAGTGCACATTAGAAACTAACTGTAACATTTTCCTTAACATGACATGAAAACAACTTATGAAGCACAATTTGCAAGTGATTTGTACATGTTAGATTTAACATATATTTGTTTCAGTTTTCGTAGATAATAAAATGGGATAAACAATTAATAAAGACAATTTTTAATTAAACTATGGTGGTTAATTCGGTATGAAAAGAGTGTTTTTTTTGAATTGTGACAGAGTCGAGCCAACTCGGTCGAGTGGAGTCAACTCAACGGAGTCGACTCAGCGTGTATAGTGGAACGAATTTGGGTTGGTAACATGGTTAAAAGTGTAGTCGATTCGAGCATTAAAATAAATGAAATCGTGGTCCTTGTGGTAGTCTCGTGTGTATTTTATTTTGTTACCTCAGATTCATTTAGAGAAATCTGTAAGGGTGACGGTTTGTTACTCGTTGTTGTAGTTGTTTAAGCTCACGGTTCCCGCATATTGAATTCATTACTTGTCTTTTAAGCACTCTTGATACTTATTCGTGGGGTTGTGGGTCTCGCTTGGGTTCAGATTTACTTATTTTGCGATTTACTCGATTGTAAAAGTGTGTTTGGTTTGTGAGTTGGTGTCGTTTAACAAAACCACAAGTGTGGTCTAGGTTCAGCAGGAACACTCGCAAAGGAGTGAGTGTTGCCTGTTGGTTTCGTTTAACGAGGTACCTAGAAAGGTGCTCGTTTATATGATATTGGGTTTTGCTTATGTTGAAAAGGGGATAGCTTATTTTGATCTTGTTTGGCTTTCGGCTAGCTATAGACACCCACATAGGGTGTCGTCTGTTGTGATACTCTTGGTTCAATAGTTGACCCACTTAGGGTGCTCCTTGGGTTCGGTTTTACATCAAGCACCAAAGGGAGGGGTGTTTGCGTTTCTGTATTGGCACTCATGTAAGTTTTACAAAAAAAAAAAAAAAAAGTGTTAATGTTGTGTTACTTTAGTGCAAAAAAAATACTAAACTGGGTGTGTTTGTTATTTTGCTTAATGGGCCTCAAGCCCAATATGGGTGGGTTGTCTGGTTTGTGTGCTAAAGGGCTACCAAGCCCATGAATTTTATAAGGGTGTGTTTAGTGGTTTAAATTCTTATTAAGTTTAAATTTACTTAGCATGTGTTATTATATACGGATATTGAACATTGGACTAAACATACACTTAACGGACAAAATATAATAGATTATGACTCAAATCATTTGGACAAATCATTGGAACTGTATCGAATCATTTGCACAAATTATTGGACTCATTAGACTCATACCGGACCTAAATATTCAATTGGCACTTATTAAACTAATAACAAATGGTAAAACTCAAAGACTAATAGATATTCTAAAAAGTGGGATTAATTATTATTATCAATTGTTCTCATTCTAGACTTGTCGGGAAATATTGTTTGAGAAATTGAGTTTTATTAAAGTCACAACGACTTGGGAAAGTTGTATAAATGGGCGCGTCATGCCGAAATTTATAAAACTTTCTAAACATATACTTTTATTTCGAAAACCTTTTATCTATATAAACCCCGACAATAATCGAAACTTATAGTTTAACTTGTAAACTTTTACTATTTGATATTCTAATTAGAGTTTTGTGATAAACTTAAATTACCTTTCCAAACTAATTGGGGATTAAGGGATAAATACCGAAACATACCAATTGAATTACCTTATTGACATATTTTTCCTTATCGTTCATTTCTTGATTTCTTCTTGTCATTCTTCCTCGACTCAAGTCCTCGTCGGTACTTTTCTCGACTATGTCGTTATCTATTCCTCTTTGACGTGTGTATACTTGAGTCCTCGTCAGTATTTCTTGACTGTTCTTTTATTACTTCCTTTATAATATATTGGGATGTATATTATACCTTTCCAAACTATTTAGGATTATTGAGTCTATGTTTTCCTACCACCACACGAAACGTTGATACTAAACTTTTTACAAACCTTGATACGAGTAATCCACGAAAACTAAGATGCTTGTCTTTTGAAAACTCTTTTACTTTACGAGACGTATTATAAGATAACCATATACATATTAGGTTGTGCCGATCCGGTACCGTTGTGCCTGTACTCTCGATACCATTGTGTTTTGCTCTTGATGCCAGTTGTGACCGTTGTGATATTTTGCGTTGCTGCATACTGAGGTGAGTTCATGGCCCCTACTTTTACTTGTTTTATAACTGTTTTGGGGGAGAATACATGCTCGTTTTTTAACTAAACTCAATGCTTGTTTATTTGGATACGTGAATTGTTTACGCAAATTTTGTTGTTTGGCTGAAATACTTGATTTGCCTACCCGAATGCATTATGTGTTTACCTGCTATATACTTGATTATTTTCTCATGGACACAAGTACTTCAAATATTTATGCCTGCATAACCGAATGAACTGGCTCAACTGCTATGTACATACATGACCGAATGAACTGGTCTCATAACCGAATGAACTGGTAACATGACCGAATGAACTGGTCACATGACCGAATGAATTGGTCACATAACCGAATGAACCGGTAAAACCAATTTTAACTCTTGTGGTCCACATTACTAATTTACTTAAAGGTAAACTTTATTTTCATGACATTGTGAGCGACACAATGGTCATAAAAACTTCCTATTGAACTCACATTTCTTTTACGCTGAATTGCTATTTATGCAAACCTATGAACTCATCAACCTCGTGTTGACACTTTAGCATGTATTTTCAGGTTTAAGGCAATAGCCTAGTTGTGGAGGCTTTTGGCATGGCATGGCTTGGTCATAGATGACTCTGATGTATTTGGGACAACTTTATTTCTTTTATGGGTTTTGTGAAAACGTAGAGGGGGGGGGGTGAATACGTTACCATTTTAAAATCTTAAAACTTGTTGTATCAAATATCCGATTAAGCTTGTTGTAATATGAAAGATGTCAATTGTAGTTTATGATTAACATATACTAAAACAAGTTGTCACACAAGTATAACCATCAAGTCACAACACAAGCAATCACATAATGTAAACATAAAAGTAAAGCAGTAAGTAAAAGAAAGCGCAAACCGAACAAGATGATTTATAGTGGTTCGGTCACGGAGCTCCTCTCCGCCCTACTCCACTCCCCGAGTACCCAAATCTAGAGTTACTTCACTAGATCAACAAGCTCCCTTCTCGGTGGAGAAAACCTTACAAACGTCGCTTACACTTTTTACGGTACAAAGCTAAATACCGAGTTCTAGTTCGAGATAGAACCAACCTGACGTCGCTTATACAATATTTCCGACACTAAGCTAGATGTCGAGTTCTTTTACAAGGGTACAACCACTCCCGTTATGTTTTATGGCCCAACAAAAAAACCTTGTGTTTTATGGCATAAACACATAAACCATCTAATCTTGTTTGGTGAATAGATTGTGATGATGCAATGATGTTTACAATGATGATCCATGACACAAATATCTACTGGACATGAATGACTAATCTAAATGAACTTCCATTGATAGGAAGCCTTCAATGGATGAAGATCACAAGTTCCCTAAGCTTGTTGTGATAGATCTTCATATATGTATGCATGTGGAATCTATATGAACTTCTTGAATAAGAAGTCTTCAAACAATGAGGATGACAAGTGCCCTTGAATCTTCATATGTTGATATGCTTTGGTGGATGATGATGGCAAGATCTCCAAGCTTTCTTTGGTGGATCAGGAGGTATGATATGCTTACAACCAAGATGAATGTTAGAAGCATTATGATCATGATGATAAGGGTGATTAATGTATGTTACTACATTGTTATCTACTGATCTAAATGTATGTAAAATGATAGAGAGAATGTGTGTTGAAGTGATGTTCTATGAGTAAACAATGGGCTGCTATTTATAGCCAACAGACTCAGCAGCTCACGGATCACACGGAACCAAAAAAAGGGTTCCGCCCTTTATAACTTTTGGTTCCGTGGTCTCCTGACACAAAATCTAAAAATCTTTACCAAATCTTTCCAAAATCAAATCTTACATGAAATCTAACAAAGATCTTTCCAAAGATTTATTGAGTGAAAATCTAAGCAATATATTCATATGATCTTCAAAATCTACTAAAGATTTCAAAGTGATGCATGCCATGATGTCATAGTACATTTCCAATTTAGATTAAAATGTTTATAAAATAAACTTGTAAAATGTATATACTAGCTAACTAATATATATTTACCAAGTTGTACCATGTTAGTTTATGTGTTACTAAAAATGTTAAACTACTTATGCTATTATAGGACTTAAGATATTAGGTCATTGACATCATTTTTATAAGTAAACACATTTTTCTTAATTTGACACCTAATGTGCACTTATCCTATTTTGACATGAATACAACTTAGGAAGTATGATTTACAGGTAAAAATACTTGTATATGCAAAATGTAAAATGAGGATCGAAATAGAATGGTTAACCTTTTAAAATACTTAATGACTCTAAACGTATTTTAAACATTCTAAATGGTTTGTTAAGAGGTTTGATCATAATGCCACATAACAAACATGTACGAACCTGTGTTGTAGCATACGTGGACTTGAGGTGTTGAATGTATACTGAGACAAAATAAGATTATGAGTAACTTGTACATTTTACGTTATGTATCAAGTTACATATTTTTCATCAATCAAAACAAACGAGACTGTATAGACTAAATATCGTAATATTTGCACTAACAATCTCCCCCTTTTTTATGATGACAAAATATGTAAACGTGATAGATAGTAAAATGTAAAAGTTACTTGTTTCCGTATTACCTTCTACACTTCCTTTTTCGTTTACACTTTTCTCCCCCTTTACCTTTTACATTACCTTCTCCGTTTACACTCTTCTCCCTCTTTTGTCGAAACAAAAAGGGCGTGTCCTTGGAGTTAACTTCATTTCTCCCCGAAAAGGCGAGCTTGCATCATCTCTAGTGAAGTTAAATTGTCTGCTTCAATCCCCTATGGTTGTTGCGTCCCCTAGGTTATTGCCCTTATTTGGTAGCGGATCCATGGATCAAAATTTAGACCCTTACCCTACATCAAGGTTAGTGTTGTGCAATATATATATATATATATATATATATATATATATATATATATATATATATATATATATTATATATATATATATATGAGAAATACATGATGAGAAATATAGATAAGCTATGTTAGACTATCATCTCCTCCTTTTTGTAGAAACAATAAGGTGTGTCGAAGAATGATAATGATTATGAATGCGTGCATGCTCCCCCTTGACGGTTGCTCCCTCTTGTTCGAGGAGTCAAGGTATGATTAAAAAGCTACAAAACAAATATTAATGGAAAACTATATTCGTCCTTGGACGAGTATGTGATATACAACAATGTGTGTATAAGATGCATTCTATAAATGCTTGACGGAAGCTCCCCCTTGCTTTAGGGCGTCAAGATGAACCTACAAAACAAAAAATTAGTACAATAGAAGCTATGTCTTAAGACAGATATGTCATATACGACCAAGTGTATAGACGATGCAATATGAGTGCTAGACAGATTCCTGGTTTGAGGACGTCAAGAAGTACCTACAATAAAAGAAGGAAAATAATCGATGCAAACTTTATCCTTAGATGAGTATGCTATATACGATCGAGCGTATATGATGATGAACCTACAATGAAAGGATTAGTGCAATATATTTCATCTCAAAGAAAAATAAGATGTATATATATGATGCAATATATCAATGATATAATCGCAAGCAACTCAAGACAGAGAACTATGATTATTTAGTAAAACATGTTATAAGGTGTAATCTTCTAATAAGAATTACAGTTACAAGAATATAATATGATAAAATCCTAAAAAATAATGACTAGAAGGAAAATATTAAGAGTGAGTGGTGCTAGTGTTGGTGTTGGTTTACTAGTAGGTTTTTCGCTAATCCATGGGGTTGATGATTAGTGAAAGAGGTGATGGAAGGTGGTGGTTATAATGAATGCAATGAATTTAGAAACTCGTATGTATAGCAAATGCTATAAGAGTGTTGAAGACGGTTAAGGTTATGACATTATCATCTACCAAAGATGATGTATTATGCCATAATATATGCTCGAATGGAATTAAGAGGAAGTGAAGACAATGATCATTTAGGAATAGAAATTCCATATGCCAAAATTAGAAATACTAGATACCTATAGGAGGATGAGAATGACATCAAATGATGGGAGAGTGTTGGTTGGACCAACGTGTTGAGAATGATGGTTTTGATATATCGTTTGCACTAACAATGACGTGCTTGATATGTATCAAGAATGAAAAGGATAAGATCCTATGATGGTGTTCTAGATAATGAAGTTGTGAGATTAAAAAGAAAATCCTAGACTCGTTGGTTGTGAGAGGGTTGTTTGTTTTAAGTGTTTAAAAACTGACTCACGTACCCACGGATTGGGCGGAACCAAATTTTTGGTTCCGTCCGTCTTATCGAAGGGTACCTTGGGACCAGAATTTGACTTGGTCACGTTTTGTCGTTTTTGATCAAACGAAGGTTCGGGCTGAGATCTATTTACTTATAACTATGGATTTGGTTCCATTAATCCTAGTCCAAGTCTAAGGAGATTCAATGGTTCTTGTTTAAGAGGTTTGTCAAACACATGATGTGTTTTTCTTTTGACGAGGAATTAATGCAAACATGTGATGTTGGGTTAAGAAGGTTTGAAACACTTGTGATTTTGTGAACTGATTTTAACTGAATGGTGTGAACCTATTTGTTGGTATTTGAGGGTGTAAGAGATATGAGTAAGTGTTCTTAAATACAAAAAGACAATTATATGAATGAATTTTTCTCCGTCTTAATCGGTGGACATCCAACATAATGTGTAATGCATCGAATGAAGAATGACGATAAAGTGTTTAGGAGTTTGCAGGTTAATGAAAGCGATGAGCTTAGTAATGTTTTTGCGGATGTTGGTTAGCATACAAAGAACTTCATCCTTGAAGTCATGTAGCTCTTCTCTATCAATGCGAGATGATCGCATGGCGAGGCATGTGGTTTCCTCATGGGAGGTGTATTGTTATAACTAAAAGGTGATGGAGATGTTTTTAGGAAGGCGGAAGCAATAATGAGATTTGTAAAGAGGTCGATTGAAAGATACGTAAAAACAAATTCCAAGCCTCTGAAAGTTAATTGATGCGGAAGCATCTAGATTGATGTGGAAGCACCTATGACTCTTTAGTTCCCTAAGCATCTACGACTCTTTATTTTCCTCTATTTAATTTAGTGTATTAAATGTTTCGGTTTCTTTATCATAAATCCCATCTATAAATTGGGATCAAGTTTTTGTTATTCATTAGTTTTTTTTGATGATATGAAAAGTTCTTTTCTTTCCTCCCTATACACAAGTGTGTGTTAGTGTGTGTGAAATTGCCTAATTATCGGTATTCTTTTGAATCAACGATTATTAGAAGAATTGTTCTTGGGTATTCTTTGAATCAACAAGATCAGTTCTTTATCCCTTTTACTCGCTGCATCAGTTGGTATCAAAGCTAAATTTCCTGATCAAGATGTCTCCCAATGACGACATTATTTATGAATATCCATCCGTGTATGATGAATACAAGGATGAGGATTGGTATCTTTGGTTCGGGTCTGATGATTGTCCATATGATGAAAATAAAAGTAATGCGGTAGTAACATTATACGATAAGGAAAACGAAGTAAGTGGTGTAGTAAAGGTCGATTATAGTATTGATGAAACTGTTTCAAATGTAATTTTGGAAGAAGTTACAGATGACAAGACAGCAGACCCGGTTACAGTTAAAGAGATCGACTCTCAGAAACTAGTTGAGGATGGAAGTAAGAAGGAAGAGCCTGTTGGTGAGATGCGCCATATTGTGGTTTTAGATAGCGGAAATGAGGATAATAATTTCAATGCTAGAGAAGTGGAAGAAATAGATCTGGTGGCAAGAGAAGTGCGTGGAGATGCTAACAAACATGAAAGAGATACAAAGTCTGATGAAGTAGTAATAAGAGAAAGTATGAGAACGCAAGAGAAACTCATTAGTGACATGTCTAATGGCGTAACCGAGGATGCCATATTGGAAACGAAGAAAGAGCATTTGACTAATCTCAATGCAGATGCGAGGGAAATTAGTGATAAAGTGTGTATTGGATGTTATTGTGTGGTCACCACTTCAAACTCGAAGTCCGATATTTTTGGGGTTCCGTTCGATCGTGGTCGTTTTGATAATACGAAAACTCGAGGACGAGTTTGTTCAAAGAAGGGGAGAATGATGCGGAAGCATCTAGATTGATGTGGAAGCACCTATGACTCTTTAGTTCCCTAAGCATCTACGACTCTTTATTTTCCTCTATTTAATTTAGTGTATTAAATGTTTCGGTTTCTTTATCATAAATCCCATCTATAAATTGGGATCAAGTTTTTGTTATTCATTAGTTTTTTGGATGATATGAAAAGTTCTTTTCTTTCTTCCCTATACACAAGTGTGTGTTAGTGTGTGTGAAATTTCCTAATTATTGGTATTCTTTTGAATCAACGATTATTAGAAGAATTGTTCTTGGGTATTCTTTGAATCAACAAGATCAGTTGTTTATCCCTTTTATTCGCTGCATCATTAATCCTATTAGCTTTAAAAACTATATGCAAGTGAAAGGGTCCCATAAACATATTACTAGTCTACGTAGTAATAAAGGGATTACAATTATGCAAAATAGGCATAACGAAGTGAGATAACAAATAATTTGTTATCAACCTACAAGACAAAAGTGTTAATGACAAAAGATGTGATTATGATAGAAATCATAGGATAACATCTTATATAGACAAAAACAAATAAAAAGTTACCACATAGCATCAAGACAAATAATCATATTACAAGAGAGCATGACATTGTTTGAGATACTACATTGTGAAATTGTTTTGATGTTAGGCTTAGTCACTTAAGCATACTTACCCATTAATTAACACAATGATCTATGTGATTAATTTGTAGAATAAAACGACTTCTAAATGTTTATCATACCAAAAGCACTTTGACAAATTATAGGTGCACACGTGGCAAACAAATAGTGTGACAAAGTCACAAAAGAAACAAGTCAAAGTTTTATGCAAACCATTATAACATTTTGGAGCATGTATCATTTAGGCTATCCTACGAAAAGACTCAATGAATGTCAACAAAAGACAATAGCTTAGAAACGTCATATAAAAACATCATGTATCAAAATGACATATCATGAGTTACCAAGTAACATGTTAATCTTGCGAAATATCATATAACAAAAGAATGAAAATATCATACAAATCATGTTAACATTTAGTAGCACGAAACATATAACCATGCAGAAAAAACCTTTCCAAGGTTTACATATTTGACTATCAATCAAATAGTTATCATGATAATGTTAAGATACTTAATCATATCAAGCAAATAACATGTAATCAACACATGTATATGTAATGCAAGTGATTCTTAATAAACTAAAGAAAGAAAGTCACATCTACTATTTGTTTGATTAATACTCCTAAGACAAGATAAAATATCTTATTTTAATACTTACTTTTAGGCAAGTATAGGAATAAAGATTTTTCGAGTTGGAGAATGAATATGAGACTTTTAATAGCGGTGCTCAATTCAGGCTAAACACGACCATTTTTACAGGTGATTCCACATACCCAACTTTTCTCCTGGAAGAAATTTAACCGTTAGGTTAAATTGAGTTTCTAGTGCAATAGGTTCTCCAGTAGTCATTCTCATGTTAGAAAAATTTGTATTCCTACAATGGCCTATCGAAGAGTAACAATGATGATACTTGGCTTTGTTTTATCAACTTTATGTATAATGACTAAGGTGACGAAGATGTTACAAAAATTAAAAGGAGTCCATATGGAGAATAATATAGAGAACAAATATGGAGAACAAATATGGAGAACAAATATGGAGAACAAATAGGGAGAAAAAGTATGGAGAACAAGTATGGAGAACAAATATGGAGAACAAATATGGAGAAAAAGTATGGAGAACAAGTATGGAGAACAAGTATGGAGATACGTTTAGTTCATAGAACTTGTAGATGTTTGTTCAAGATCATTTAGCCAATGAGGTGTAATGAAATCTCTTGTAACACAACCGTTCATGTTGCAAGGAGAGAATGATGCATAGGATATACATTATCCTTTTAACAAGATGAAAACTAAACGCATGATTTCTTAGGCATAATGTTTTCAGAAACATCATGTTTTCCTAAATGAAGATATGAACCCAAAGTGTTTGAATCGGATAGTCCTATCCTAAATATACTTGGTCTCAAGGTTATATTCACTAGATGATGATAAGAGGAATTCACTCGAGTTTCTTATGTATACTCCTCAAGAGTCATTGTCGCTCGAGGTGCATGAGATTGGCTTTGAGATTACATTTTAACATATGTTGCTAAAATGTTGATTTAAGTTTTAATGAAACTTATGCAGAGGTTTGATAACAAAGTATTACTAATAGTTTGATAACTTGTGAAAGTAGTGCTACTTAAACCTAGTGGAAATTGATAAACAATGAATGTGAGCATCATGCTCATTTGATGGTGGAGGTTCTAATCCTATAGGTGGTAAAGTATGGTTGAGTTTGTTCAACGTGCATTTGATTCAGGTACGAGTGTTTGAGCAATGCACTCAATGGATTCAAATGATGGTAAGGATTGTGGTGTTGTATGGGTTTGTTGTACTATGGGAGTACTTAGGTTTCATAGATGTTGAAGACAACAAGGATGGAGACTAATTCTTATGGTCCACTGGTTGGTACAACTAGTGGGTGATGTGATTTGAGGCTTAGGGCCTGAGACATATCACAGAGGTGAATGTGATGGGATGATGGTGAAAGAACAAGTGTACTTAGGTGATAGGATAAGTGTTTTAACATAAGTTGTTAAAATACTTGGGTGTTGATTCTTTCGGATATGACTTTTAATGACTACAATCGTAAGTCAAATTTACTTGAATATTTCGGATGAAATACTTAAGTTGTCAATCCTACTTTGTTGAGATTGGATAGCATTCAAGGATAGCAAGACTTGATAATACATCTATAACCTAAGTGTGAGTTATGACTCGATGTAAATCATTTTGGAGGATGACACATTATTTTCATGTTAACCAAGTAATGCAACATATGTGGATACAAGACAATATCTACAGTCATAAGTTGGACTTGTGATGTATGATGTCTTTGCAAACAATGAGTCCAAATTTGCTAGGAAGTTGTCAATTCATCAAGCTAATGGATCAAGGATGAGTAAAGGACTGGAGAATGCAGTGAATGTGTGTAATGATCACAAATACTAAGTGGTCCACAGATTGCAAGGAACCAATTTCAGGGTTCCTTCCTTTATGGAGAAAGGTACCTTGTAGCATTTTCATGAAATTTGAAAGTATGATTAGAGATGATTATCCTATTGGTGCAAGTGAGATGTCATGATCCTAATATGAGTGAATATCAGGGAAAAGTATCCTAGTAATAAAAGTGAATAATCTAGAGTGCAGGATTAAATAAAAATTAAAAAGTTAGCTGTTTAGCTAGCGGAACCAAATGACAACACAGGCGGAACCATGATTTTGGTTCCATCTGATCCGTAAGGCTAATTTTGGCGGAACCAAAATTTTGGACAGACGAATCCTTGCTTTTGGTTCCGTCTGATCCGCCATGCAAAAATCCTTAACATAGGGCATTTTTCAATCCCCGAAACCTGTTCAAATCCCGTAGTTTCTCCTACAACATGTGTAATTAATTAGTTGTGATTAAATAATAATAATAAAACAGGTATTAACACATGTAAGCATATAGATCAAACCGGGACTAATGATATTACTAATAATGTGAGTTGTGCCAAACAGTGGCTTAACAATAGAAAATTGATAACATCATAATGTTATCTCCCTGCATGATAATGTTAGTTCACATGATAGATTAGTAGCAAACTTATCATCCCATAAAACACATAATAGCTCATAAATCATTGTACCAAACAACTTTTTCAAAGATACTATTAGATAATCCTTTAAGGCAGTGACACATTTCAACACTTGAACTATTAGGTGAGATTTTGTGCAAAACAACATTTTTCAAGAAACTTAACTAGTTTTAATTAATCCTCATTCCTAAGTAAATTATGCAATATTTTAACAAAACATATACACAGAAAGTTATCTAAGTCTATAAGCAATGCAAAAACAATTTTCCAACTTGGAGCACAAAATCTAGCAAATGTCCTATTGTGTATAAACATGAATTTGACAAACAAGCAAATGAATATCATGGCAAGATTGACATTTATGTATCACAAATAAACAAGTGCAATCACAACTTTCAATAAGCAAACAACATGTATGCAAACAACCAAAACAAGTAGTCATATAGCATAGCATAAAAAGAAAAATACTTTTCGTCACTTTGCGTTTAAATATGATGATGTATGCCAAGCTTGATTTATTTCCTTTATATATATAAATATTACCAAATTCTTTAGTTTCAAAAGAAATCATATCAATGTTCAAAGGATATCAACTTACATTGCCCGACTCAAAAGTTTGAGTTACTATGTCAAAATGAAACTTAATATTTTGGACAGGTTGTAGCATTTGATTTATTTTACTTACTTCAATTTAGATTTAGGCCATGAGATTATTTTTAAATGAAAGTAGACTTAATTCCCTTTAAAATGATAGGTGGCGCGACTCCTACGGACTTACGGTTAATTAGTTATGAATTTTTGAAGTTTGCAAAAACTTTGGACTGTGCAGACCAAGGATCCCTTCTCCAAAGGGAAAGGAACCCTTTAAAGGGATCCGTGGTCTGCAATGACAAAATGTTAAAAACAAGTATTTTCGCATAGCGAGAATGTGTAGGACTCACTAGATTTGGTAGTAAACATATAATACACCTATTTTAACATCATATCTACTTATGTGACTTATCTAATCATTTACGGAGGTGATTTTTCAACTAAATTTATAGTTATCCCAAACGCTCCTTTCAAGACCGTATTTTTCGTAAATTTGCTTTAAGCACATAATTTGACACTTAATTCTTTTGAGAAATCTTTTCTTTTATTTTCCAATGACATCTTCAAGCTTGTATACAAAGTAACATTTAACAACAAAATTTCTAAGTATAATTAGCGAAATATTTTTCATATTATATTCCGCTTCAATGGTAATTTGATACATAGATCGTACTCCATTTTAAAAACTATTTGTTTTGAAAATAAGAGCAACCTGGCACTGATACCAATTGTGAAAATGTAGAGGGGGGGGGGGTGAATACGTTACCATTTTAAAATCTTAAAACTTGTTGTATCAAATATCCGATTAAGCTTGTTGTAATATGAAAGATGTCAATTGTAGTTTATGACTAACATATACTAAAAAAAGTTGTCACACAAGTATAACCATCAAGTCACAACACAAGCAATCACATAATGCAAACATAAAAGTAAAGCAGTTAGTAAAAGAAAGCGCAAACCGAACACGATGATTTACAGTTGTTCGGTCACGGAGCTCCTCTCCGCCCTACTCCACTCCCCGAGTACCCAACTCGAGAGTTACTTCACTAGATCAACAAGCTCCTTTCTCGGCGGAAAAAACCTTACAAACATCGCTTACACTTTTTTCCGGTAAAAAGCTAAATACCGGGTTCTAGTTCGAGGTAGAACCAACCTGACGTCGTTTATACAATATTTCCGACCCTAAGCTGGATGTCGAGTTCTTTTACAAGGGTACAACCACTCCCGTTATGTTTTATGGCCCAACATAAAAACCTTGTGTTGTACAGCATAAACACATAAACCATCTAATCTAGTATGGTGGATAGATTATGATGATGCAATGATGTTTACAATGATGATCCATGACACAAATGTCTACTGGACATGAATGACTAATCTAAATGAACTTCCATTGATAGGAAGCCTTCAATGGATGAAGATCACAATTTCCCTAAGCTTGTTGTGATAGATCTTCATATATGTATGCATGTGGAATCTAAATGAACTTCTTGAATAATAAGTCTTCAAACAATGAGGATGACAAGTGCCCTTGAATCTTCATATGTTGATATGCTTTGCTGGATGATGATGGCAAGATCTCCAAGCTTTCTTTGGTGGATCAGGAGGTATGATATGCTTACAACAAAGATGAATGTTAGAAGCATTATGATCATGATGATAAGGGTGATTAATGTATGTTACTACATTGTTATCTACTGATCTAAATGTATGTAAAATAATAGAGAGAATATGTGTTGAAGTGATGTTCTATGAGTAAACAATGGGCTGCTATTTATAGCCAATAGACTCAGCAGCTCACAGATCACACAGAACCAAAAAAAAGGTTCCGCCCTTTATAACTTTTGGTTCCGTGGTCTCCTGACACAAAATCTAAAAATCTTTACCAAATCTTTCCAAAATCAAATCTTACATGAAATCTAACCAAGATCTTTCCAAGATCTTTCCAAAGATTTATTGAGTGAAAATCTAAGCAATATATTCATATGATCTTCAAAATCTACTAAAGATTTCAAAGTGATGCATGCCACGATGTCATAGTACATTTCCAATTTAGATTAAAATGTTTATGAAAGTAAACTTGTAAAATGCATATACTAGCTAACTAATATATATTTACCAAGTTGTACCATGTTAGTTTATGTGTTACTAAAAATGTTAAACTACTTATGCTATTATAGGACTTAAGATATTATGTCATTGACATCATTTTTATAAGTAAACACATTTGTCTTATTTTGACACCTAAAGTGCACTTATCCTATTTTGACATAAATACAACTTAGGAAGTATGATGTACAAGTAAAAATACTTGTATATGCAAAATGTAAAATGAGGATCGAAATAGAATGGTTAACCTTTTAAAATACTTAATGACTCTAAATGTATTTTAAACATTCTAAATGATTTGTTAAGAGGTTTGATCATAATGCCACATAACAAACATGTACGAACCTGTGTTGTAGCATACGAGGACTAGAGGTGTTGAATGTATGTTGAGACAAAATAAGATTACGAGTAACTTGTACATTTTACGTTATGTATCAAGTTACATATTTTTCATCAATCAAAACAAACGAGACTGTATAGATTAATATCGTAATATTTGCACTAACAGGTTTATATATCCGCACTATTTTTTTAGAATGCTGTAAACAAAATACTTTTGAATATGAAATTTCTTTTAAATGGTTGAGGTAAAACCGTTCTTTGTACTTTGTGTTGTGATACCAATTTAGTAGCACCCAAACATGTATGCTTCAGCTAAACTAGATTTTGGAGGGTGTTACAGATTGGTATCAGAGCCTTAGTATATAGAGAACTGGGTATTTTTAAAACCTAGACTATAACTACTTTTACAAAAACTTGACCCTATGACTGCCACATGTCTGCCTGCCTACCAAGCCTGCTACTTTACTTATGATAAAACATTTTCTTTTAAAGTAAGGGATATATTACTGGTGTAACTGAGCTGAGTATTTCAAAATTTATTAAACCTCAGTGGAATATAGACTGATCACCTATATATATTCGACAAGGGACAGTGGGACATAGCCTGATCACCTATGTCCGACTCAGAGGTAAATTTTGCGATACTGAGAGTAGTTATACTAGAATTTTGTCCAGATTGATTTTCTACTTGATTTTTGAAAGTTTCAGAATTTCTGTGTATGTACATAATCATTGCATAACATGAAGATTCACATCTACACACAAACACACTGGCATCACAATACTTTTTCTCTTAACTGGAATACTCCTTTATCATAATCGGGTTATGTTACAGTCGCCTCCACCTCAAACCCTGCACTCAACCGATGTTGTACCTTCCGCGTTAAGTACTAAAAACACTATTGAGACAGCCAACTGATTGCTAGTAGCAATAAACACCCTCCTTCAGGGTCGTACTCTGAACTTGCCAAACTCCCCATTCAGCAGAGATGTTATGCCCAACAGAAACCTTAAGACCTTAAGGAGCAACCTGGACCACTATATTTGGGACAGACACCTAATCCTGCATGTATCCCTCAAGAATACCAGTTGTCTACCTTGCTACCCTCTTATAAGACAATAAACTGTGTCGCATACAAACTGTTTTCGATTATTCTACAGACCATTTTGCGGTCACACTACAAAATGTTTTACTGCTATGTCATGAAATCAAGATTTTGACCCTGCTACTATTTAATGAAATGTTTTCCTACCGTCCTATAAGTTTTTTTATGAATCATTTCTAATCAACCGATTCATTACCTTACTACCATTCTATAAAACAACAAACAGTTTCACTAGCATTTCGTAAACAATATTACAATTACCTTACAAGTCTTACTACACCTTACGAACTATTTTACTCCCCTATGAACTGCCTTGCTACTAAATCACAAAACTAAACTACAATTTTGCTACTAATTGCAAATAATAAATTGTCTTCCTATTACTCTATAAACTATCGTACAACCCGTTTTATAAACTATTTTGCAATCACCCGGTGAACTATCCACCCATCTGGAAAGCATTTATGTTACTACCTCTTGGTACTGTTAAAGTAAATTGAATATTTATGTTTATAAAATCCGCCTGGTATTAAGCACCGAATCCCACTCAGCCATGACAACTAAACTCTGTCCTTAAATAATTAAAACTTACGTAGACGTACATACCCGACTACACGTTCTTCTATGATATTCCTATCGGAAGGACCTTCCCTTCAAAATGTGTTTATATCAAATCATAAAACTCGTAGCAATAATAATTTTCTAAATTGCTCAAATTGATGGGTTAAAATTATTCTAGTCAAACTTTATCAGGACTTTTGCGAAGTGACTAAACATTAACCCTCGCGAAATTGTTTTATTTACACCATATTTCAAAACCCATTTTACTAAATTATAATTCTTTAGGAGTTACACCGCTTTACATAACTATTAGTTTCAAAACAAATGCGACATTTATATGCCTATTTTGGGTCAAATTCGTATAAACACTCACTCAAATAAAATCTTCAAACAAACTTTTATCCATTCCTCTGAGAAGGAAAACACACAATTTCGGGACAAATCTTAAGGACCAATAATCATGTCATTTTAACCACTTTACATCTATCATGTTAGAATATTGTGTCACTAAGATATGGAAATATATATGGGATTAAGACCAAGAAAATTTAGAGGAGCCGCACTAACAAGGCTGCGAAACATCGTGAGGTTGAGACTAGAACCCTTATCCTATTAAACTTACTCCAGGAATCAATGTACCTTACCAAAACATAAAATAGAGGACTTAACAATGACAGACAACCTAAATGCTCACCCACAAACGAAGAGACACCCTTAAACAACCTAGTGAGGCCCAAATCTTTTATACGTATCATCACCTCTTCTAAGACAACACACTATCGGATAGCACGAACTGAATCGCGGGACGCGATTCCTTTTAAGGAGGGTAGACTGTAACCACCCGTAATTTTCCAGACTGATTTTTAAATAATAAATTATATTTATTATTTCCTAAGTTTCACTTTCGGACTTTTCCGAACTTATTTGAATCGAACACGAGAAGTTATCTCGCGAAACGTGAAAACCATACACAACGCGTACCGACACAACCGTGAACTCGATAAACAATTTGGTTTGAATTATATTTTATTTACGGAAAACTAGTCGTGCGAATACTCGTTTTTATTGGAATTATTATTCTGAACGCGATGACGTAATTCTCGTGACAAGAATCGATCGCTAACTAGTCTAAATGGACCCCGAAACGCTAAATCACAAAAGATTACATAAATTACAGAAAAGGTCCCTGTGCAGAAATTACTCCGCAGCCCTTAGACTTTAGTATTGGCAGATTTGGCCCCTGGGGTTTCTTTGACACTATAAAAAGCTTTAATAACCCTAAACACCTCATTTTCTATACCCTCACTCCTCTCTCACTATTATCGACGCCGCTACTTTTCTAGCCAAGTCTCCGGCCAGATTTCAGCCACCTGTTTTCCACGCCGCCGCCACTCAAGAGCTTAGATCAAGGGTTGATGCTACGGATCTAGCATGGAAGTCACGATTTGGGTTTGTGTTAAGTTCGTTGTACGTCCGTGAGTCACCACCACTACTGGCCACCACTCATCGCCGCTTCATCTCCTTCGTATTTCTTTTGGTATGTCGACCGTACACCTATTTTTATCCTCCTTTTAATCTAAAACCGATTATAAATGGTTTTGTTTCAGTTTTCGTGGATAATAAAATAGGATAAACAATTAATAAAGCTGATTTTTAATTAAACTATGGTGGTTAATTCGGTATGAAAAGAGTGTTTGTTTGAATTGTGACCGAGTCGAGCCAACTAGGTCGAGTGGAGTCAACTCAACCGAGCCGACTCAGCGTGTATAGTGGAACGAATTTGGGTTGGTAACATGGTTAAAAGTGTAGTCGATTCAAGCGTTAAAATAAATGAAATTGTGGTCCTTGTGGTAGTCTCGTGTGTATTTTCTTTTGTTACCTCAGATTCGTTAAGAGAAATCCGTAAGGGTGACGGTTTGTTACTCGTTGTTGTTGTTGTTTGAGCTCACGGTTCCAGCATATTGAATTCGTTACTTGTCTTTTTAGCACTCTTGATACTTATTCGTGGGGTTGTGGGTCTCGCTTGGGTCCAGATTTACTTATTTTGCGATTTACTAGATTGTAAAAGTGTGTTTGGTTTGTGAGTTGGTGTCGTTTAACAAAACCACAAGTGTGGTCTAGTGTTTGCGTGGTCTCGGTTCAGCAGGAACACTTGCAAAGGAGTGAGTGTTGCCTGTTGGTTTCGTTTAACGAGGTACCTAGAAAGGTGCTCGTTTATATGATATTAGGTTTTGCTTATGTTGAAAAGGGGATAGCTTATTTTGATCTTGTGTGGCTTTCGGCTAGCTATAGACACCCACATAGGGTGTCGTATGTTGTGATACTCTCGGTTCAATAGTTGACCCACTTAGGGTGCTCCTTGGGTTCGGTTTTACATCAAGCACCAAAGGGAGGGGTGTTTGCATTTCTGTATTGGCACTCATGTAAGTTTTACAAAAAAAAAAAAAAAAAAAAAATCAAAAAAAAAAAAAAAAAAAAAAAAGATTGTGTTAGTGTTGTGTTACTTTAGTGCAAAATAAAAAATACTAAACTGGGTGTGTTTGTTATTTTGCTTAATGGGCCTCAAGCCCAATATGGGTGGGTTGTCTGGTTTGTGTGCTAAAGGGCTGCCAAGCCCATGAATTTTATAAGGGTGCGTTTAGTGGTTTAAATTCTTATTAAGTTTAAATTTACTTAGCGTGTGTTATTATATACGGATATTGAACATTGGACTAAACATACACTTAACGGACAAAATATAATAGATTATGACTCGAATCATTTGGACAAATCATTGGGATTGTATCGAATCATTTGGACAAATTATTGGACTCATTAGACTCATACCGGACCTAAATATTCAATTGGCACTTATTAAACTAATAACAAATGGTAAAACTCGAAGACTAATAGATATTCTAAAAAGTGGGATAAATTATTACTATCAATTGTTCTCATTCTAGACTTGTCGGGACATATTGTTTGAGAAATTGAGTTTTATTAAAGTCACGATGACTTGGGAAAGTTGTATAAATGGGCGCGTCATGCCGAAATTTATAAAACTTTCTAAACATATACTTTTATTTCGAAAACCTTTTATCTATATAAAACCCGGCAATAATCGAAACTTATAGTTTAACTTGTAAACTTTTACTATTTGATATTCTAATTTGAGTTTTGTTATAAACTTAAATTACCTTTCCAAACTAATTGGGGATTAAGGGATAAATACCGAAACATACCAATTGAATTACCTTCTTGACATATTTTTCCTTATCATTCATTTCTTGATTTCTTCTTGTCATTCTTTCCTCGACTCAAGTCCGCATCAGTATTTTTCTCGACTATGTCTTTATCTATTCCTCTTTGACGTGTGTATACTTGAGTCCTCGTCAGTATTTCTTGACTGTTCTTTTATTACTTCCTTTATAATATATTGGGATATATATTATACCTTTCCAAACTATTTAGGATTATTGAGTCTATGTTTTCCTACCACCACATGAAACGTTGATACTAAACTTTTTACAAACCTTGATACGAGTAATTCACGAAAACTAAGACGCTTGTCTTTTGAAAACTCTTTTACTTTACGAGGCGTATTCTAAGATAATCATATATGTATTAGGTTGTGCCGATCCGGTACCGTTGTGCCTGTACTCTCGATACCGTTGTGTTTTGCTCTTGATGCCAGTTGTGACCGTTGTGATATTTTGCGTTGCTTCATATTGAGGTGATTTCATGGCCCCTACTTTTACTTGTTTTATAACTGTTTTGGGGGAGAATACATGCTCGTTTCTTAACTAAACTCAATGCTTGTTTATTTGGATATGTGAATTGTTTACGCAAAATTTATTGTTTGGCTGAAATACTTGATTTGGCTACTCGAATGCATTATGTGTTTACCTGCTATATACTTGATTATTTTCTCATGGACACAAGTACTTCAAATATTTATGCCTGCATAAACGAATGAACTGGTAACATGACCGAATGAACTGGTCACATGACCGAATGAATTGGTCACATAACCGAATGAACCGGTCAAACCAACTTTAAATCTTGTGGTCCACATTACTAATTTACTTAAAGGTAAACTTTATTTTCATGACATTGTGAGCTGATGGTCACAAAACTTCCTATTGAACTCACATTGCTTTTACGCTGAATTGCTATTTATGCAAACCTATGAACTCACCAACCTCGTGTTGACACTTTAGCATGTATTTTCAGGTTTAAGGTGATAGCCTAGTTGTGGAGGCTTTTGGCATGGCATGGCTTGGTCATAGATGACTCTGATATATTTGGGACCTCTTTATTTCTTTTATGGGTTTATATATCCGCACTATTTTTTTAGAATGCTGTAAACAAAATACTTTTGAATATGAAATTTCTTTTAAATGGTTGAGGTAAAACCGTTCTTTGTACTTTGTGTTGTGATACCAATTTAGTAGCACCTAAACATGTATGCTTCCGCTAAACTAGATTTTGGGGGTGTTACAGTTTATATGCATTAGCTTCTTGGTTTTCGGGACCCTCGTCGTCCTGATCATGTTTGTCTTCTTCTGAGATCATTATATGGCCTTAAGCAGGCACCTCGTGCCTGGTTTAAGCGGTTTGCGAGTTATGCTACTCATATTAGTTTTTGTCACAGGAGATGTGATTCGTTCTTGTTCATTTATAAACAAGGACCTGATGTTGCTTACTTATTACTTGATGTGGAGAACATTTTGTTGACAACTTATTCTATAACATTTTTACAGAAGATTATAGCCGCTTTACATCAAGAGTTTTATATAACTGATCTTGGTCAACTGATGTATTTTCTGAGCATCTCTGTCACCCGTTCCAACAAAGGGATGTTTCTTTACCAGAAAAAGTATGCAACAAAGATTCTTGAGCGCGCAGGTATGCACAATTGTCATTTGATAACGCTCAAATTGTACATGTTTTTAGGAGCATTATCGTGGATTTTATGCATATATTTTGGTTACTTTTATGAACTTATGGTACTTAATGAAGTATATTTTCTATTTTAGGTTCATGGAAGCTCACAAGAAGGGAAACGAGGAAAAAGTGAAGAAAACAAGCTAAAACAAGAAATAATGGAAGACTCGTTGTTCCCGACACACCTCCACCATTTTGGCCATAAGTTGAGCATACGAACTCTGATTTAGTTGATTCAAGAGGCCACGGAAAGCCAAGAGAAAGATCTACAACTTTGGTGTTTATCATTTCTGGCCAAAATGCTCATCGGTATGAGCCCGTAGCCAATCGGATGGACCAAACTGACCTCCCCAAGTTATTTTTAATGCATTATTAAGTGCCATTAAGCCCCATGTCCGATTACTTGCCTCCATTTACTCCATTTCCTGGCACTTTATGACACTTAGTGCCCAAGTTTCATACTTAGAGGCTAAGGGTTGATTTATACTATATATAGGAGTGCTTAGGCTTGGTTTTCATTGTGAAATTCTACCCTCCACCCTCAAGGACGAATTTTCACCAACCTATCTCTCCCAAAAGACCACAAACTTCTGCCAAATTCGTGTAGTGTGCTCAAGGGCTGTTGAAGGCATTTGGATATAATTTTCCGGCTTGGTAGAACTATTGTAGTCAATTGGAGGCTTGAAGGTTGCTATAATCCTTCACCTTTACTACATCTGACCTAATTCTTTATAGGAGTCTTGTTGGGGCTTTAAAATACATCACCTTTACTACATCTGATTTTTCTTATGCAGTTCAGCAGGTTTGTCTCTATATGCCTGATCATCGGGAGCCTCATCCTGCTGCTCTTAAGAGGATTTTATGTTATGTACGTGGCACTTTGGATTATGGTCTTCAGTTGTATTCTTCCTCCACTTTTTCACTGGGCGTTTATTCGGATGCTGATTGGGCAGAATGCCTGACCACTTGACGTTCTACTTCAAGTTATTGTATTTTCCGTGGCAACAATCTAACTTGCTAGTCCAAGAGGTAGTACACTCTGTCTCGCTCTATATGACTGCTACATTATCCTTTACATTCAGCTACCATTTTTTATTGTGATAATGTTAGTGCGACATATTTATCTTTCAATCTCGTGCCGCATCAACTCATGAAGCACATCGAGATTGACATTCATTTTGTTTGGGCTCAGGTTGCCATTGGACAGGTTCGCGTTTTGCAATGTTCACTCACGTTATCAGTATGCCGATATTTTCACTAAGGAGTTTCCGTATGCATTGTTTGATATTTTCACTGCGAGGGGCTGTTAGTGGAGTATTATTAGTGTTTAGCGTAGTTTGTATTGGGCCAAGCCTGTATAGTCTTTGTATTATTATTTATATTGTACATCCTTATTAGTTAGTTATGGAAAATAATCCTACTTACACTTTTATCATTTCTAGTTCCACATTTTTTGTTACGTTTCTTGTCAAACTTTATACTCCGTATTTAGTATGTTTCATACTTTCAGTTTCGTAATTTTATAATAAATATAAAATTATAAACATAAAAAAGAAAAACTAATAAAGAAAGCAAAAAGTATTATTAGAATCATTTTAGGGGATACTAATAACTTGTCACTTAAAACTATTATACGTATTACATTAGATTTATTAATAACTACACTTAACCCCTTAAGGCCTTAATCAGATATATACCTTAATCAAGTATATCTAGTCACAACATTATTTTCATCAAAACGTAAAGCATGTGAAAACTTGGAGAGAATGATCAAACTAGTAACTAATATATACGTGATAAAGAAGTAAATAAGGCTAGTCATGCATCTTGCAAAGACAATTCTTATTTATTTTTCCTGACAATCTCCAGTGACATTGTTGCCTTTCTTTTGGAATGCTCACAGAGTTCCATAAAGATCCTGACAATCTCAAATCACATATACGATTTAATTTGATGTTGTGATGAATCCACATGTCTGATATCGGAGCCCGCGGTACAGCAATTTAATTTGACGAGGATATGCATGAAGCTTTGACACAATACTCATGCATTGTATAGAGGCACTACGTATAATAATTGCTTATTCCGAATTGACAAATAATCTTAAAATCTGGTGTGCAAAAGAAAAAATTACACAACAATGTATTGATTAAAAAATTTATTTAAACTTCGGCACTTGGTTGGTAACAAAAATAGCGGAGTACTGTTTTTTATTTTATTTTATTTAATTTATTTATTTTTTATTTTTTTGAAAGGCGATTTTATTAGAGCTAGGAAGGAGCTTGAAAAAAAGGGATTACAAACTCGAAAACAATTGAACATGATCGACATTCTTGTTTACGTCAACATGGTTTAAAGTTCCCACTTTTGTATAAAATTCATATATGCACAAATGTGAGTGAAGCTTTATATCATCTCCTATTGTATCTTTCGTTGGTGGTTTAACGTCAAAACAGATACGGTTCGTCCACATGGACCAAAAAATTGTTTGAATCACCGCGTCAAATCATAGAACAGATTTGGGAGGTAGATTTGTGGAATCATCGCTTAACTAATCATAAATTCATATTCCATTTTATTATATGGAAAATACCACATTTTTTTTGTGACATAGAATCTAGTTATGACATTTTGGTTGATCGAGTAACTTAAGATACCAACAAGTCATACAATCATTTCACGTATGAGTTTGGATAGTTTCAAATCAAACAAAAAGTTTATTGAAACAAAAGATAGATTATGATCTAGATAAAGAAAAACAATATGATATATGAATCTATATATTCATATAATTAATTAAGTAGTGAACAGTCTGTCCATAAGTCCATACTATAGCAAAGATCATTAAATAGTATTTTAACATAGATTATCATTTACTCATTTTTGGAGAGAGAGAAAGAATGAATGAGGAAGAAGACTCACAAAAGAAAGAAAGAATCAAGGTGATAGAAAAACAAATTTATTTAAAGATAAAGTGTTCCCTACGTACCCCCACATTTGCTTTTTCTCATCTTCTCTTTTTGTTCTCCTATCAAAACCCCCCAAAACACCCCATTCATTCTCTCCCTCTTTCTTCTTTCCTGGTCATATCTCCCTCCAGATCTTCTTCTTCTCCTAAGGTATGTGTGTGTGTGTCTTTGAATATATATACATATATATGTATGAAGTACAGTAAAATGGATGATGACTTATTATATATATCAACTTCTTGTGTGCAGTTTATTGGCGTCTCAAGGCTAGTGTCCCATATATTTTTATCCTTTGGGGACAACAATACAAGCTTATATATACATATATACCCAGAGGAGACGCCATTTATTGGTCTCGTTATAAGGAGAAGCAAGCTAGAAGATCAAGATTTCAATATTCGTATACATATATACATTAATGGCACCAGTTTCATTGCCTCCTGGCTTCCGTTTTCACCCTACCGATGAAGAGCTTGTTGCTTACTATCTCAAGAGAAAAATCAATGGTCGCAAAATAGAACTCGAAGTTATCCCTGAAGTTGATCTCTACAAGTGCGAACCCTGGGATTTACCAGGTATATATATGTGTGCATGTTTAATTTAATATAATCTTGATGTCTAATGAAATGATATGCATGTCTTCATGGTGATATGATGCACCAATTGCAAATTTTCTTTTTTTATTGCTACTGCTAAAAAGATAATCATTCTGAAGGAATTTAGATTGCTTTCTGGTTTATGCATGCAAGTATATATATTACCCCGTAAAAAAATAGTCTATAATATACTATTTATGAAGTTCATGCAAAATCAAAACAACATAATCGTATTAATTCTATAGCATTTCTATATATTTTTATCAACAACATCATATATGGTTTGATACATATAAAATGCTAATACACTGAAATATTTTTTTAAACGATTATACATATCATCTGTAACAATTTTTCCGCATTTGGATTACAAAAATAGTAAAGAAAAAAGCATAGAGAGAAAAAGGCCATATGAACATGATCATGAACAGTCTATATGTGTAATGGAAGTGATCACAAAATCAAGATTCTTGTCAAAGGGTCTTTAATTACATACATATTCTTTCGATTATATCTCTATTTTTTGTTGTTAAAGGCAAAAATGAAGGTTCTTCAATGTTCTTTATGGGTGCATCAAACTTTGTTCTTGATTACGACTATAAAAATACATGAAAATGAAAGGTTCAGAATAAATCAAATCTTTTTTTTTTTTTTTTTTGGAATATTAATTTAATTCATTTTCCAAATTTCTAGGGTTACAGGAACTGGTTTTAATTTATGTATAAAAACCACTTCATAAACATATATAAACATCTCTACGTACATATATTTATGTTATTCTCGACAATGAAGAATGATAAAATATTAGTACAAAACTGCTAGCAGAGGGGCTAGGATTACATATCAGTCGAATATAATTAGAACTATTTAGCTTCTAAGATAGAAAACTAAGCATAAGGTCATTCTGATGATTTTTGTTACATACATATATTTGTATCATAGGTATATAGAAGGCTAGTCAAAATGCATGTTATTGGAACTTTAAAGATAAAAGACATAAGATTACCATGATGATTTTTACTTAGGGAAAAAGTTCATATTTAAAGGAAGTTACGGTGGCCCCTACATCTTTTAAACTCGTATGGGAACAAAATTTTAGTGATTAGCTAATAAGAATGAAGTCAAAAAGCAAACTAAAGAGGAAAGAACTTGACTACTCTTGCCTGTTCTTTCAAAGATGGATATGATTACCAACTTTTCTTTTCTTTATTAATTTTCTGACACCAAATCTAGTTCCTGAATTATTATTAATTCTAGAAATAAGCATGTTTTTATATGTTCCCATTTTCCATACATAGTTCCATATATTTTAACTTGTTTAGTAGATAAAGAAGTAATGAAATCAAAAGATTATCAAACCATTAATTTGTCTCTTTTTTAGGATCTTGCAGTGAATATGCTTTTACATGTCTTTAATACTCCTATATATGCTGATGATTTTCGTAAACACTGGCCGGAGAAAGAATATTGTACAGTAACATTTTTAATCATATTCAGGGAAATCACTATTGCCAAGCAAAGATCTAGAGTGGTACTTTTTTAGTCCAAGAGACCGTAAATACCCGAATGGATCTAGGACTAACCGAGCCACCAAAGGGGGGTATTGGAAGGCTACAGGTAAGGATAGGAACGTAAACTCACAATCACGAGCCGTTGGGATGAAAAAGACCCTAGTTTACTACAGAGGAAGAGCACCACATGGTGCTCGTAGCGATTGGGTTATGCATGAGTACCGTCTGGATGAGAAAGAATGTGAGAGTGAATCTGGGCTCAAGGTAAAACTTCTTCATAATAACTAACATATATAATTACCAGTAACATGTCAAAGTTTTATCATAATATTAACATGGAGTTTGGTTCTTTTTGTGACTTCAAAAGTTGCAGGATGCTTATTCGCTTTGCCGCGTTTTTAAGAAGAGTTTGAATGCTCCAAAGACTACCGTGGGAGTGCATTATGCTGCTGCCGTTAGTGATCACTCGTCAAGTATGGATATTTATTTAGAGGGAGGACGAGGTGGTGAAGATATGGAGACTTCTAATTATCCTACACCATTGGCTTCATCTTCATCTAATATCAATCATGGGTCTCCATATATGCCAAGTGAAACAAGTGATGGAAGATGGATGCAATACTTATCAGAAGAAGCATTCAGTTTCCCCAATCCATCTTTCACAAACTGCGGAAATGTCTCTAATTATCCACCGTCGAAGGTACAAATGTTAAAATACACGTCTTAGATCATTAGTTTATTTGGCTTTTAAATAATTTGAATTCATACTGGTATCTAAATAAAGTGTTGCCTATTGCAAATTCAGTTCTTGCTATCTAGAAAAAAACATCAAAATTTCTCTTCTTTTTTACTCATGCATGCATAGCAGATATGTTTAACACATTATTGTCTAACATTTTCAATTATCTTCTCAGGCTGATATAGCTTTTGAATGCGCAAGGTTGCAACAAAGGTTATCTATGCCTCAATTGCAAGTACAAGATCTGCCACAACAAGGGTCCACTAGCTATGTGAATTTGATGAATATGCAACAGACAAGTAGAAACATGCAAGAATTCGCAACATCAAATGGCCCTCAGCTGGACATAGTGCAAGAAATCCTTTCAGTCGCTCAAGTTTCTCAGGATCTTATCAGTCAGAACACTTGGGGTGGAGGTTATACCAGTCATCATGAAGATGATTTCTCGTTTCTGGCTAATAATAATAGCAACAATCAGATGCAAGATATCGTCTCCAATAGGTTCATGGGAGATGATCAGAATATGAGGTCTATTGAGGTTGGTGGTGTTGATGAGCAGCTTGGAAATGATAGGATGGTTGAGAATTTGAGATGGGTTGGCATGTCTAATAAGGATCTTGAGATGGTAAGTATCATTCTATTTAGTAGTTCATAATCTATTTTAAGAAACAAGGACCATAACATTAGGTAAATTTGTCTGAAACAAGCAGTTTTTAAGCAATTTCAAACACAGTCAAATTTTCTTATCTGATGCATTAATACATACTAGGAAATACACGGTTATTGTGAATCTTTGGTTTAATTTAATCTTTTTAACCAAAAGTCACCTTGAATTTCTTGATATATACAGACCTTTTGGGACGATTACAAGAGTGTTCCAGTAGAAAACACACCAAATTTCAAGCGCGAGGAGCATGACATTCAAGGTATAAGAGACTAAGCCTTAGTTACTATCCCAAGAAGTCCTATGCACTTCATTTTAAATAGCTAGACCTCAATTTACTAAATATTCTGAAACATTTGCAGGAGAAAGCAGCCATCACAACAATTTGGAAAATAGTGAAGATCACTTCTCACTTGGACTTACAGCCGAAGATCACAACAACTCAAATGAAAACTTCTTAGATGAAAGTGATCTGGATGACTTCTCAACAACTCCAAGCTTCGAAATTTTCGAGAAAACTAAAGTCAGTCATGGGCTAATTGTTTCAACACGGCAGGTTTCAAAAACCTACTTTCACCAAGTTGTCCCTTCCCAAACTGTCAAGGTCCAACTGAACCCTGGAATGCTATACGATGAGTTCAAAATATATGCGGGTTCAAAGACATCTGAGGAGAACACTAAGAAGACAATAAGCCCTATTGTCAACTTGTTTTCACTTCTGTTGATATGTTGCTTTTATCTAGATGAATCAACACAAGATGATGGTGATCACATGAAGTTCAAAGATGAGGATGATTTACATGGATACAACAAACACATGAACATTGAAGATGAGGAAAAGAATGAAGGATGGAGCATATCAAGTGTGGTTTTGGAGAATGTGATATGGCCATGTGTGACATTGGCTTTGGCAATATCTACCATATGGGTACATCAAAATTACTAATTACAATTGTCTTTTTAATCTCTTTTTTATTATTTTTTTTTCTAACCATACAAAGTGAACTTGTTTACTAGCTTATAGGACAGATAAAGCTAAGGTCTCCCTGGATTTAATCTGGGGTTGTTTAATTATACTATTTGTATTTCTTTTTGGTTGGTTCCAAGTGTAATCATACAAGGGGGCGAAGGTTATACTTGGTTGATTCAGTATTATAAATTGCTAAGGGTTTTAGAGATCTAAGAAACTACATCCAATATAGCAACAAAGTTGATTTCTAATGTAAAGGACTGTACGTATCAAATATTGCACTAACAATACATACATCATAGTTTGGGTCTTCATCAATATATCAAGATTTGTTCGGTAATGCACCTTTGTTTTAAACGATTGGTATAAAATCTCTTAATGACCAATGATATATTATATATGAACACATTACATTTTGCTAAAATGGGGCATAAAGTTCGATTGTTTGTAACGTTGTGTATAAACCGCACACGCGTAAAGTTCGATTGTTTGTAACGTTGCGTATAAACCGCACACACAACAAAAATGGCTATGGAAATGTAAAGAGCGCTTAAAAACGATAAAGAACGACGGTTTTAATTATGTGTTTCGTTAAGAGGAATTTAATCTACGTTCACAACAGTGCTAGGGAGTCAACTCTACTAATTTCGTAACATTTTTCACGTACGATATATACAATCATATATAACGATAAACATACAATGTGGCAGATTGTGTAACATTCTGAAACATGCAAATTATATTTAATTTCGAACAATAATTGAATCTGTTATGTGAAACAAATCTGAAAGCATGTATTTAAGATCGAACTTGGTAGTGGATACGTAGCTAGTCGATATAGAAACGGTTACCTCATTTTGTCTTATTTTCCAATCAAAAGCATCTCTATACTTGTGATAAAAGTTAACATATATTCCAATTTCTTTTAAAGATCAAATGATCAAATCTTCATAACTTCTTTTCAATTAAACTAAAAAAAACTCAGTTTCATCACTCTTTAAAAATCAAATACTCCATCCGTCGCAAATATAGTCTTATTTGCTATTTTTGGTTGTCCTAAAATTAATGGTCACTTTCAATTTCAACCAATCTAAATAATTTTAAGTGCGTGAGGATAAAATTTTATTATTTAATATTGTATGTGGTCCACTTTTCATAATTAACTTTGTAAGAAAGTGAACATTTAATTTGAGAGGTGTATCTCATCAAACCGTTAATTGTTACGCGAAACGAATTTTAGCAACACAACGAGAATTAGGTTATTTTTCTATAAATGAACACTTCTACATACTTTCGATGATTTTTTTTCCAAGTTTTTTGTGAGTATGAACGAAAAAAAATTAGCTTGACCGAGACTTCAATGCGTTGAATTTTTTGCCAAACAAAATGCCGACGACATGTCGTAGGCATTTTATTAGTCAAATTTGACTTTCAACATTTCACCCAGTTTTTGTGCGGTATTCTTTCACGCCTTTTAAATCCCTACGACATGTCGTCGGGACAAAAAACCATACAAGTTTTTTGGGCGATTAGTGTTTGCTTAGCGTTAATTACGAATGTGGTTTGTTATGTACCGACGACATGTCGTCGGTATAATCTTGTATTATCTTAGTGTTAATTAAGTTTGTGTTTTATTTTATACCGACGACATGTCGTAGGCATGTATTAAGACTTTTGGGCGGTATTTTTCCCGCCTTTTGTTTCCCTACGACATGTCGTAGGTAATAAAAACCACACAAAGTTGCACTTATAAACGTTCAAACGATTTCACCAATAAAAACAGCATGTCATGGATATCCATAACATCTCGACTAATCCGTTTAACATGTCATGGATATCCATAACATCTCGACTCATCCGTTTAACATGTCATAGATATCCATAACAACTCGACTAATCCGTTTAACCTGCTATGTATATCCATAACATATCGACTCATCCGTTTAACATGTTATGAATATACATAAGAACTCGACTTATCCGCTTAACATGTCATGCATATCCATAACAACTCGACTCAAATATTTAACATGTTATGTATATCAATAACATCTCGACTCATCCGTTTAACATGTCATGGATATCCTGATAAGGATTTATTTGATACCTTTTTAAGGGGTCATTTAGTCCCAAAAGTCATATGCATTTGATCAAATATTACCCTAAATCATTTCTTTAGCATTTTAGGTACTTGGGACGCAAAATATGAAAACCGACGCATTTAATTGTGTTTGCTTAGGTCTAATAAAACCTAGTTATTAATTATTGATTGTCGTCTCTTGTTTAATTGGTTGTTTGCGTTAGGAGTAGGAAAACTAGCTATAATCTGACAAGTGTTAGCTTGAACGTCCGACTTAAAGCCTTCACACCCTAGAGTGCACTAGTTGGTTTATTAGTTGTATTTATTGCGTGAGTTGCAGCTTGTAGATAGTAGGAGATCCTAAGGAGATGACTTAATTGTCACTTATAAAAATAATTGCTAACAAGATCTAGGGTTTTCTAAAGGAGACTTGTACACTCATAGAGTTAGGAAAATTTTGGCACCACCCTAAGACAACATAGGAATACAGCGCGCCAATTAAACAAGAACGTGACAATTCGGCTAATCAATAAGAGATAAATAGTGAGTAAATTGTAACACCGCGTGACCAGACATGACCAAAAACATGAAAATTTTTTCGCAAAAAGAACACCCGAAAACTGACCCGCTGACACTCTTTTACAAGTTGACAAAAATATATAAATATCTGGACCTTGAGACTATTTTTACATGACTAAACTCAATTACCTTCAAAACGACGGGTGGTGCGACTCGTAACGACTTACGGTTAAAAAGTTACGATTTTTCAAAGATTTCAAAAATCTGGCAGAACCCGTCCATCCGATCGGATGGACATCCAACCGATCGATTGGAGGTCTGCTGATTTACCAAAATCACGTTTTCGTCCCGTTCTTGAAATCCTGATCTCGATATTCTACTAAACTTTTCAGATTCACTTAGTGTACTATTGAGCTCATTTTCATACAAAAACATCTACCGTTTGACCCTCCGAAATAGTACTTTACATTATGACGGGTTATACATAAAACCCATTTTTGACCCATTAACACTAAAAACCACCCTTATTACTTTAGGTACACACCAAACTTAACCAACATGCTTAAACTAACATACCAAACTCGTTCCATGGGTACATGACCCGTTTACATTCCAAAATGGGTAAAAACAAGCTTATGCCAAATACCCTCTTAAAACTCATTTCCACTACACACTTTTTACCAAAAGCACATAACCACTACATATCCCTTTGAACAAATACATAACTTAACATTCCTAGAATATTGAAAGAGTGTTAGTACAAAGTCATGACCCATAGCATTCCAAAATGGGTAAGAGAGGCTATAAGCCAAACACGCCTATAATTGTTTGACTACAACCATAACCGTGTAACATAAAGACTCTTTGACATCTACACATACTTGACCCGCGACTAAATATGAACAATGGACCATGTATGACGACATGACCGTTAAATAACCAAAATGACCATATGGATTGAAATATACCAAAACACGAAAAGACACCTCGGGGGCTTCCAACTTCAATATGGTTGGTCCAAAAGAATACGGTCCTCTCCTACAACTTCTTCAAGCATGAAACTTCTACTACATAATCACTTAAACCTTTTCCTTACCTTTACTCGATTCTTCGGTACCTATCAAGAAAACATCACAACTAAACACGTAAGCGAAACGCTTAATAAGTACATGGCATAACAAGCTAAACAACATAAATCATACATAACCATAACTAGTCTAACCACTAGTTAAGCTAGCGATATAGGGGCACATACCTCATGCCAACATAGTCGGCCTAACACGATCAACCCATAAGGTTGAACCTCATCCCATAGTTAGCCCAATGACTAACTAAGCTATGCCTAGTAATTGATCCATAACTAGCTAACGCACCCTATACCCTATCCTTCACCATTACCATGTAATCAAACATGATAAAGCTAACAAACATAAACCATTATCATACATAACATATGATAAAGCTAACAAAACATGTTATAACCATATACTTACCTTGATTCACAATTACAACCACACTAGCAAAAGCTTCCAACTCCTTACTTGCTTCCTATCACAATTAACCTTAATTAGGAACTAATTAACTTATAAACCATATTACTACTAACCTTACCCATCATCCCCAATTCTTATTGTAATACCTGAAATTTAGAAGCATGTAAAATGACCAAATTACCCCCTGAAATCATTAAACCTAAATACATAACTTATAAAATTCTGAAATGATTCCAAATTTCTGAAAATGAGCAACACATGAAGTAAGAATATTTTTGCTACAACATTTCAATGTTATACAATGTACAAAAATTATGGTTACACACAAAATATTGTATATATACCGAAAATCTTATTTAACTTATTATATGTATGTATAAATTAATAAAAATAAGATAATCACTAAACTAAATTAGGAAACAAATTACAAATCAATGTGATTGATCTCTAAGCCATTTTAGCCGAGATTTCTGCCTATCCCCCCCCCCCTCCCACATGGTTTTAGTTAATTCTTCCTTATTTCCCTTTTATTCTCCATATCGAAACCCTAAAACACACACAAAACTCTCTCTACCACCAAACGAATTTCTGGAGGCTGGTTAATATTTTTCGTGGGTTTATTCAAGTCTAAGGAGGGTGAGAAAAATATCCTTGAGTTCGTGGAATCGCTGGTTCAATCGTAGGAGTTTTCTTGGTGTCGTTTTGTTCTAACGAGAGGTACAAAACTCTCACTCTTGATCCGATCATTCTAAAACATTTCTGGTATTTTTCTTGTACTCTCTACATCGTATATAACTCATATAAAATAGCTAACATGATCCATGCACGTTAAAACAAGTCGTGGTAATTAAATGTATCAAAACGTGAATAAAACCCTAAATAATTCATACGAATTTTCTGGACATGAAACCTATTTTATGTGAACTCTATATGATCTATATAACTTTGGAAAAATGCCCATTCGAATTGTTAAAGCTTAAATCATGAGTTTTGAATTTATTTGTTATTCGGATTTTTGAAATAAAAAGGGAAATCGTGAACAAAATATTAAAACCGATTGGATTAGGGTTTAAGTTGATGGAATCTGGAAAATAAATGTTGTACTATGATGATATAATGATTACCTAATGATTGGGATTATTAGGGTTTAGTTTTGATATATATTTTGTATACCGAATTGAAAATAAAATGTAAAGGGGGTGTTTTGTAATTATTAAAACTTGTGGGATATTTTTGTAATTCATTTTAGATCTGGGGTAATGTGAGAAAAATATTATATGAGGGTGTCTTGTGTCAATTTTGTAATTTAAAGGTTTAAATTGTAATTATATGATTATGTTTAATTCGGTTTGCAATTAATTAAAATAGAGGGACTAAAAGTGTAAATTCTGGAAACTTGAGGTTGATTCGTATAATTAATGATATAAAGGCTTAATGTGTATTTTGGATATTTAATGGCTTAATGTGTAATTATTAATAAATTGTGATTCGAATTATAAGTTTTAAATAATTAAGGGACTTGTTTTGTAAATTATGAAACTTGAAGGGGTATTTCATACCATACATTAAATTGAGAGGTGTATTCTGTAATTTTGATAAATTAAGGGCTTGTTGTGTTAATATAAATATGTTAAGGGTTAAATTGTGATTTATATAATTATAAGGTTTATTTTTGTAATTAAATTAACTAAGGGGTATAACTTGTAAATTGTGAAACATAAGGGATTAAAGTGTCATTCTGAATAATATGTGTATTTAAATCAGTAACTTAAAGTATTTTCATGTTAGACCTTTGAATGTAATGAATTTACAATTAAAACCCTAAACTATGTAAACTTGTCATAATTACCCTTAAACTTTTGTAACTTGATAAAATGTACCTTAATTCCATAATAATCTTGAAATAAGGACTTAACCTAATCTGTAATGTTAATATCTTGCTAAGTATGGAAATCTGTTAATTATATAAGTTACTAAATCTGGAAAGCTACTAAAAATAGAAAGTTACTTAAAATGGAACGGTAAACTAAAAATAGTAATCTGAGTTAGAATCCTTTATAATTCCGTGTTCTACTCCTTTAGGTGTAAAGAAGGAGGAGCCCTGATTCTGTTCCGTGTTTGTCTTGCTTATTTTGCTTTGCTAATAAGGTACAGATATTCTGCCCTTTTTCAGTAAGGGTTTTTCATTCCCTTTTCTTTCAGTTTTTCATTTCCTTATTAGGATTCCCTATACCATTGCTATGTTCCCTCCTGTTTGTGAACCTTTCATGTGATCCCTTTGTTTGGTGAGCCTTCTAGGGTCTCTTTCATGTCCTGACCTGTTTAACTTCTGAGTTGATGTCCTTGTTATAATTCTCTTTGCTTCGAACCTTTTTCATGATTCCTTTTTGTTACGACCTCTGATATAAAAATCTGTTATGTGAAAACCTTTTTAATTATGACTTGAAAATGTTTTGAGAAAAATCAGTTATTTTAAAAGAATAATTATGAATGGTGATATGATACTATTTTTATATGACAGTTGTTAACTTTTGTGAAAATTAGTTTTAAAGAATGTTTTTATGAAAAACCGTTTTGAAAGATTATTTTATGAAAACCATTCTGAAAGATTATTTTATTGAAAATCCGTTATTAAAGGAATGCTTTAAGTGAACTTTTGACAAGAATCTCTAAAATGAACTTTTGCTAAGAACTTTAAATATGAACCTGTGAAATTCTTTTCTGAACCATTTGATATAGTCCTTATAATCTGAACTTAACTTTGATATAAAACTTAATTTGATAAGCTTTGATTTGAACATTGACTTTTATTTCTGAACTATTTGACATGAACCTTTTTGCCATGTACCCTTAAGATATGACTTTTGATTATTTTGATAGTACACCTGACCTTTGACCTACAGTTTGATATCCGAGCCAATCACTAGGCATGAGGGTTTCATGTCCATGTCATTGACGCACCTTTGACATGACTCTAGGGCAGGAGAGTGATGACCTGTTCCGTCCCTTATTTATTATCTGCTATGGCCATTATGAATATAATTATTGATTTGTCTGCGGGGGCGTATGGGTGCATCCTAGATTTGACCTGTTATCTGTATATGTTGTATGTTTATGGTTATTATATCTGGTGACTGATTGTGTGTGCGATACACGTCTTTCACATTGTCTGAGAGCTGATCACTCTACACAGGTTTGTTTTATTATATTGGTATGCTATGGTATCATCCGTTATCTGGGCTCATGATGGGTTTCTGTGTTCCTATTTCTTAAACCTTATTTGTTTTTCCTTTCCTTTTCTTTTATTCTTGTTCCATTTCTTATTCCTTTCATTTTGATGTTGTATCGGTATGACCTGTATTCCTGATTATCTTTTATACTGCTATCGGTTACTGCTTTGTTTATCTATATATCTGTTCACTGAGCTCTCGTAGCTCAGCCGCATTTCTTTTCCTGCGGCAGGTTTTAGTAGGAAGCTGGAATTGAGTGAAGAGTGTACCTTTGGAATTAGAAGATTGGATAGCTATTCTGGATTAGAGTTGACTAGAAGATAATATATTTTAGAGTTAGTGTTTTTGGAAGTTTTAATTTGTAACCATGTAGAATCAGTATTTCATTTGTAATCCTTGAGATTTTTGTATTACTGTAGATGTATGCTTTATTTTGATCTGATATGAATCCATTATTGTGATATCTTTACCCTTGTCGGGTTGGGGTGTTACACTTATAACATAAACCCTAATTCCCAAATTGAGGGAAAACACTTACTTGTGGTGGGGATGATCAATTAAGGCTTCCTAATGACTTTGTAACACTTAAAGACGATTAAAAAGGCTTGATTGGATAAAATGGAGTTTCCCTCCTCTTTTCTCTTCCTGGATCGACACACAACTCACACACTCTTCTATTTTCTGGAACTCTCTCCCAATTTCTACTAATTAGATATTTAATATTTTAACTTTACTTAATTGGCAATCTTAGTCCTCCAAATTTCATTCTTTCTACATTGGCCACACATATATTCACTACTTAGCTCATAACACATAATTTATAACGTATTATTTACATATATAGTACCTTGTCGGGATATGGGTGTAAAAATTCACCCCTCCTTAAAATAAGATTTCGTCCTCGAAATCTATTCTTGAAATAAATGAGGATACTCATTCTTCATCTTCTCTTCTAGCTCCCATCTAATACTTGTACCCTTACGATGTCTCCATTGTACTTTCACTAGTGGAATTTCTTTGTTTCGGAGTTGTATCACTTTCCTTCCTAATATCGCTTCCGGTTCATCCTTTTGTGAAATCAATTCCGGGTCAATTTCGATATCATCCAAAGTGACTACGCTAGTCTCATCCGCTAGACATTTTCTCAAGTAAGACACATGGAATGTATTATGCATACCTCTCATTTCTTCGGGCAATTCCAACACGTATGCTACCTCACCCACACGTTTCAAGATTTTAAATGGTCCTATAAACCGCGGACTTAGTTTTCCCTTGTTTTTGAACCTAAAAATGCCTTTCCACGGGGAAACTTTTAACATAACAAGATCAACTACCTCAAATTCGATTGGTCTTCTTCGATTATCGGCATAACTTTTCCACCTATCTTGTGCCGCCTTAAGTCTTGCCTGAATCATCTCAATCTTTTCAGTTGTCGCCAACACTATATCCGTGTTGGCCACTTCTCTCCTTCCAACTTCTTCCCAACATACGGGCGTCCTACACCTCCTACCATAGAGCATCTCATAGGGTGGCATGTCTATACTAGCATGATAACTATTATTGTAAGCGAATTCAACTAGAGGTAAATGATCATCCCAATTACCTCCAAAGTCAATCATACAAGCCCGTAGCATGTCTTCTAGAGTTTGGATCGTCCTTTCGCTTTGTCCTTCGGTTTGAGGATGAAAAGCTGTGCTCATATGTAACTTCGTACCAAGTTCTTCTTGAAAGCTTTGCCAAAAATTTGAAGTGAAACGCCCGTCTCTATCGGAAACTATAGAAACAGGTACCCCATGACGCGCGACTATCTCATTGACATAAATCTTTGCTAGATTATGAACAGGCATATTCTTCCTAATCGGGATAAAGTGTGCACTCTTTGTCAAGCGATCAACTACTACCCAAATTGTATCGTTTTTCTTTTTCGTTCTCGGAAATTTTGTAATGAAATCCATAGTAATCTTCTCCCACTTCCAAACAGGAATATCTAAGGGTTGGACTTTCCCATACGGCTTTTGGTGTTCGGCTTTCACTTTCAAACAAGTTAGACATCTTTCTACATACTTTACGCAATCTCTTTTCATACCCGGCCACCAATAGTTTCTTTTTAAGTCAAGATACATTTTCGTAGCCCCCGGATGAATAGAATACTTCGATTTATGCGCTTCGTCCAAGAGTAATTCCTTAATGTTGCTTCGAAAAGGAATATAAACTCTTCCATACCGTGTCTTAATCCCTCGGCTATCTTCTTCAAGATGAGGAATGTGAGAGGTGATACGTTCTTTTTCTTGGTTCTCTTCTTTCAACGCTTCCTCTTGAGCTAACTTAATTTTGTCGAAAAGATTGGATGTGACTATCATCCGTAATGAGTGAATCCGTGTAACTTTACTTCGGCCCTTGCGACTTAGTGCATCTGCCACGACATTCGCCTTACCGGGGTGGTAGCGAATTTCACAATCATAATCTTTCAGCAAGTCTAACCACCTACGTTGCCTCATATTCGGATCCTTCTTTTCAAGAAAATACTGAAGACTTCTATGATCGGTGTAAATTACGAACTTCACACCATATAGATAATGCCTCCAAATCTTCAAAGCAAAGACTACGGCCGCAAATTCAAGATCATGAGTCGGGTATTTCTCCTCATGCTTCTTTAGTTGTCTTGAAGCATAAGCAATCACTTTACCCCTTTGCATAAGAACACATCCAAGACCGGAGTAAGATGCATCACAATAGACTACCATGTCTTCGGTTCCTTCCGGTAACACTAGGATCGGTGCTTCACATAACTTCTTTCGTAAGGTACTGATGAACTCAAATAAGTACATTTTATTATCATCATTTATCCTATTTATTTGACTTGTTTTATTATATTATATATGAGAATCGATACATTAATGTTTACTTTAGTAATTCTCAGGTAAAAACAAGCATTATGTGAAACTTGGCGATTTTGGATTAATTATGGAGTAAAACAAGCAAGATGTCAAAAGCCTACTGAAATCCAGAAGATCAAGCTCGTTCTACTCCAGATACGCCGCAATATACTTCTAACATACGGCGTATCACTATCAAGATTTCACAAGTTACAATCCAAGACAGCTAAAGTACATGCGCCGCATACAAAGATTAAGATACGCCGCATCTGAAGACGGTGTACGAATATTCCTGAATATATTAATCTTGGACCCCACGCGAAGTTAAGTCAATGCGCCGCATCTATTCACTCTATGCGCCGCATCGATCCCTCAGACAGAAACTATAAATACCCCAAGGCCAGACGAATTTCGAGACACTTAGTCGAAGACAGAAGAACCCTAGAGCCGAATTCAGACGACCAAGCAGCACAAGACACACCTAAACGAAGATACAAGAGCTGTAAGAATGTCCTGCATGTATTCAATTCATTAAGTAGTTTTGTTTTATTGTATTAGTACACTTTAATTCATCAGGATTGATGGGCTTGTGTCATGCGACTACGGAAGATCATGCACTCCCCTTAATATTGCTTTCCCATTAATTAAAGTTTATATGTTGATGTCTTTGGTGACTTTTATTAGTGCATTGATAACCTCTGTGTCTAGCTGAGTCTTGCTTGGGTCGCCATGCCCCTTCCTCGCCTATTTGTTTTAGCGTCTCTTAAATAAATAGGATAGACATAAGTAATCATTAAGGGTTTACTCACCGATAAGATTAGAGCCAACGAGAAAGGTTTAATTATATACACTTCATATAAAACTAGCAATAAAACAAGTGACAAGCTACTTAATTGTTAGGGTGGGTCTTGGATCATACACGGTTAAGGTGGTTAAACCTTGTGTCTTTGTGTATGAGATATATTGACTTAATATGATTAAGCACGCGGAATTTACTTAACCACACTTAGAAGGTTATGTATGTTATGGAAATGGAAGAATTATGTTTGTTACTTAACAATGAACAAAGAAAGTATTTCACTAAACGATTCAATATTATTCCAAATAATACGAGTGATCTTGTGTTACTCACTAGGGTTACAAAACCTTGAATCTTATGTTACAACTTGTGATATTATTTTTGTTCTTGTTCTAACAGTTATGCATGTGCATGTGTGTGTGTCTATGTCTCTCTCTTAATATCCAAGTCTAAGATCTCTTTTATATTTGCAAGAGATCTTTACAAATTTGCTAAAAGTCTTGACCGACTTACTTTGTTAACTTATGCATGTTGGTGTCAGTACATAAGATACAACATGTATCTATGTATACAACTTGTTAACTAAGCACATGGAGTAAGATATTATCTACCGTATATGTTTGACCAAAATACAATAAATATCTTCTTGATCTTATCCTCTTAAACAGCAGAGTGTTCTCTATCAGCAGGAACAATCTATCGCTATCAGTAGAATCATCAGCAGAGTCATTGCACTAAACAGCAGAGTTAATGTGCTAAACAGCAGAGTTAACATCATCAGCAGAAACATACTTGGAGTATTTCCCGATTAAGAACTTCATGAATATTTAATTCCTAACAATCCTCCCCTAAACATGTGAATCAATTCAAACATGTTTTCTGAATTAAATGAGGACTTATCTTTAGAAGATCTTTCAAACACTTCATGAATCTGAACTGATCTGCTCTATTCTTCTTTGACTTTAGCAATATCAAACATTGTACCAAAAGATGGTGCAATTTCCTTGGATGGAGGAATTGTAAGAGGCAATGATGCTGTGTATCTTGGATGCTTGTTTCAACAAGTGAAATCATCTAACCAGCATGTCTTTGAAGTGAAATTGAAACTTTTCTTCGTTTGATCTAGATAGAACTTTCTCCTTTGGAATGCTTCATCCCTTCTAGATATTTGATCTGTTCTAATCATTTTCAACCTCTACATCATCTTGTATGCTCTTGACTTTTCCTTCCATATATTGGTTTATTCTTCCTTTGCTGGGAAATTATTTCCTCCCCTGAAGCAAATAACTTTTGTTTCCTCCCCTTGTTTGGAAGATCTCACTATGTACTAAAGAACTTCTCTTCATATCACCTGATCTATCAGTTTGAACTTGTTTTCAGACAATATTGTACATGAAGCCATCAATTCATTAAAAGTTTAAGTTGCTGTCCTCATCACTTCTAGGTGTGTTAACTCCTATGAGAGGTGAATCAGTGGACATTTTGATTCATAGTCCATAAATGAATGGTTGTTCTGAATCCTTGAAAATCCTTTTAAGAAATCATTTAGCTTAGTAGTATGTTTATGATTTTGGAATTGAAAAATCATACTACATTCAACCATTTTGAAGAAATCAAGTGTGTAACAGACACCTAATCAAAATTTCGGTTTAAAAATAACCTCTGGTTGTGTGAGAACCAATGTATTTCAGTTATCACTAACTGCCTGTGAAAAGATAAATCTATTCAAAAGATTTTCTTGACAGGGTTTCCAGCTCATAGTAATTGTTACCTCCAACACAAGTGTTAGATTCACTTTCACTAGCTGTTATTTCTATCAGATGTCCTTAGACTAACTCATTATACTTGAAAGTATAAAATGATAGAAAGTGAGTTGTATCAGTTACTATCTGATCAACTAAGTCATCAATTCAATGTGAAATATCATAACTAGATTTCAAGAAAGAAGTTTTAAGGAGGTTTAATTCCTAAACTCAGTCCATCATAAATCTATTATGGTCAGCAATATGATAAGAATTCTGCTGTTCCCATTTCACTTGAAACATCCTTTGTGTTCACATATTCATACCTGAAATAGTTAGTCTACAACCAAAAGAACAATGTACAAAGTACTTGTCTTGCATTAGTATAATCATAAAACCAACTGTATGAATAACACAATTCAAATTTTGATATATTAGCAGTACCTTATAAATCCAGTAGTACCAACAAAAATTTATGTACAAAAACACATCATATTGAAAATTTAAAGATTAAGCATTCCAATACTTGCAATTAAGTACTGAAACCTTGAAACATCAAAAGCTTTGGTTAACAGATCTGCAAAATTATGCTCTGAAGCAATTTTAAGAACTTGAATTAATCTTTTCTCATTGCAATCTCTTATAAAGTGATGCCTAATTTCAATGTGTTTTGTTTTAGAATGTTGTACAGGATTTTTAATAATACAAATTGTACTACTATTATCAATGTAAATAACAGTGTTTAAGAAATTGTACCCATAATCAAGGAGTTGGTTTTGAAGCCATAGAACTTGACTAGAGCAACTTGCAGCAGCTATATATTCAGCTTCAGTTGTTGAATTGGCCACGCTTGTCTGCTTCTTACACTGCCATGAGACAAGTCTACACCCAAGGAATTGACATCCTCCAGTTGTTGACTTTCTGTCTAAGCTAGCACCAGCATAATCACTATCCGAATATGCTACCAAGTCAAAAGGAGATTCTCTAGAATACCATATACCCAACCTTGGTTGACCTTTGAGATATCTAAAAATTCTCTTGACTGCAATTAAATGAGAAACCTTTGGAGTAACTTGAAATCTTGCACATACACAAACAGGAAACATGATATCAGGTCTAGATGATGTAAGATACATCAAAGAGCCTATCATAGATCTGTAATTGTGTACATCTACATTTTCTCCATCTTCATCTTTCAGAAGGTGCTTCTCTGGGTCCATTGGTGTGCTTGCAATTTTTGAATCAGCAAATTGAAATTTTCTAAGTATCTCTGCAACATATTTGTCTTGACTAATAAATATGCCTTCAGATGATTGCTTAACTTGCAAACCCAAAAAGAATGTAAGTTCTCCCATAGAACTCATCTGAAACTTATCTTTCATAAGCTTCTCAAATTCTAAACACATTTCCTTCCTTGTAGATCCAAAGATAATATCATCCACATACACCTGCACTAACAGAAGATCCTTCTTGTGCTGTTTGATGAAAAGTGTCTGATCAATCTTCCCTCTTTGAAATCCATTTTCTAATAAGTAGGAAGCAAGTGTTGCATACCAAGCTCTTGGTGCCTGATGAAGGCCATAGAGAGCTTTCACTACTCTGTACACTTTGTTTGGATGTAATGGATCAATGAAACCAGGAGGTTGTGAAACATACACCTCTCTTCCAATTTCACCATATAAAAATGCGCTTTTGACATCCATTTGATAGACTGTGAAGCCTAAAAATGAAGCATAAGCTAGAAACAGCCTAATTGCCTCAATTCTTGCTACTGGAGCATAAACTTCATCATAATCTATTCCTTCTTCTTGTGTGTACCCTTGTGCTACTAATCTAGCCTTATTCTTGATCACAATTCCTCTGTCATCCCTTTTGTTCTTAAAAACCCATCTAGTGCCAATTAGCTTCTCACCTGTAGGTAAATCAGCTAGCACCCAAACCTTTTGAATCTTGAACTGAAGAAGCTCTTCTTGCATAGCCTCTACCCAGCTTGAATCGTCTAGGGCTGTAAGAATATTCTTTGGTTCCTTTTGAGAAAGAAAACATACAAATAAACATGAGTTTGAAAGTTCATGTTGTTTTGAAGCATAAAGGGCATCAAGAATCCCTTTTTGGTCTGAAGAGACTAGTTGTCTTCTTGTCTTCACACCAGATTGTATATCTCCTATCACATTATCTAGGGAATGAACTTTGTGAATTCTTGTGTGTGGGGTTGTTGGAACTTGATAGTTGAGTGGAAGATTACTAAAATCCACTTCGTCTTCAGAGAATTCTGCTTCTTTTGTGTGTGATGGCCCTATATCAGAAGTATTTGGCCAATCAGCAGAGTGTTCTGGCTTATCAGCAGAATGTTCTTGCTCATCAGCAGAGTGTTCAGCAGGAACAAATGTACTATCAGTAGAAACATTGTGTTGATCCATAGTTCCATCATCTTTTCTTTGAGCCTCAACATCTTCTTTTGCTTTATCAGAAGAAGATTCATCATCGTTTGAAGCTAAATCCACACTGGTACTTGACCACAATGGCATAATGACATCAGATTGATCTTTATCTAACTCCACCTCATTTGTTGCTTGTGAACCTGAAAAATTATTAGTTTCTGCAACAACAGGTAAATAATTCATAGAGTTTGTTAGATAATCAAGATCAAATATCCATTTGGGTCCTTGACCTACTACACTGGATTTGTTTTCTTGAAACTCCACATGTAGTTCTTCTTGAACTTTCTCAGTTCTTAAGTTGTAAACTCTAAAAGCTTTGCTAACAAGAGAATATCCAACTAAGAAACCTTCATCTGCTTTACCATCGAATTTTCCTAAATGGTCTAAGGTATTGAGAATTGTCACATGACATCCAAAAGGTCTAAGAAATCCTATTGCAGGAGTTCTACCATTAAAGAGTTCATATGATGTCTTATTGTGAGGCTGCACAACTAAAACTCTATTTTGAACATAGCAAGCAGTGTTAATTGCCTCTGCCCAAAAGATTATTGGTAGCTTGGAATCAGCTAACATTGTTCTAGCAGCTTCAATTAGTGTTCTATTCTTTCTTTCAACCACTCCATTCTGTTGTGGTGTTCTAGCAACACTATATTCTCTCCTAATACCTTTTTCTTTGCAGAAATCATCCATAACTCTATTTCTAAACTCTGTCCCATTATCACTCCTAATGACTTTTACTTTCTTGCTTACTTGATTTTCTATCAGTGTAATGAATTCCTTAAGAATGCTTGATGTCTCATCCTTAGAAGCTAAAAAGAAAACCCATGTAAATCTGCTATAGTCATCAGTTATAACAAGACAATATTTTTTATGTTGTATACTCCTTACTGAAACTGGTCCAAATAAGTCCATATGCAGCATAAACAATGACTGATTGATAGAGTTAAAAGTTTTGGGCTTACAAGTGGCTTTGTGTTGTTTGCCTTTTAGACAAGCAATGCATGTTTGATCATTTTCAAATCTTTTGTGAGGTAAACCTCTTACCAAACCATTCTTAACAATTTTATTTATGGTTTTGAAGTTAATATGACCAAGCCTTCTATGCCATAACATTGATTCATCCAATGTGGCCTTTGATACAAGACAAGTTAAATCTTCTTTAGGAATGATGTTCTTCATATCAACACTATACATGTTGGCCTTTCTAGGAATTCTAAGAAGTACTTGATTTTCATCAGGCATCTTAAAATCCTTAGATAGAACAAGACATTCAGTGTCAGTAAACAGGACATTATTCTTTTTGTCACACATTTGTGAAACACTAAAAAGATTATACTTTAACTCTTGTACATAGTACACATTTTCAAAATCTAAATTTCCGGTTTTAATAGTACCTTTACCAGAAATTTTGCCACGAAAACCACCTCCAAAGGTAACATATCCTCCATTGAATTCTTGAAAATCTGAAAGATAAGACATGTTGCCTGTCATGTGATTGGAACATCCACTATCTGAGTATCCTTGATCTTGATGATCAATAGAATGTCCCTGCACACAAATAAGAAAGTTAGTTTTCTTTGGGGATCCAAGCCATTACTGACTTGAATCTGCCTCTTGCATCAATATAGTTTAATCTTTTAAGGACTGTTGATGCAACATTGGATTTTTGAATCCAACATGCTGAGGCCTTAACAGCATTTGCCCTATTACCCTTAGCAGCAGAGTGAGTAACATGTTCAGCAGAGTTTGCTAATTTTGAAGTCACACCCTTTGGTTTCCAAATTTGTTTGTAAACCACTGATTTTGTTTGAATGGGCCTTAGAACAGTTTTAGATGCATGAATGAAAGTTGTTTTTGCATCCTTAGCTGTTGATTTTGGGTTAATAGTCATAAATGGTCGAGCAGCAGAGTAAAATTTGCTATCAGCAGGATCATTTGGTCTATCAGCAGAATCAGATTTTGAGATAGACTTGCTTTTGACTACTCTGGGGTTTGGTTTCTTATAACTAGAGTGAAAGTGAGATTTAGGTGTTTGCCTTTTGTGATTCACTCTATGGTTTTCATACCCAGATACCCTTTGGTTGCAGAAAGCTGCAAGATGGTCAAAACTACCACATGTATAACAAGCTTTATTGTAAAATGCAAAGTCATCACCTAATTGGTTAGACTTGAGGTTGTTCCAATTCCTTTGGTTACCTCTGGGCTTGTTTGTAGTTCTATATTGTTCACAATATCTAACTGGTTTCCTAACTGTCTTAACATTTGACTTAGGCCTGTTAGTGTTGTGATTGACTATCTTAGGAAGACTTGTTCCTACTTTCTTAACCAATAAAGGTTTAGACATAACCTGTTCTTCTTCATCACTATCACTATCAGTTGTACAATCTTCAACAACTATAGTCTCTCCTTTCTTAATAAAAGACACCTTGTCCTGATAAGATAAAGTTTTATCTAAACTTTTACTTACCTTTTCTATCTTTGGAGATTTAGTGACCTTAGAACCATTTGTTAGGGTGGGTCTTGGATCATACACGGTTAAGGTGGTTAAACCTTGTGTCTTTGTGTATGAGATATATTGACTTAATATGATTAAGCACGCGGAATTTACTTAACCACACTTAGAAGGTTATGTATGTTATGGAAATGGAAGAATTATGTTTGTTACTTAACAATGAACAAAGAAAGTATTTCACTAAACGATTCAATATTATTCCAAATAATACGAGTGATCTTGTGTTACTCACTAGGGTTACAAAACCTTGAATCTTATGTTACAACTTGTGATATTATTTTTGTTCTTGTTCTAACAGTTATGCATGTGCATGTGTGTGTGTCTATGTCTCTCTCTTAATATCCAAGTCTAAGATCTCTTTTATATTTGCAAGAGATCTTTACAAATTTGCTAAAAGTCTTGACCGACTTACTTTGTTAACTTATGCATGTTGGTGTCAGTACATAAGATACAACATGTATCTATGTATACAACTTGTTAACTAAGCACATGGAGTAAGATATTATCTACCGTATATGTTTGACCAAAATACAATAAATATCTTCTTGATCTTATCCTCTTAAACAGCAGAGTGTTCTCTATCAGCAGGAACAATCTATCGCTATCAGTAGAATCATCAGCAGAGTCATTGCACTAAACAGCAGAGTTAATGTGCTAAACAGCAGAGTTAACATCATCAGCAGAAACATACTTGGAGTATTTCCCGATTAAGAACTTCATGAATATTTAATTCCTAACATTAATTATCAGGACAGGTCTTCTTATTGTCTCGAGTATCTATCTGTGTACGTGTGTGCTAATCGCTGATTCGTGCTCATTAATTTAGTTTTCCATTTAATTATAACCAAACCGTGCCAGTCTCTCAGGCTGAACCCCCTTGCGTTAGATTAGGTTGTATAGCTAACTTAGGATATTAAAATACTGATTAGAATAACTAGATAATACGTTCCACTCTTAGTGATCGACACTCTACTTACCATTATATTCATACTGACCGGGTACACTGCTCGTTAAGTGTGTGTGTTATTGATAAGTCGGCTAAATATAAATTTAAAACTTGAGTAGGCATTAATACTGCTAAACCGCAACGACACATCACGCGCATCAAGTTTTTGGTGCCGTTGCCGGGGAGTGAATTGTTATTATCTGTTAATTTGATTATGTATTTTAATTAGGTTTTTATTTTTAGTCTTTTTTAGATTCTAACCACTAACCCTGTTATATATTAGATAGATTGCATTCATTGTATAATTTGCATATTTTCTATTTTTGTGTGTTTTTTGTTTTCTGTAATTTTTGTTTCTTTTTGTTTGTTTTTATTTTTGTTTTTCTTTTTCTATTTTTCTGCATTCTGCTTTCGTTGTATTGTGCTGATACAAACGATACGGCGCATCTGTTTTCACAGATACGGCGTATTGCGTTTAATTTTTATAAAATACAACGCGTCTAATAAATTCGAGTACGACGCATCTTTCCCCAAGATACGGCGTATTCTGTTTTTAATAAGAAATTTTTCTAAACCCTAACGCCATTCGACGCATCTGTTTTAACAGATACGGCGTATTTGCTATTTAAATTAAAAACAGTTTTTCGAATTATTAAACAGATACGACGCATCGATCTTTATCGATACGGCGCATCTACTAAATCAAAAATCTTGTATTTTGAAACGTAACGTAAATACGGCGCATTATCTTTTGTTAATACGACACATTTAATTCAATAAATATAGTTGATTTTTGATATTCACTTTGATCGTTCCACTACTCTCGTGCACAAGTTGGTTTATTTTCAGGATAAATGATGGCTTAAGCATCGCTATGGAAGATTACATTCTGAACCTAACCAAGAGATGCTAGCTGGGGTGATCAAACCTTTGATCACTGAAAGGTTGTAGTAAGACGACAAGAGTGGAGGAGAATTCAGTACTGGTAACATTGAGTATCTTAAATTCTTGAAATAAAATTCCAGGTGCCCTCTACAATTATTCACCTAGCCTTAAGGAGAGTTCTCTACGAAACCTCTCTCAAATTATAATCTCAATTTTGTAAGCTTAAAACGATATTTGCTCCTAACCTTGGAGTAAACCATTATCCACTAAACAATAAGATTATAATCATTAATAAAACGGATATGCTTATTGTTCTTATCTTGAATTTATATATATCATATGGTATACCGTTTTATCCCAATTTGATGTATATGGAAATGTGTTGCGGAGGCCAAGGTACGTTCCTTATTTAAATTTCGTTCACTTGCACAACAATACGGCGGATCTTAGTATTCTAAGCGCCGTATCTCTGACTAATTAAAACTTATTGACCAGTCAACGAATTTATATAAATACGGCGCATGACAATCATGCGATACGGCGCATCGCATCTGCCCTATAAATATGAAAGAGATGCGCCGGATTTCCACTTTTTACCCAAATTCACACACAGTAAAAACGCACAACAATCGACCGAATTAAACCCTTCAATCTAAGTTCTTTTCTCAAATCAAACCTTCTAATCCGAATTCTTGACCAATCCTAATCGTGATATAAGGTAATAAACTTATTTAATTTTGTTTGAATTTAAAAATTAGGGTTTGTGCTATATCGATTTTGATGGGAAGTTTAGGGGCTTTGATTAGAACTTAGACTAGATGATTTCCCCTATGTTAATTTTTGGATTGATCATTGAATTTGGAACCGAATTGATTTGAATAAAAAATTAGGGTTTGGGAAATTATTTTTGAACTTTGGAGGGAAAATGAAATGTTGGGGTTATAGGAACTTTTAGATTTGATATATGGGTAAAATGGAACTGTGATGTTAAGTGGGAGTTTACGTCACGGGACCGGATTCTTGGAAAACGTGCCTGACCCCCTTTCTTTTATACTGATACATTGCTAGATGCGGCGCATCTAAGTTACTTGATACGGCGTAACAACCTATTTCTAATTTAAATATTTCCACTATTGTTGCGACGTATTACGTAATTTAGATACAACGCATCCTCCATACGCCGTATTACATTGCGTGCTCCGCATCTCTTTTATGCAACCTAGATACACCGCATTGATTTATCAAATGCGCCGTATCAACCTTATTTCAGGACTGTTTTCTAACCTTGAATTTTATTTCAGATGAAATTACCAGCTGTCGGACACAGGCATTTGTGGCTCCGTTTCGAGACCATGGGACTTACCCCGGACACCGAGGCTGATTATGTACGGAGACTTAGAGCGATTTTCTTTAGGAAAATCTTTAGGGTTCCGGTTTTGGACTTTGAGGGTGTTGGTTCGATTGATGGAGGGAATGCAGCTGGAGGTCTTCATGATAGGTTAGAGATGGTTGTGAGGGATGAGGATGATGATATTGTGTTCAGGTCGTATGCGTGGGAAAGATTGTTTGGTTGTGATGAGCCTCTGATTAGGGAGCTCATGCTTGAGTTCTTTAGTATAGTTCATTACAGGGAGACTGATATGGAGATTGACACGGCTGATACTCTGGTATTCAGGCTAGGAGGGGTGCATAGGCAGATGTCTATGAGGCAGTTTATTTTGGCCATGGGATTACACACCGAGGAGGAGATTGGATCTGCTGGGTTTGCCAGGTACTGGGCTGATAGCTTACGGGCAGTGCCAGATAGGATGTTGCTTGGTGATTTATGGGAGAGGATATCCTCTGGGGGCGATTCCACCACTGCCACCCCATCCTACACATTGATCAGAGAGCCTATGAGGAGATTGTGCCACCGTATGATAGCATTGACCATTGCTGGGAGGGGTCAGTCACCTGAGAAGGTGACCACTCTTGATCTCTTCCTTCTCAGGAGCATGGATGAGGGATTGGTGGTGAACATCCCTCACTTTTTGGCGCATTTCCTTCATAGGGGTGCTTTAGGGAGAGATAGGAGGAGCCAGATGACTGGGGGGCATTTTGTGTCTAGATTGGCCCGACATTTTGGTGTGATCGGTGATGAGATCCCTGCTGGCCTAGAGATTGAGGTGACCAGTTTGCCGGTTATTGGGCAGGATTATTTGGTCAGGTTGGGGATTTGTGAGATGATTATGGGGGGATGCTATTGGGTGGCATTGGGCCCCGTGAGACCTGCAGAGGTTGAGCCGGAGCAGGGAGGTCCCCAGGGAGCTCCAGCTCAAGAGGAGCCACAGGTACCCCCACCACCAGTTGCACGTTCTGTGGGTCAGAGGGTAGAGCTAGTTGAGGGGGAGGTTAGAGCTTTGAGGGGCGTAGTCGACGGTATGAGGGCTGACCTCACTATAGTCAGGAGGGATTTAGGTTGGCTGGTCGGGAGTGTGAGCCAGATTTTGGAGCATCAGGGCACGAGCCATACTCGGCCTGATGGTACTTACGTTAGAGGGATGATCACATACTCCCGGGTCCCTTCACGTAGAGTCAGACCTAGGACCGAGGATGCCAGCACCTCAGGGACTCACTCAGCTGCAGGAGACGACTCCCCTCATCCTTGATCTCATATGTTTATAGACATTGTTCCTCATACATTTTTATTCCTCTTGGGATTGTATTGAATTATATTATCGTGTATTTATTTAATGTTTCAGTTTATGTTTCTGATTATGTTTGATGAAGACTGGCATTAAGTTCAGCATGAGTGAACGAGAGAACCCGAGAGGTAAAACCGTGATATGTGCCTGTTTTGCAACAGACTGTTAACAGTCTGTTTGGTAAATACATGCGCCGCATCTAGTGAAACAGATGCGACGCATCCTATCCTTTATTTTATTTTATTTCGTATTTATTCCAGGCTCGATACGGCGTATCTTCTTCCATAAGATACGGCGTATCGACTCACCTGATGATTTACAGTTTTAATTTTTATGTTTTATTTTTACTAACTACTAATGTATTATGCAAGTTTGAACCTTCTTAACTCAGGTGTGTTAAAGTCTAAATGGTATTATAGATTCCTGCATTTTTTGTGGATACATCATCTATGAAGCTTAAACGTTCTCATCCACAAAGAAGTTGATTTTTGCTCTTATACGAATAATGGAGGATCATACCGAGCAAATCTCAGGGGAGTTTTTCTGTTCTAATTCTTTTATTTTCCAGTTTTTAACCTTTGACACAAACAACGAGGACGTTGTTTAACTTAAGTGGGGGAATGGAGAATTAGAACACTTACTTGTCCTAAACTTTTTCAAAATATGCTTAAAATGCGCTTAATATATCAAAATTTAAAATTTTTTAGCATGTTTTTGTTTAAAGTCTAAATTACATAACTGCACACATAACTCTATTCTTTCAAAAATATTAAAACTTTAGTGTGCTGGTGACTTGTAAACTTTAGAACTTGGCTTGTATACTATTCGAGACCACCATAATGAGTATTATCTATATAATTGGAGTGACTTGTCTAAATTGGTAAATTTCTAGCATTACACCCAAATAGCCTTTATATGTTATGTGATATTAACTAACTACACCAGTTAGTTAACCCCCGTATAAACCCTTTGTTACTCTCACTTTTAGAGTAAGATACCCCTAGAAAAACCCTCAGAGCCATTCCTTTCGTTTCTCACACCTTTGTTATAATGTTTCGATACACCCTTACACCTTAGCCTACCCTGTAGATTAAAATCCGTGGTTAATTGCTTTAGGCAAAGTGTGTTTCCTTACATTACCTGTGTTCGCGTGCGTAATTCATTATCTTTGGTTAGGTCGGGAAATTGCACAATGCAATTGGTATGAAAGTAAATATTGTATAACTTTTAGTTTATTTTTTGTGTGTTTGCTACTTTCACTATTACAGTTATTTCTGAAAAGTATGAAGAGTATGGAAAAATTATCTGGAAAAATAGTGATAGAAAAGTTGTGAAATTTTACACATATATGTCAGAAAAAAAAATAGAAAAAAAATAGAAAAGAAAAAGAAAAATGAAAAGTTGGAAGTTTGTTTTAACAAACTTATGTAAAGTTTTGTATTAAGTGGGTGATATCACCACTATTTGTTGTATATTATATTTATGGATTGAATGGGAGTTGGCCGTTATGGGAACGCCAACTAAGGTTATTCTTTGATTGAGATCTTGTTGAGTATAATTCGTGTCTACCTAAAGCGTGTGTTTCAAGTGTTAAAGCGTGAGTTATTCAATGATATGAGTCTTATTCATGGGATGGTTGGGAAAGTGATTAACCACACTTAGGATTTTAATTTATCTGTTTTGTTTATTTTTCATTTTACACCAATTTGTATCCCAAATATTATCCATACCCTATATCATTCTTCATCCAAACCTTTGATTTATTGAGATTAGGGATTTGAGCAATCTTAAGTATCGTAGTCGTGGATTCGGCTATGTATTTATGATTTTGTCGCCCTTTTTGATATAATATTACTGGTGAAGATTACTTGGTCCTATCTTTAGCTTATTCGAGTTAAGGATTTGAGCAATTGCAAGTATCGTGGTCGTGGATTCGACCATGTATTTGTAATTTTGTCGCCTTTTCTGGAATGTGAGATCGATAGAGATTAAAAAGGATGATCAACCCTTAACCAACAAACCCTTTTTACCGCTTTAGACTTGTTACTCCTTGGCTTTAGTGGGGGAGATGCGTATACTTGCCAAGCCTATGATAGAATATTCGTCACGACTAAGCAACTAAACGATTTAGAATTGTTTTACATTAAAAATTATTTTGGTTTCTACTTCGTTAAGTGTTTGGTTGTGTGATTATGACAAAACGAATACGTGCTTAAATATAAAAATAAATCCTAACATCTTTTAGGATACATTTTTATTCGATTAATTCTAAGGTTTACTTGGGGACAAGTAAAGTTCAAGTGGGGGGATATTTGATGAACTCAAATAAGTACATTTTATTATCATCATTTATCCTATTTATTTGACTTGTTTTATTATATTATATATGAGAATCGATACATTAATGTTTACTTTAGTAATTCTCAGGTAAAAACAAGCATTATGTGAAACTTGGCGATTTTGGATTAATTATGGAGAAAAACAAGCAAGATGTCAAAAGCCTACTGAAATCCAGAAGATCAAGCTCGTTCTACTCCAGATACGCCGCAATATACTTCTAACATACGGCGTATCACTATCAAGATTTCACAAGTTACAATCCAAGACAGCTAAAGTACATGCGCCGCATACAAAGATTAAGATACGCCGCATCTGAAGACGGTGTACGAATATTCCTGAATATATTAATCTTGGACCCCACGCGAAGTTAAGTCAATGCGCCGCATCTATTCACTCTATGCACCGCATCAATCCCTCAGACAGAAACTATAAATACCCCAAGGCCAGACGAATTTCGAGACACTTAGTCGAAGACAGAAGAACCCTAGAGCCGAATTCAGACGACCAAGCAGCACAAGACACACCTAAACGAAGATATAAGAGCTGTAAGAAGGTCCTGCATGTATTCAATTCATTAAGTAGTTTTGTTTTATTGTATTAGTACACTTTAATTCATCAGGATTGATGGGCTTGTGTCATGTGACTACAGAAGATCATGCACTCCCCTTAATATTGCTTTCCCATTAATTAAAGTTTATATGTTGATGTCTTTGGTGACTTTTATTAGTGCATTGATAACCTCTGTGTCTAGCTGAGTCTTGCTTGGGTCGCCATGCCCCTTCCTCGCCTATTTGTTTTAGCGTCTCTTAAATAAATAGGATAGACATAAGTAATCATTAAGGGTTTACTCGCCGATAAGATTAGAGCCAACGAGAAAGGTTTAATTATATACACTTCATATAAAACTAGCAATAAAACAAGTGACAAACTACTTAATTATCAGGACAGGTCTTCTTATTGTCTCGAGTATCTATCTGTGTACGTGTGTGCTAATCGCTGATTCGTGCTCATTAATTTAGTTTTCCATTTAATTATAACCAAACCGTTCCAGTCTCTCAGGCTGAACCCCCTTGCGTTAGATTAGGTTGTATAGCTAACTTAGGATATTAAAATACTGATTAGAATAACTAGATAATACGTTCCACTCTTAGTGATCGACACTCTACTTACCATTATATTCATACTGACCAGGTACACTGCTCGTTAAGTGTGTGTGTTATTGATAAGTCGGCTAAATATAAATTTAAAACTTGAGTAGGCATTAATACTGCTAAACCGCAACGACACATCACGCGCATCAGGTACGAAAAGCTTCTTCTTGTTTCTCACTCCACACAAAAGGAACATTCTTCTTGGTGAGCTCAGTTAACGAAGATGAAATTTTGGAGAAGTCTTGAATGAACCGTCGATAATATCCCGCGAGTCCTAGGAAACTTCGAATTTCGCCAACGTTCTTCGGTGCTTGCCAATTCATCACGGCCTCGACCTTTGACGGGTCAACTTTAATACCATTGGGATTAATAACGTGACCGAGGAACTGGACTTCTTGTAACCAAAATTGACATTTTGAGAACTTGGCATACAATCTTTCCTTTCTTAGCGCCCCAAGAATTTCCCGAAGATACACTTCATGCTCTTCCTTGCTCTTAGAATTGATAAGGATATCATCGATGAATACTATGACGAACTTATTCAACATCGGTCTACATACACAGTTCATAAGATCCATGAAAACTGCCGGTGCGTTCGTGAGACCAAAGGGCATAACCGTAAACTCATAATGTCCATAACGGGTCCTAAAAGCCGTCTTAGGAATGTCTTCTTCTCGAACCTTCAACTGATGATAACCCGAACGGAGATCGATCTTTGAAAACCACTTTGCACCTTGAAGTTGATCAAATAGATCGTCGATTCTTCGTAACGGGTACACATTTTTCACCGTGACTTTATTCAATTCACGGTAATCAATGCACATCCGCATACTACCGTCCTTCTTTTTAACGAACAGGATCGGAGCTCCCCACGGTGAGCTACTAGGGCGAATAAAACCCTTGTCGAGTAACTCTTGGAGTTGGCTCATTAACTCATTCATCTCAGACGGAGCAAGGCAATAAGGAGTTTTGGCAATAGGAGTAGCACCCGGAACAAGATCAATACGGAACTCAACTTGTCTGTCGGGTGGAATACCCGGCAAATCTTTCGGGAATACATCACGAAATTCATTAATGATCGGAACGTCGTCGATACTTTTCTCCCCAAAACTCGTATCTACCACGTGCGCCATAAAGGCAAGGCAACCACGTGATAAATATTTCCTAGCCTTCATTACGGAACATAATTTTAACTCACCCTCCCTTTTATCACCGTAAATCATCATTTCTCGGCCGCTAGGATTTACAACTCGAACGATCTTTTGTCTACATAGAATGGCAGGATTGTGTTTGCCAAGCCAATCCATGCCAACAATAATATCAAACTCTCCGAGCATTATAGGAATTAGATCAATCCTAAAATCACTCTCATCGATCTCTATCTCTACATTACGGTACACGTTAGACACCATAACAACTTTACTATCGGCGATTTCAACTTCTACAGGTGTCGGAAGCTTATCTAACGGAGTGGACAATTCCTTACTAAAACTATAAAATACGAAGGACACACTTGCGCCCGAATCATACAAAACCTGAGCGGGTTTGTGTAACACCCCCAAATTCATAATATTCGCGGAAGCATACACTTTGGGTGCTACTGGATCAATAATCACAACACAAGATATAGGGAACGGATTAAAAATCCGTTTTAAAATACATTGCATAAATCAAGTCATGTTGCGTCACATAAAATCCATGTCAAATGAAAATGTAGCCCATTTAAACAAAAGGTCCAAATTCCAGAGTTAACGCATTATTAAAAACATTTCCATCATTTGTTACGACCATCGCCATGCTCTGCACTCGGCTAACGCACCTCAGTTTCCTGAGAAAAACATGCTAAAAGTCAGCTAACGCTGGTGAGTTCATAGGTTTAAAGTAAATAATACATATGGACCAATAGCAATAATCATCAAACAATTCAGCAAATACACACTACTCAGCTATGCAAACACTAAGCCTCATCTCACCGATCTATGACATTGCCACGTGCCAAGCTGGCATTAGCTATAAAAATGGGTGCCCGCGAGTGTTAATCCCCAGACACTCGGCCTATTATTCGATTGGTATACGTTCGCCTTGACTATGCCGAAGCCAACCGAACGGGGGTGTCATCCCCAATAGATCTATTTATATCAAACGGCTTCCTAGAAAGGAATTAACGGTAGATGATAGTGGGCACAAATGGGATTCAGCTAAACTTAGGTTTCTGCATACTAGTGTGTATAAAAACAAATCCATTTTTGGTCCATGAAAACAGTTTTGCATGTTTCTCACCCCAAGCTTATAAAAACAAAATCGTATAAAATATGGGGCTATAAACTCACCTTTCAACAACAGCAATCAGCTAATCAACAAAAATAGTGTAACCGCGCCGACACGCAACCTAAATCAGTACGGTAAGTCTTAGTGAAATATTCGTGTCTCATGTGACTTTATTTCATTTGAAAAATTTACGTTTGACCAGTGCTCGTGCATTTCTTGCTTGCTGCGTGGTAAAATATATTTCGAAATAATTTATTGTTGTAACCCTTGATGGTGGTGGCTCATGGTGAAAGTGTAAGGTGGGAATACGTAACGGAACATTCATGCTAGTATTCGCCGATTAAAATGCGCAAGTGTTACATATATATATATATATATATATATATATATATATATATATATATATATATATATATATATATATATATTATATATTATATATATATATATATATATAATTAATTATGATTATAATTAATTAAATAGGTTTTTGAGAAATTAATAAAATAATGAAGTTAGTGGAGGATTATTATATTATAAATATTAATTATTATTTATAATATAAGTTTAATTATAAAACATTGTTAAGTAAACTTTTGCAAAGTTACTTAAGTTAACTATTTGCTCTAAAAATACTCTAAGTGTTGAATTTTTAGAAAATTTGGGCATGACCCATTCGTTTATACAACGTTTCCATTTTCCCTCAAATGCTGCAATTTTCCCAAATAACTCAACTAGTAAAGTATATGTGCAAAATACGTTAGTTATATATTCTGGTCGTCGAGAGTAATTTTTATCGTTATTGTTACGCTTAAGTTTTAGCAATAGATTTCGACACCAAGTCAATAATTAGTCAAAAAGTCAACAAAAGTCAATTTCAATAGTAATTTGGTTAAAATGTCAATTTTTACCCTTTCGGAGACTAAACGTCTCAAAACAAGTCCAAAAATAGTTTTCGTTATATTTATCGTTTCGTTAAGTATTAATAACCATAGCGAGTCGGAAAATATTCCAAAAATCATTCTCATCATTTTTTGTTATTAATTGGGCCGAAAATCATGAAATAAGCCCAATAACCATTTTTAGCCCAAAACACATTTTTAGTTAAAACGTATATATCGACGCGTTTCTAAAAATCATTTTACTCGCTCATTAGGTCCGTTTGGTCAAAAGTCAAAACTACAAAATGTCATCATGGGCTCGGCCCAACAGTCTCCTCGTGGGCTTTATGGTCCAAAAATTTATTTAGTCCATTTCCTTATAATTTAGTAAATATTAGTTACTAAATAAACTTTAAACTTATCAAATAAGCTCTAATAAATAAGTTACTTAGTCAAATATTCAACTATGACCAAAATAAGGTCTATTCGACCCATATAAAATGTGTCAACTTATTTTCCAATTTTTGTTAGTTATTTTCTATAACTTATGGCTTATTAAATAAGCTAATTTAATAAGTTATTTTCCAATTTTTGTTAGTTATTTTCTATAATCTCGCGTAATAATCGTAACTCATGTTTGTATCATCAAACTAATACTATATATAACAAGATTTACCACACAAGCAGGAAATTTAATAACTTGTTCATATTTCATCAAAAAGTCGAGCTCTATGTATAAACATACAAGCCCTAGCTTTTTCCATATTAACAAAACATATACATTTAACACTTTTAATCATCATTAGACATCAAATGAACAAGAGATTAACAAGATTAGAAAAATTTTATGAATCCTTACAATGGTTATGTAGTTAACCAGGGGTATGAGACCAAGAACAACCCGAAACTTCACCAAATTTACCCAAACCACGTTTCAAATAACCCGAAAAGCTTGAATATACACTCTAATTAGCTTAAACTTCAAAGAAAACTTTTGGATCTTGAAGATAAATGTTGAGCCATGTATATTGGTAGTGAAAATGATCAAGGAAAGTTTGAGAGTGTATTTTGGATGAGAGTTTTGGCTTTTGTAACATTTAGAGTAATAACCCTAATATATATAACATTAAAATGAGTTAGTGGGTAGATTTTTAAACTCTTGTGGTAAGATACCACCTAAGGCCGGTTTTGGTCTTTATTAGTGAAGGTAAGTTTAATTTTTACTCCGCGTTGGTGTATCGTGTGTCGGTTTGAGCTTAAACGTGACCGTAAAGTCCCGGTTTGACATTTTTGGACACGTAGGCGTAAAATAAAGTTTTATCCACGTTTTTATCAGAAATGTAATAAAATATTATTACTAACTCAAAAATATATTTATTTGATTGTTACCATGTGTACTGTGCTGTCGGTATGCGCGTGCGGTCGTTTTTCAGAAAAGTGTGAGAAAGCTCTCAGTTAATTGCGAGACTTGTCAGTAACTATCAGAAATAGGATAATTTAGGTTTACTGACAAAAATATACTTTTTCTGCAGTGACTGTAAGCTACAGTATGCGGGACAGCTCCCAAAAATGCTCAAAAATACTAAGAAACATGCAAATACGTATAGAAATGCTCAGCTTAAGAATAATTAATACCCATATAATATTAATTAACAACGTGAAAATTACCATTTGTCACAGTTTGGAATTAACGAGAATTATACCTGTGACAACATCGGAACCCGACCTTGCTTCTTCGGCACTCATCTGATAAACACGAGCTTTAGGCTTCGGAACCTCAACCTTTTCTCCTTTGATTGGAGTAAACGGCTTCGCTTGCCTAGGATTGGCCATAGGAAATTCACTTAACTTATGTCCTTCTTCATTGCACCCATAACATATCACCAAAGGCTTGGTGCAATTCTTGCTAATATGGCTTGGATCTCCACATTTATAACATCCCTTCATCCCTGATTTACATTCTCCCATATGGTTCTTACCGCACCTATTACACCGTGGTGGTAACTTTCCCGTGTTGTCCTTCCTTGTGAAATCAAATTTACCCCGTTTACCGAATGTTGTTGGTTGATCTTGCTTCCTCTTTAGTTCCTTCTTCTCCTTACTCTTCATTCTATCCAAATCTGCTTCTCGAGTACGTGCTCTGCCTAGAAGATCCTCCATGGTGGTGCACTTGAAAGGTGATACTATAGTACGAATTTCATCTTTGAGCATCATTTGAAATTTATCAACTTTAAGCTTCTCGTTGTCAAGATACTCCGGGAAATATTGCACCATATCATAAAACTTTTCCCACAATTCATTCACCGATTCATTAGTTTGCACAAGGTTATGAAATGCTTCTCTTATTTTATCAATTTCTTCTATGGGAGCATATTCCTTCATAAATACGTTCTTAAATTGTTCCTATGTGCACGCTTCTCTCCAAGCACTACCTTTTTCATTTGCCTTACCTTCCCACCATATTTTAGCCCGTTCACGAAGATAGTTGGTAGCAAAGTTTACTTTATCCTCCCCCGCACAACGACTAGTTCGGAAAGCCCCTTCTATATCGGTAATCCATCTAAAACTCTTTAACGGGTCAAGAGATCCCGTAAATGTGGGTGGAGCACAAGCGGTGAAGTCACGATAAGTAGATTTCTCCTTCCCAACTCCGGGTCTAGCATTCGAATCATTCACTAAATCCCCACTCTTCTTTAACTTCCCTATCTCCTCTTGAAACATCTTTTGCAAGTTCTCGGTTGTTTTATTGACATAAAAGGGCATAACTTTCTCAATGGCTCTTCCCACTCTATCCGTCACCAGAGTATCCAATTCCTTCAATTATGCCCTAGTAAAGCTTTTGGGATTAAGGTTTTCCGGCATTGGTAATGAAGAGTCACTATTTGAATCTCCATCATCATGTGTATCATCATCATGGCGGGAGGAGGTCGTCCTTAACACCTCCTTATTTTGAATTGCCGCCATCTTTTCTACTTTACTGAAATTTAGCAATTCACACTATCAAGCATAATCATATACATAACCGATGCATGAATGACATATCTATCTTTATACTAACACCCTAGCTTGTCACCCGTGTATGGTCTAAATGATTTCAATTTCACATATGTACGATATTTTTATCACTACGGTGGCCAAGCGTAGTCATAAAAATATTTTACATACGTGTCCTCAAAATCATCCAAACAATACACAAATAACAAACACTAGCTCTAAACGCATCTACACAAGGCCTAAGTCTAGGAAATCCTAAAGTGAAATCCTAAATCTCTTAGACCGAAGCTCTGATACCAAGTTGTAACACCCCGTGACCAGACACGACCAAAAACGTGAAAATTTTTTCGCAAAAAGAACACCCGAAAACTGACCCGCTGACACTCTTTTACAAGCTGACAAAAATCTATAAATATCTGGACCTTGAGACTATTTTTACGTGAAACTACACTCAATTACCTTCAAAACGACGGGTGGTGCGACTCGTAACGACTTACGGTTAAAAAGTTACGATTTTTCAAAGATTTCAAAAATCTGGCAGAACCCGTCCATCCGATCGGATGGACATCCGACCGATCGGTTGGAGGTCTGCTGATTTACCAAAATCACATTTTCGTCCCGTTCTTGAAATCCTGATCTCGATATTCTACCAAACTTTCCAGATTCACTTAGTGTACTATTGAGCTCATTTTCATACAAAAACATCTACCGTTTGACCCTCCGGAATAGTACTTTACATTATGACGGGTTATGCATAAAACCCATTTTTGACCCATTAACACTAAAAACCACCCTTACTACTTTAGGTACACACCAAACTTTACCAACATACTTAAACTAACATACCAAACTCGTTCCATGAGTACATGACCCGTTTACATTCCAAAATGGGTAAAAACAAGCTTATGCCAAACACCCTCTTAAAACTCATTTCCACTACACACTTTTTACCCAAAGCACATAACCACTACATATCCCTTTGACCAAATACATAACTTAACATTCCTAGAATATTGAAAGAGTGTTAGTACAAAGTCATGACCCATAGCATTCCAAAATGGGTAAGAGAGGCTATAAGCCAAACACCCCTATAATTGTTTGACTACAACCATAACCGTGTAACATAAAGACTCTTTGACATCTACACATACTTGACCCGCGACTAAATATGAACAATGGACCATGTATGACGACAAGACCGTTAAATAACCAAAATGACCATATGGATTGAAATATACCAAAACACGAAAAGACACCTCGGGGGCTTCCAACTTCAATATGCTTGGTCCAAAAGAATACGGTCCTCTCCTACAACTTCTTCAAGCATGAAACTTCTACTACATAATCACTTAAACCTTTTCCTTACCTTTACTCGATTCTTCGGTACCTATCAAGAAAACATCACAACTAAACACGTAAGCGAAACGCTTAGTAAGTACATGGCATAACAAGCTAAACAACATAAATCATACATAACCATAACTAGTCTAACCACTAGTTAAGCTAGCGATATAGGGGCACATACCTCATGCCAACATAGTCGGCCTAACACGATCAACCCATAAGGTTGAACCTCATCCCATAGTTAGCCCAACGACTAACTAGCTATGCCTAGTAATGGATCCATAACTAGCTAACGCACCCTATACCCTATCCTTCACCATTACCATGTAATCAAACATGATAAAGCTAACAAACATAAACCATTATCATACATAACATATGATAAAGCTAACAAAACATGTTATAACCATATACTTACCTTGATTCACAATTACAACCACACTAGCAAAAGCTTCCAACTCCTTACTTGCTTCCTATCACAATTAACCTTAATTAGGAACTAATTAACTTACAAACCATATAACTACCAACCTTACCCATCATCCCCAATTCTTATAACATAAACCCTAATTCCCAAATTGAGGTAAAACACTTACTTGTGGTGGGGATGATCAATTAAGGCTTCCTAGTGACTTTGTAACACTTGAAGACGATTAAAAAGGCTTGATTGGATAAAATGGAGTTTCCCTCCTCTTTTCTCTTCCTGGATCGACACACAGCTCACACACTCTTCTATTTTCTGGAACTCTCTCGCAATTTCTACTAATTAGATATTTAATATTTTAACTTTACTCAATTGGCAATCTTAGTCCTCCAAATTTCATACTTTCTACATTGGCCACACATATATTCACTACTTAGCTCATAACACATAATTTATAACGTATTATTTACATATATAGTACCTTGTCGGGATATGGGTGTAACATAAATAAATCTAAGTAAACACGTTTTCCTCATTATAAGAGTTACCACTATTATTTTCCACTTTATTAGTTTAATTTTATTTTAATCTTAGTTTAATTAGTTTTAGTTAATTAGTAGCTAAAACGCCCACTCTTCAAACCCCGAGATTTTAATTTTCTTTTATAAAAATATAAAAAACTATAAAAAGAATCATCCCTCACCTTTAGACCTATCTCGACATACACTTCGGCCTTCACATATACTATTCCCCTAGAGAACGATCATTCCTCCGTGTCTTACCTATACTACACTACAATGGTTAGGTACACTGCCTAGGAGGATTGTAAAACTTTTTAGAAGGTCTTACAAACTGCCCATCATATCCATAACAACTCGACTCATCCGTTTAACATGTTATGCATATCCATAACATTTTAACTCATCCGTTTTACATGTTATGGATATCCATAACATATCGAGTCATCCGTTTAACATGTTATGCATGTCCATAACAACTCGACTCATCCATTTAACATGTCACGGATATCCATAACGTATCGACTCATCTGTTTAACATGTCATGGATATCCATAACAACTCGACTCATCCGTTTAACATGTTATGTATATCCATAACATATCGACTCATCAGCTTAACATGTCATGCATATCCATAACATCTCGGCTCATCCGTTTAACATGTTATGCATATCCATAACATCTCAACTTATCTGTTTAACATGTCATGAATATCCATAATGTTGGGTCTACAACTCGACTCATACATTTAACATGTTATGAATATCAATAACATCTCGACTCAAATGTTTAAATAAAATTATTTAATTTTAATTTTAATTTATAATAAAAAAAACTATTTATATTAAATAATATTATTTAATTTTATAAAAGTATTTAATTTTAATTTTAATTATATATTAAATAAAGTATTTATATTAAATAAAAAGTTTTAATTTTATAAAAGCATTTAATTTTAATTATATATTAAATAAAAATATTTATATTAAATTAAATTAGTTAATTTTATAAATTTTTTTAAATACCTACGACTTGTCGTAGGGATTTATTTTTGATAAATCCCCAAAATTCAAATAAGTGCGCCATTTATTTCCTTTTCCTTATCAAAACCAGATCTACATCTCATTCACTTCCAAAACAAACCGCATCCCACACTGTTACACTGCCGACCACACCACCACTGCCACACCGCCAACCTCCCACACTAGCACCACCATCTCGTCCTCTATTTCTTTCTTTCTCTCTTTATAAAACAAAGGAATTTGACTTTATTCTTTTAAATTGGTTTAGGAGTTTAAGGTGTTTATTTATGGTTGTGTTTTGTGGTGTTTGGTTTAGGGTACCCGACCCACCACAGTCGTCGTTGTCCTGCTGTCGTCCTGACCGAACCCACCAAACAACCGGGTATGTGGTGTTTGTTTGTTATGATTGTGTTTATTATTTTGTTTAATTTTTGTTTGTGTTTTGTGTAGTACTCGACCCACCACCGTCCGCCCTTGCTGCTGTCTGACCCACCACGCTGCTGCCGGACCACCGCTGCTACCAACCGACCACCAACAAGTATAAATGTATGTTTGTTTTTTGTTTAATTTGTGTTTATTTAGTTTGTAAAATATTTGTAAAATTTGTGTTTCTGTTTGTAAATAATTTGTGTTACCAACGATGGCTTCCATAGGTGGTTTCTTTCAACATTTGATTTTTCAAGTTTGCTTTATGAGACATTGTTCCTAGAGCAGGACCTCTTGACTCGTCAGCATATGTTGTGTATTTCTACCTGCCCACAGAGTTCCAAGCCACACCTCCACTTGGTCTTCCTGAACTTAACCTTAAAGCAGTCCACTAATTTTCAGGTTTTGCTAGAGATAAGAACGTACTTGCAGAGGCTGAGAAGCTAGCCACCAGATTGAGTACGTCTCAATACTCTACCTCTTCATCTAGTGACATTACATATTCAGTTGCACAATATAATTCTCCATTAAAGTTCTTTGGGCGAGTAAATGAAATTAATCAATTGCAAATGTGTCGTTATTGGAGTCTTATGATCAGAATGCACTGTTAATGGAAATCCATGATTCGGATGCCTTATCTTCAGTTTCTCGTGAACCAAGAGCTGAATGCTTCAGTCTCGGTTCATCATGAACCAAGTGCATTATCTGATTCTCAAGGGTTTAATGAATTTTTCTCGGATTCACGTGAACCAAAAGCATCGTTTTCAGTTTCCGTGTTGCAAAAAACTTTTTCCCTGTTTCTCAGGAGTCAAGAATCTCGTATCCAGGCACAAGCAATGAGGCTGCACCACAACTGAGTAGAGAATACTGATCAGGACATGGATTCTCATGTGTTGTATGGCTAACCGCTAAACTGGTAGTCTCTTTTCTTTAATCGTTTTCTGCTATTGTTAGACTGAAGTAGGAGTATACACAGAAGAAGGAATAGTAGATACACTCATTTGTTAAACTTTAGCATTGATTGATTGGATAAGACGGATCAATGGTATATTGACAGCACATGAATTTTTTTGTAATTGTAGATGTTTATGATGACGAGTAGGGATTATGTATGTTATTAGTATTGTTATTGACATCCTTTTGTTATTTGCATTATCGGATTACTATATTAGCTTATTATATCATTATAAACGAATACTATGACTTGCTTTGGTTGTTTATGAATGAATGAATGAACGGATGCATTTTGTGTTACGGTCTTGGTTGATTTCCAGGTTTGGTTTTGGTAGACTTTTTCCGGAAAAATATCTGGATTTGCAGCATTGTTGCTGCTGTTTTTTTTTTTACTTTGGTAAAATGTGTTCCTACGACATGTCGTCGGGAATGAAAATTAAATATCAAACATGATATTTATGTTACCTACGACATGTCGTCAACAACCAAAACCACAAATTGACCATCGTTGACTTTGTAAAGTACGTACCGACGACAAGATGTCGGCATGTGAAAAGCATTAAATTAGTAGTAAATTATATACCGAGGACATGTCATAGGTATATTTAAACCACTAATTAAGTTAACTAATTAACTGATTAATTAACAATTGGGTACCGACGACATGTCGTTGGGACTAATTTTGTCTAACTCCAAAATCTATGACTGAAAAAACATGTGGGTCCCACATTGTCGTCGGGCTTTGTCGCCGGGACGGTAAATAGCGACGGGGCAATGTCGACAAGTTGGTGTCGACAACTTGTCATAGGGATGGTTTAAACGGGACGAGTTCGTGCCTACGACATGTCGTAGGGATGGTTTAAAAAAAGTCGTAGGGGATTGTGGTGATTGTACTAGTAGTGTTTTCAACAATAAGTGTTTAAGGTTTATAGGGGTTAGGATTTAGGGTGTTAAGGTTTACAAGTTATGGTATAAGGATCAGGGTTTTTGGCGTTTAAGGTCCTGGGGTTATGCCCTTTTTAAGGTTTAGGGGTTAAGTTTTTTAGGGGTTAGGCTTTGTTAAGGGGTTTAGGGGTTAGGTTATATCTGGGTTAAAGTTATTTAAGGATTATGCTTTTTTAGGGTTTAGGGTTTTTATGGGTTTAGGGGTTACGCTTTTTTTAGGGTTTGGCGATTATGGTTTTTTAGGGTTAGGCATTTTTAGGGGTTAGGGTTTTTAGAGGGTTTAGGAGTTGGAGCTTTTAGCATTTCGTTATTAGGGTTTAGGTTAAAGGGTACACAATCAAAATATTTGACAAATCACATGCGATATTGTAGTGTGTAAATTTCAATGCTAAAAAAAACTCAAAAAAATAGTTATTCAAAAGTATAAAGAAGTGCCCCCCTATAGAAATATGATTTAATTTTCGTCGCGATAGTACATTAGTTTCGTGTAATAATTAACGTTTTATGAGATATATACTTATTAAAAAGAAGGGTAGAATTGATTTTTTTAGTTTGCGAGATTTGATCTTTTGATTTTGGGGCAATTTCATATCTTCCAAACTAAAAATTGAAAATTTCTTATTTACCTAAATCATGTTTTAAAAACATTGTACAAAATGCATTTAATGGTTGTATTCTGAGTATATATGAAATTAATGATAAAAACAGGAAGAGATGTGAAATTCTCCATTTGATTTTTAAAGATTTTTTGATCAATGTTCATATCATCTTATACTTAGGAACCCTACTTTTAGTGATCTGACAAAACTTTAAAGCTAAAAACTGTAGAGACCAAGGTCAATTTTTGAACGATGACTAGGAGCCTGATTTCTTGAATAAAATTTGTAATGCTAGGGTTGATGATCATCATAGTCTAACGATACTAAACAACAATGAAGCGAAGAAGTCATCAAAATATATAGGTAGATTGAAGACAACACAAACTAAAATAAGGGGTATGGAAGAAGATTCACAAAGCCAATAACTTAATGGGAAAGCAAGAGATAATGTCATAGTGCCATACCAGCATCCTTCAATTACTTGGGTCTCAATTTCTGTAATTGTTGCCTATCTTGATTCCAAGCCTAGATGCCTACAACCTTAACTGAGAATGAGTTCTTTTCAAGATCCCAAATTTATATACCAATTGCTGCCTCTTCTAATAGTATATACTGAACTCAAGGTCAGAAAATATGTATGTACGTGTACATGTGTATGTATGCACTATTTATGTACTCGATCGGTATCTATTTAGTTGAGTACGCTTGTCTACCTTCAGCCAAAAAAAATAAAAAATCTTTAATTCACGTTGTAGTGTTGTTTATTGATCTAAGATCATTTGAGGACAAAACATTTCTTAGATACAAAAGGACCAATCCCAACCTTCCATTCATTTTGATCTAAAGGTTGAGATTGAATTTATCATTTACACTACAGGGGTATTTTTGTCCATATATAAACTATATTTTTCATAACAACTCATTCAAACACACACAAAACTGTGTGTTTTTTACATTCCCCTCTTTCCTCTCCATTATATCAATTTCCTTCATCAAGCATCATCAGGTAACCCTAATTTTTTTCCGTCAATTCATTAATCGATCATCTACTTTATGATTACGCTAACATCAAGTTGATGTGCATCACGTATTTTCTTCTGATCTGTTGATCGATCAAGTTGATCGATCATCTAATTTAGTTACTTATAGTGATGCATTCGAGATCCAGGTCAGATTCAATGTATTCGAAAAACAAATCCGTCACCGGAGGAGTTGACCGGAGATCCGATCGTTGGAGGAGGTGATAGTATTTCTGTTACCATTCGGTTTAGGCCGTTAAGGTAGTTTAATTAGTTAAAATTGAATGAATTTGTGTTATGTTAGGGTTTCGTTATAATGTGATTATGTTTAACTAAATTGAATGAATTAGCATTGTTCGGAGGTTTTTGTGTTTATATGCGTAATCTGAAGCTTATTTGTTCATTATTGTGTAAATTTGCGTTAACTGTCATTGTAAACTGTTAATTTTGTGTAATTTGATGTATACTCATTTGTTAATTGTGTATTTAGCGTTAATATTCGGTTTAAACAGTTAATTTGTGTATACTGATGCTTAATCGATCGTTAAGTGTGTAATTAGAATTACGCTTCGGGTGTACGGAAAATCACTAAAACTCAGAATTCTGCTACTGCTTCGGCTTTGGTTTAGTTCTTCAGCCTCTTAATTACACACTTAAAACTCAACACTGGTGTACGGAAAATCACTAAAACTCTGCATTTTACTTTAATAAATTGTTTTCTGTATAACACAACAGATTAACAAGTTTAGTAAATAACTCTTAAGCCATAAACCACAACAGATTTACAGTGAAATTTGTGGCTGGTATGTCTCGTTTCTACTTAGGCTTTTCGTCCTTATATTAATGTTAGAGAAATATGCTGGTTATAGACTGAAGAACACAGGCCTTATGTTTTGTTGCTGTCTTCAAATTAGGGAAAATTGCATAGAAGGGTGATGTGGTATAGGCCGATGTCTTCAAATTAACTTTGTAAGCTCGTATTGTGTGTCAACGGTGATATCGTGATATCGTTATATCACCGGTGATATCACATACATGTGATCACATGGTGATATATCACATATCACCTGTGATATCACAAGTGATATCACCTGTGATATCGTGATATCACCGGTGATATCACATGTAATATCACAATCCGTGCTGCCAGTTAACAATTTTCCACAAAGCATTGGGCAGTCATATCAGTTCCAGTCTCCAATGTGGTCTAACAACAATCAAGTTGCGGTTTCAAAGTTAAAAGGTTTGACCTTGATGGAAAACGGGCATGTAGGTAATCCTGGAATGCACAGAGATATGCAGATTTTAAATGCTACAGGTGTCCGTGAAAGTGGTTTGGTGTATGGTGGAACATCTCAAAGTTTGGTGGGACCCTCTGTGATTGATGATGCAAATGGATCCTTCAGAGAACCTATTACTCATATAAATACAATCGCGCCTTCTGGACCTGATCCTTACACAGTTGGTCGACATACATTCTCGACCATGCCACCTAATTATTTGAAAGGCTCTACAGTAAGACCTGTAAGACACCTTGGACCTCCACCTGGTTTTAACTCTATTCGTCCTAAACAAGTTAATGAGCAGGGTTATGCATTGGGTCAGAATCCCCTAAATGATGATTACAGCTGGTTAGACGGATATTAGTTGCAAGCATCAATGATGGCGGGTAATCAACCAATTAATCTGCCATCAAACTTGAACTCCCAGTATATGAATGATTCATCTACATCTGACTTCCCATTTCCTGGAAGACAAGGCCCAACAGTCCAGCTTGAAGGTGAAAAGTAGAAAAATTGGCAGGAACGTGCAGTTATGGAAAATTTAAACTCTCACCATGCATCACTTCAACAACAATATGTTCCTCGAATGGATCAACAAGGGCAGGCGGTATGGAAGGGCAATCAGTTCGTGTGATGCCAGTGGGCACTTCATGGTATTTCTAATTATTGCATTCTTACCTTAAAACTATAATTAAAATTATTTCCGATGATGGAATTTTTTCTCTTAGTTTATGCTTTTAACATAATTTTGTTGTATGAAGGTCATTCTTGATTATTGAGATGGCCGTTGCTCATCTTATCATGAAGTACACACTCCAGCTTCCCATCTAATTGTCTTAAATCTATGTTGGAGCATGATGATGCTGATAATCTCGGCTTGATTGCTGGAGAAACGGTGAGCTTAAAGTTTTGAACTCCGCTCTCTTTATTATGTATACGATGCACTTGAAAAGGATTGTTGATATCTCATGACAATGACGTATTAGCATCTCACTGAATATAGTTTTACTTCTTTTTCCTGCATGTGCCTATTCTATCGGTCCAACTTACATGCTCCTATTTAAGTTTTCACAGGTTTTAAAAAGCTGCAAATTGATGAATTTTAGACATATACCTACCACGTTCTTGCTGATAATTGTACATAATTCTATATGTATTTGTGATGACAATTTTTTGAACATGCTAAACACGATATTATTAAAGTTTAATACATTTAAGATTGAAGCATCCACACAGACACTTGGACAATGTGGTCTAGGTGGATATGACGATCTTGCACTTGGATCCAGTTCACCTTGTGGGTGAAGTGGACAAAATATATGCGTAGTCTAGATGGTTTTTGTATAATCTTATGTAAGCACTTTGGTAGAGATTGAAAGTTTTGCAGTCGCAGCGTTTTGATAAATAAATACTGGAATTTACATGCCATACACATTAAGCTACGTGGGTTAATGAAGATTTTGATAGTTATAGGATATATGCATGGCTGAATAAATACTTGTACCTAATCATACGAAACATCGAAATATTGTTGGTCAAATATTATTGGCATCCTATAATCGATGGTCTTGTACAGCCTAGATGTGTTGAGATAAAGAAATAATTAAAAGGACGTATAGAAGATAAGCTATTAAAAGAAATGACCACGTCAAGTGATTTAGAACTGATATTGGATCATTAGGGATCTTGAGTATAATTTGTGAACGAGTAGTTAATACTAGTCTTACTAGTCTTTGCAAACTGTAGTCAAAATGTTAGTTTTAAAGTGATGTTTTAATGGAAGTAAATATGTGAACCTCTATTTGGTAATGAATTCATAGGCGCAGGTGATTGATATATACTAACATGATTGTTTGATTTATTACTGAGTTTTTATATGAAATAGATTGTTACTGATTGTGTTGAAACACTTTTAAGCTTATTTTTTTGGCTAAATACTTGTTGTTACACTATAGCCCAATAAAGAAAAATAATTTGGGCTTAGTGACCAGCACAAAGAGTTTGCGCAAACTGTAGTTATCTACTTACATTATGAGGTATCACATGTGATACAAAATAATTTATTATGTATCACCTGTGATACAAAATAACTTATTAGGTATCACCTGTGATACAAAATAAATTATTAGGTATCACCTGTGATACAAAATAAATTATTAGGTATCATCTGTGATACAAAATAACATATTAGGTATCACCTGTGATACAAAATAAGATATTAGGTATCACCTGTGATACAAAATAAGATATAACTTGTTTCTTATTTCTTATAAGCATGGTTTAAAAAAGCGGTCTACTGTAAACCATATATGTAGACGTTGCGTTGGTCTCCCACTCAATTGTGCCATCAACATCATCCGTCAAAACCATGGCTACTGTAAACTGTTCTTCGAAGCGTCAACATACTCACGTTGTTTTGACTTTTGAAAAAAAAATCCATTAACCCGTTTCATCCGGAAAATATGGATATGAATGCATGGAACAACTTTATTAGAACATGAATGCATACCTTCCTGAACCCAGATAGTAGGTCAGGGGCATATCACTAAACACAAACATAATAATGGTCAAGTATCAGATCATAGTGATTTATTCAGCAACAAACATCATTGTTGAACCCAACATGAGAAATTTACTTGTTTAAAACGAATTTACAACGTACTTCAGAAATGTAACAATGCATCAATTCTTAAACAACGCTGCATCAACAAACTGAGAAAGCAGTAGCCACTGTTACACCTCATATCCGGTCAAAGATGGTAACAGCAACCAAGAAGTTTTACTATAACAAACATTATGACCCAACACATAGACTTCAATCATGACTAACCATGCTTCAGTTTACATCCCACCACTTCTCTCCAAAGATGAGCCACAAAACCAGATGAAATTAATACCGACACAGTTTATACCCAATGCATGTTGATATAGTCGTCATCCACCATGAACCCAAATCACAAGACACAAGGATATCCCCATAACCAGAAACACAAAACATCAGGTGGTTCTTTTGGACTCCAATGGGAAACCCAGTCACAGTCCCTATAACAATACTAAAATAATAAGACAACCTTGTATATAGGGTGACCATAAAAATCATTAACTTATTGACAATGACGTCCCTTTTTTATTTAATATCAACCGTCTGGATCTGCTTTGGGTTCTTCAATGCAGAATTATGCTAATGCGAGTGTGTTTCAGTCGGTGAATTATGCTAGCTTGATTTCAGATCACATACTTTTTAGACAGTAGATAACATTCTAATCATTTGGATTAGACAATTATATTCCATTGAATTTATGCTAGCTTAATGAAACTATCATTTTCTTCAGGTGATACCTAATATGTTATATTGTATCACAGGTGATACCTAATAAGTTATTTTGTATCACTGGTGATACATAATAATTATTTTGTATCACAGGTGATACCTCATAATGTAAGTAGGTAACAACAAGTATTTAGCAAAAAAAAAATAAACTTAAAAGTCTACACAATAAGCAACATGAAAATAGCTTATCAAATTCTTAATATTTTAATAAAAATATTACATAACATATTCAGTTAGTAGCTTATCATGGGGCTTTGTGGTCTAGTGGTAGATGCTTAAGCAATTAAGCGTGCTCAAGTGAGAGTAGTACCGGGTTGGGTGATCGACCGGGAAGTCCTCACTTAGGGACCATAAGCTCTAATGATATCAACCAGCTGCCTTAGAAGCCTGGGCCCAGCCATGTGATGTCTTGACCAAACAAAGGACGCGAGTTCGAATCCGATCCGCAGCATGGTTGGGTATTGGGTGGAGGTATTTCACAGGCATCAAACCTTTGCTGGGTAGGGTTGATGGGTACCAATATGGTACACAGGGTTGAGGTGTCCCTGCTAATCTACACTTTTTTTTTTGACCAGACTTTGTAGTATGGTATCTTTCATATTTTGGCTAAAGTTAATGTAGAAACGTGGGTGTGTGTGTGGGGGTGTGTGAGGGGGGGGGGTTGAACGCTAAATACACAATTAACGAATGATTCAACAGTCAACACGTAGAAATTAGCTGTTTTATTAGCGTGTAGTGTTTTAGGTTTAGGATCCCACAATATTGCTTGAAGTAGGGCTAGCACATAATTATTTTCTTTTATTAGCAGGTTGGTGAGCTTATCTGGTTTCCCGCATTTTCTGCTCTATTATGTTTTATTTAACTCGATATATGGTTTAAACGCTCTTTCTTGTTGACATGTAGATGGTGAGAAGGCTAAAGACAGTGAAGAATCGTTGTCTCAGCAGCAGTGGTATTGCTTATTTTCTTAACAAAAGATTCAAGATTTGCAAAAGAAATGGAATGATAATTGTTTGCGATTTTATCCGAATTATAATCAGTCTTCGAGATTGGATAGAGTTGTACCGATGGCGATGTCTGTACCTTTGACCGGAGGCTATAAACTGAATATGTTATGTAATATTTTTATTAAAATATTAAGAATTTGATAAGCTATTTTCATGTTGCTTATTGTGTAGACTTTTAAGTTTATTTTTTTTTTGCTAAATACTTGTTGTTACCTACTTACATTATGAGGTATCACCTGTGATACAAAATAATTTATTATGTATCACCAGTGATACAAAATAACTTATTAGGTATCACCTGTGATACAAAATAACATATTAGGTATCACCTGTGATAGTTAGACTGTAGTTAGCTACTTGTTTTTGTAGATACAAAATATGAGGTATCACCTGTGATACATACAAAATCATAGGTGATACAAAATAACATATTAGGTATCACCTGTGATACAAAATAAGTAATTAAAGCACAAATAAGCAAAAACGCAAATTAAACTGAAAAACGAGTTCTTACGGGAATTAAACGAGCCTAAGAAAACCTAAAAATAAAAAATTACCCCTAGATGTGTAAATTTGCTTTTTATTTTATTTTTAATGAATTAAAAACAGTTTTGGACTAAGAATAATATTAAAAATACTAAATTAATGATTTAAGTGCTTAAAAGCAATCTTAACAACATAACAACTTATTTTGTATCAACTGTGATACAAAATAACATATCTTATTTTGTATCACAGGTGATACCTAATATCTCATTTTGTATCACAGGTGATACTTAATATTTGGTATGTATCACAGGTGATACCTAATATCTTATTTTGTATCACATGTGATACCTAATAAGTTATTCTGTATCACAGGTGATACCTAATATGTTAACTGTTTGTTTATTTTGCCTTTTCTACCTTAATTCTCAAGTTATAAAAATCTTGTTTTCACAAAAGTTGTTCATTTTTAGCTTATTAATAAGTTTCATGAAAAAAAAATTTGCAAAAACAAAAACTGGGAAGTTGGGAAGCCCAGAGTGAGCCTAGGCTCGAACCCCAGACCTCTACCATCCTCAACCAGTTTAACTCACCACAACCATCTCTGCCCCTGGGTCTTTTTTTTCATTTTCATTCGTATTCTTTGATATTCAGAATATCACAAGTGATATTCTAAATATCACAAGTGATTTTCTGAATATCACATGTGATATTCTGTGATTTTTTTAATATCACAAGTGATATTCTGTGATATTTAGAATATCACAAGTGATATTATGTGATATTCAGAATATCACAAGTGATATTATCACAAGCGATATCCTGAATATCACAAGTGATACAAAATAACTTATTAGGTATCACCTGTGATATAAAATAATTTATTAGGTATCACCTGTGATACATACAAAATCACACATTGGTTAGTACTGCTAGTTGGTTTTAATACTGTTCAATGGAGCTTAGTACTGCTGGTTATCTTTGTTAGTGCTGCCACTTACATGATTAGTACTTCTGCTTGTTGAAAATAGATTGTTACAGACTTTTAAGCTTATTTTTTTGGCTAAATACTTGTTGTTACACTAGCCCAATAAAGAAAAATAATTTGGGCTTAGTGACCGGCACAAAGAGTTTGCGTAGCTTGCTTATTTGTTTCTCTCTATGAAAGAGGCGGATGTTTGTATCTATTTTTAACGACATGATGAGTGTAGCTTGCTTATTTGTTTCTCTCTATGCATAAACAGCTTATCTGAAAATTTTGACATATGCACATTGAGATTTACTAGTGGCAAGAAGCAAATGAGCTTTGAATTAAAATCTATCAAAAATTACAAAAATAAAGTTTGAAGGAAGTGATCTCTTATGGGGATGAGGAAACAAGTACAGGTGAAATTGATATATTTGTACCAGCTAAAAATATCATGTTCGATCGCCTTGCCGAAATTTCTCTCTTTGAACTGGACAATCTCACAAGCTTGTACCCTGGAAATACTTCAATCAAATTTCCTTCTCTGGTGAAGGTGGAGATCATGGTTTGTCACAAATTGGAGAAATGGGGTTATGGAACCCATGATACACCCAACCTCCGGTGGGTCAATACTGCAGAAACAAATGGTTGTACAGTAGATGAAATGTTGGTGAAAGCTAGAGAGGTACGAAAACACATAATTGCCTTTGAAAGTAAAATTATTTTAACGAGTGATCAATAGTTTGATAAATAATTATTATTTGCTAACGTATTTCTTTTACAAGCCGATTTGGAGGGGCCAACTCTGTTTGTAGTTCCGAAGGTGAGGAATGAAGATAAAAAAAGGTATGAATAAATCTTTATATCAAAATTTCTATTAGAAATGCATTTATGTTGTTCACTTTTAATTTTAACATAAAATGTGAAACGAGTAATCGTATGTTTTTTTTAGACAACCATAGATTTATATAAATACTTTATCAATGACTGATTGTATGAAAAAATGAAAATTATCATGAATGATAAACGTTACTAACTAATTAACCAACTTTCATATTGTTTTTTTTGCTTTACTTATAGCGATCGTATAAAAAAACTCATTGACATCACTAAAATTTAGCCTTAAAAACCTTTATTTATTGACGTTTGTTCCAGAGACTAGTGTTCATGGAGCTGGTGCGGAGAAGTAGCAGTAGTTACGTGCACGCTTAAGGTACTTCAAAGTGTGTTAGAATCTCTCTCATGTAATATCACAGGTGATATCCCATGTGATATCACCGGTGATATCCCATGTAAAGAAGCTCAAACACCTGTGATATCACCTATGATATCACATGTGATATCACCTGTGATATCACATGTGATATCATGATATCATGCGATATCACATGATATCATATCACAGGTGATATCATGTGATATCACCTGTGATATTACAAGTGTTTGAGCTTCTTGACATGGGATATCACCGGTGATATCACAGGTGATATCTTAACATGGGATATCACCGGTGATATCACAGGTGATATCTTAACATGGGTAAGTCTTATGTCTTTATCTCTCAACTTTAAGTATACATTTCAATCACTTTAAATAACCGAAATGCTATCGTTTACAGGTTGCCCAAAAGAGCTTCAGGTGGTTGGTGGGGACGGTGGATCAGGAGCTCCAGGCGGAGTAATTGCTTGCAATAGTGCTTGTGGTGCATTTAATATGGATCAATATTGTTGTAGCGGGCAATATGCGAATCCTAACACATGCAAACCATCTTACTATTCAAGTATCTTTAAAAGAGCTTGTCCACGAGCGTATAGCTATGCATTTGATGATGGAACCAGCACCTTTACTTGCAATGCTTATGAATACGCCATTATCTTTTGCCCCAATTCCAACAACAATGGGTAATTCTTCCTTCTATATATCATGCTTAGATCAAAATAGTTTTTGCACCCTAGATGCCAATGTAGCTATTAGGGGTGCAAGATGGGTGTGTCAAACAAGTTGGGTAACGGTTCAATGGGGTATGGGTTGAAATACATATCACTTTTTAGTACACGTTGAGACGGGTTGAATCAGGTAGAGTTGACCCATAAACACTTCATTGTCCATCTTTGGGTGCCTTTCGACCCATTGGATCTCCTTTTTTCTGAACCCGTTTAAGATAAAACATAGCCAAAATTAACTGTCGCCTCTAAGTTATCTGAATCCGGATGCTTCTAATTTGCAATGCAGGATGGAGCAAACGCCTCAGCCTGGGCCATTGATAACTCCAGCAATGAAAACTCGCAAGAAGGGAAACACAACATCAAACTCCATGTTACAAGTTCCTGCTTCCATATGTCTCCTTTTAGTTTTGTTTCTATCTTTGTACTTGGTACATATGTAACTTCTTAGTCGCGTTATGTACTATAATAGATGTAGATACACATACATAGATTTGTTAGGTACTTGTACCCAATCTTTAGATAAGTTATAATGTGATATGGAAATTTGATCTGTTTGCGAGTGCTATCATTTCTGGTGATCATATAATTAACCATTGATAAAAACAAAAGTAGTGTATAATTCGATGGACACACAATTCTCTATTTCCATTTTGGTATAAACGTGTTAGTTTTTGTTATGAGATGCAAAACAATAATGCAAATAAGTTCAAGTTATATTAGATCAACTTTGTGATTCATTATTTTAAGAATTGACAAGGAAAAGACAATGGAAATATTATTTTGTATCACAGGTGATACCTAATATTTGGTATGTATCACATGTGATACCTAATATCTTATTTTGTATCGTTGATACCTAATAAGTTATTCTGTATCACAGGTGATACCTAATATGTTAACTATTGTATCATAGGTGATACCTAATATCTTATTTTGTATCACAGTTGATACCTAATATATGGTATGTATCACAAGTGATACCTAATATCTTATTTTGTATCACAGGTGATACCTAATAAGTTATTCTGTATCACAGGTGATACCTAATATGTTAAATGTTTGTTTATTTGGCCTTTTCCACCTTAATTCTCAAATTATAAAAAATTTGTTTTCACAAAAGTTATTCATTTTTAGCTTATTAACATGGTTGTTGCTACTCCAATGAAAGTTAGTTGTTTCAGCATATCTAACAGCAGACTCTCTTTTGCTTAATATGTTATTTTGTATCACAGGTGATATTTTGTATCACAGGTGATACCCAATAAGTTATGTTGTATCACATGTGATACGTAATAAGTTATTTTGTATCACTGGTGATACCTCATAATGTTAGTAGGTAACAACAAGTATTTAGAAAAAAAAATAAGCTTAAAAGTCTATACAATAAGCAACATGAAAATAGCCTATACATCATTTATAATTTCGAAATAAATATATACACACAAGTAAAACAGAAACTTCACAAATGTTTCATTGCCTAACAATTTGTATATTTCATGTTTATGGCATAGATTTGAACGATCTACCAAATTGGTATACATGGCTCGAAGAGGGATCATAACACGTTGACCAACAAACGTTTCAGAACCTACCAAGTAGATTCTCGTTGTTGGCGGATAGCCCATGGCTCGGAAGAGAAGTCCCACCTACAAAGGTATAGTCAATAGAAATAGATAAATATATATCAAATAGACTGCAATGGCATACCAGATACCATGTAGAATATGAATCCATATATATACCTCTTCAGGCATCAGTGGACATGAGCCATTTGCTTTTTGAATAAATGAGTCAACACGCAGTTCATCATGAATGATTTTCTGCTTGATCATTTGTGCACGTTGGTACTGTATAAGTTCAGTATGGATATCCTACACAAAAGTGGATGATAGTCAGGTATGAAAATCATATATGATCCACCTAGAACCTTCTAGTGGCACTATAAGGGTAAACTTTAATGTAATGTAAAACTAACTATAACCTGGAAAAGCTCAGCACAGCACTGATGAGCCAAGCTATCTCTTACTAGACCAGGATGATATGCAAGATAAGGTTGCCCTGAAGCTCTTAACTGCATAAGAAAAATATTTAGATTAGATATTGGTTTATCTAAGACCAAAGAAATCTTAACAATTCACAGAATGGGTGAGTATAAATTCTCTCGTGATGTCAAAAAGAAAAAAAGAGTGATATATGTGTCTCATCTCAAAAAGCCTATGCCAAAATTAGTACTTTGGATCATTTAATAACAACATAAACTTAAAGAGCAAATGAGAATGTTTAACCTTTTCACCATTGGATGTGCAAGTGCTAGAATCTCAGGACGGAAATGAAGTGCGTGAAATGCTACCCGGCATCTGAGCCTTTGATATTCAACGAACTTCGACGAGAGGATGGGCTGATAAGAAGATGGGTATTAGAAATGCCTTTGACAAAATGGATGAGACAACTTCGTGCAATCAAGAAACAATATGAAAATTATTTTAAAAATATCTACAAAAATCGCAAGTTTCCTTGAGAAAGTGAAGCAGATAGTAGTTGCAATTCAGCATATAATCCTCCATACTATCAGATGAAATGACTCAAACAAACAGATGATAGGAGGGGCTAATTTAAACGTTTGGAACAGAAAGAGATTGTAGCAGAATCCCTGGTCCAAACTAAGTAATCAGTGGCAGTATACACGCCATCATAAAAGCAAGTGCTAGACTTTTAGGAAAGCAGGGAATAGATAAAACGCAATCCAAATATATGTTCAAAAGCCAATTTATATACATGGGTGTTATGTAGTCAGTGAATACTGAATAGTGATATTATACAAAAAGGATTCCTCAATCTGATAGATTACTGGCGATATTATCACAGCTAATACCACATACTAGATACACATCTGTTAAGAGGTTCACATCCACTTTGAGATTGAGATCTGTAAATCTCAGTTGATGTGATGGATGACTGGAGCATACTTGCGGAACTTAAAATCACTCATATTATAGTAGTGCAATCTTTTTTAATCGCCCCAGGCTATTATCAAAAGCGAACTCAGTCTTACTAAAATACTAATCATGTTAGATTTTTTTTAATTAGTTTTAGTTTGTGGTTCAAAATTAATGGGAGTTGATAGTTAGTTAATTTTGGCTAATAAGTAATAACAATAACAAAAGCAAGCTTTTGCAGAGTAAAGAAAACGCCTGTTGAAACCTGCGATTGAAATTCTTTGTGAAGATTTAACTTGTCTTTAACATCTGTAAGGGCCAAAAGTGTTTGTTGAGCTGATGTACGATCATCCCAAAAAGAATCACTTGCTGTTGCTGTCTCCAACTTAGCAAGTTCTTCTCCTAATTGCTCCAAACCAGCAGAAGCCCTAATTTCTTTAACACGCTGAGAGGTAGCCTCAACTTCCTTCCGTAAACTATAAAAATCTGTTGCCAAAATATAAACATTCAAACACCATGCAAATGATCATAAGGGGTGGGTGTGTATGTTGTACTTTTTATGTAGTTTTGATTAATCAGAACGAAATACTCAGCAAATCATATTTGACTTGTAGATAATATGATGACTGGATGGAGAATTTTGAGACAATATAAAGTATTTATTGCGACTCAGATGATAAGTTTTGTGCAAATCCAAACACCCCATTAAGGCACCAGCAACAGATACTTCAAAAATCTACTAATTCAATTATTTTAGAAAACCAGACTTTTGATGAGATACCTTTTTAATTTTTTGTAATCATAGATAACAAGCTGATTGTTCGTAAGAAAATAATGATCAACCCAATCCCGTTTGACCCGTACAAAAAAGTACATGTCACCAACCCGCTTGACCCGCCCATTTGCCACCTCTTCACGCAAGACTCACACTCGTGAATGACTTACAACACTTTGGGCAGACTCGATAATGTTCAAAGAAGTAGAAGACTCAGAGCTGCCACTAGCCTTTGCAATAACTGCAACTCAATAACTGCAACTCGACCTTGTTGTCCTGCACTCAAGTGATGGTAAAACTTGGATTACTTCCTACATTTGACTATTAAAGGGTCAAAAAATAATACTATTAACAACCTCTATTAACCGTATCAAAAGACTTGTAATGAAGACATCTAGGAGATAAAAAACTAACGAGGCTGTCGCAATTTTTGAAATGAAAACTGCTAGATTTGAATCGTTAAAGTCAAAAGATATGTAAGAAAAGAGTAAGTGAGTGTTTGGATGCCCATCTAAAGTGATTATTCAGTTCAGAGTAAAAGCACAAGTATGATTATCATATTTTCCATCATATTGCACAAATCCGATATATCAGCACAAGAACTAATTGCAGTAACAAGCGTCACAACAGTTGGTCTAACCCCACTCCCCGCCATCTCCTCACACAATCCCAAACACTCTTCTGCACACCCATTCTGTCCATACCCTTTCGGCTTATGTGACATGTGATATGTGATATCACATATGATATCACCGGTGATATCACGAAAATCATTATAAAACTTCTTCTATAAATGCTTCTAATGTAGTATTCTATAAATGCTTCTAATGTGTTTTTCTTCACAAAATCATTATAACTTCCATAAACATCAAATAGTCATAGCCGACTCCTTCGGCGAAGCCGAAGGCGTCTTCTATGGCTTAGCTTCTTCCGTAGAAGACGCCTTCGGGCCGAAGGCGTCTTCTGCGGCTAAGCCGACATAAAACTTCTTCAATAAATGCTTCTAATGTGTTTGTTAACTCTGAAAACCTAATTTCTAGTCAATAAATAACTCACAAAATCACTATAACTTCCATAAACATCAATTCTTCATTCTAAAATCATCATATCTTCAATATAATCTCAATAAACAGCGAGTATCATTATATATTCATTTCTAGGGTTTCGTTATACCTGCAATCGGATTGTTGACTGATGTTTCCATCATCCTTTTCGCCGGAGATTCCATTTTTTCCGATTAATTGATGAAATGCGTATAGAAATGGCGTTTTTTAGGGCTTATTTTGATCGGTTTTCGATTGTGAGTAGTGTGTGTTTTTAGTGTGTGTTTTGTTGGTAGACAGTCCGAGACGAAAATAAGCGGTTAGTGGGTTTGTGTTTTGGTGTAAAATTACGAAGTTGCCCCTCTGCGTATTTTTTTAATATGATCTCAGCCATTGATTAAATTTAAATCAATGGGTGGGATTTGTCCCTTGGTATGTGAGAGTTTTATTGTATGTAGAATAACTCCACTCTTGTTTATTTCATTTTTTTGCCTCTAGCTAGAGCCTAATTCACTTAGACTTATTTTGCCGAAATATCTATTTTATCTAATATAATAAGGTTTTGTACAAGTCCTATTAAGCATCCCGCATTAAAAATTCGTTTAATGCTCTGATGTGGAATTCCTTATTTAGCTTCAAAGTACAACACCAGCCCTGCACAACACTATTTGTGTAAAGTAGTAATTATGTTCATTATTTAGCTTCAAATGAACAATACGCTCCTTCCTCTCCTTCCTCTCCACGCAAATCAGTTTCAATTCCTCCCATTGACCTTCTTCTCCACGCAAATCTATTTGTGTAAAGTATTAATTATGTTAATTAAAAATCAGTTTCAATTCCAATACTCCAAATCTCCATTACGCTCCTCTAATACACGAAACTGTTTCCATAAATCAAAAAAAGTCATTTGATGATAATAATCAAAATAATCACTTCCTCCTTACGTTTCGGTTTCATCTATTTTTGTAAGCCGATTATAGAGATGTTGATTTTGTTATTTTTTAAATGTGTAAGTTATTTATTTTTTTAGATTTTGTTTCAATTTCGTTTCGAATTGTTTGTTGCATATGTTCTTTTATGCTGATTAATTATAGTATGTTCATAAATTACTAAAGCCTTAAATAATTCGCATTATAATCAATTTTGTATGAAACCCTAACAATTTTAGTATTTGGGGAAAATTGTGAAAAATTGGGGAAAATGATTTTCGTATGCAATAATAATGAATTTGTGGTAAATTGGTGAAAAATGGGGAAAATGCTTATCATAATGTTATAAAATTGAATTCCGTATGTTTTAATGTTATAAAATTGATAATTGGGGAAAATGGTTATAAATATTAAAATAAATTTGTATGATGATCAGAACAATTAGGAGAATACTTTCCTAATTTATGTGTATTTAGACTTTCCTAAATGTAGTTACATTTCTGTCTATATAATGTATGTAAGTTGTATTTTCTTTACCACATTAGCCTTTCAAATTATCACTTTCAACAAGCATAACAACCATGGCTACATATGTTGCAGGGTTTATCAATGACTTATCGGCCGTTAAAGACAACATCAAACTGCGCGTGCGAATAGTAAGATCTTGGATGCAGGACGTTTATGGCAAACAAGGTTTGAAAAACATGGAATTAGTGATTATGGATGAGCAAGTAAGTTTATTATTATAACTTAAGATTAACAATTAATCCTACAACTCAGTTACTAAACTATTTGTTTTTTGTATTGGATTTGAACAGGGCACTAAGATGCAGGCTACAATGCGTATGGCATTGGTTAATGGCTTTAAGAACAAGGTTGAAGAAGGAACTGCTGTTACACTATCTCGATATAGTCTTGGGGAGATTCAGCCCAAGTATCGCATGGTCAACAAACCACTTCGTCTCAGTTTTTTGTCCAACACAATCATTGAACCGTGTCCTGATTTTACCGGTTCTGTTTATGGGTTTGATTTTAGAGCATTCAGAACAATAGCCGATCTGTAACAGGAAGAAGACGGCCAGTTTGGTAAGTAATATTTGTTCCTTTTTCTTATACTAGCCTCTATCTGTATAACCGCATCATTATATAAAAATTTACATATTGCTTTGTATTTATAATTATGTAGATGTAATTGGACATGTGGTTGCTTGTGACGATTTGGACAATTACGATAAGAATGGCAGATCAGCAAAAAGAAGCCGTTGACCCTTGCTGATGCCGAGTTAGTACAACATTTGTAACACCCCAACCCGACAAGGGCAAAGGTGTCCCAAATACGGATTCTTATCAGAACAAACACAAGCATATGACATAAATAATACAATAGGATTCCAAGGGTTACAAACCAAAATCTGAATTTACAAGGTTACAAGTGAGATATACAATAATCACTAAGTCTGAATATAACTTTTCAAATCATCTCAAATCCAATTTAGCTAGCAAGGTCTTCTAAGTCAAAGGCTCTCTCTAATAACAACCCAGCTTCCAACTAAAAACCTGCCGCACACGAAAAGAAAACGTGCGGCTGAGCTTACAAACCCAGTGAACAGATATATAATAAACGGAAACGAAAGCAAAAGAAATGAAAGTAAAAGGAAAAGAACAGATACAGTATAATGAAATAGATAAGTCAAGGTACAGAGAGAGAGTAAAGGTTTAGGACAGTAATCCACCACGAGCCCAGAAACATATCATATCAAATCACATACCAGGGTGTATGGAGGGGTGACCTCAGCATACCAAGACAGGGTTGAGGGGATACCTCCAGGGTTGGAGTTGCAAGCTCCCAGGGTTGTGAAAGGCATGTATTGCACACAGTACCAGTCACCAGACATACCAGATATATCAGAAACAGAACAAGTCTAGGATGCATCCATTCGCCCCCCAAGAACAAATCATATTGGCCATAATAACGGGAGTGTGCACATATCAGAATCAAGATGGGGACGGTGTAACCAAATCACTAGGGCTACACACTAGTCATGCCAGTGGTGCATCACAGACACGGCCATGTTACCTTCATGGCTAGGGTCACAAATTTGGCTCGGGTATCAAACTGGGAGTCAAAGGTCAAAGGTTCATATCAAAATCAGGGTGTCATATCAGAAGGTCCAATATCAGAGGGTCAATATCAGGAGGTCAATAATCCAGGTTCCATAGTAACAGTTCATTTAAAAAGGTTTCTAATTAAGAGTCCATTTAAATAATCTCTTAATAATGATCTTCATAAAATGATCTTTCAAAATGGTTTTTCATAAAGATAACTTGTTAAAATGGTTTTCATAAAAGTTAGTAAAATCCCAATTAAAGAGTATTGTATCACATTTGTAAACATCATTTTAAAATAGCTTTTTCTCAAATCATTTCCAGGTCAGAATTAAAAAGGCTTCACAGTCTAGGTTCATATAATAGGTCAAAGGTTCAAGGCAAAGGAATCATAGCAAGGTATCAAATGTCAGGTATCATATTAGGGTTCATGTCAGGGTTCATATCAGGATTCAAGACAGGAGATAAATGCAGGGGTTCATTATCAGGAGGTCAAGTCTCAGGTATCAAATCAGAGGCTAAACAGATCAGAACATGAAAGAGGTCATAGGAAACCTTACAGAGAAGGTCAGAATATCTGTACCTTAACGAATACGCAAGCAAGAGAAATGAAAAGCAAATCAAATAGGAGATCACTCCTTCTTCAATCGATCTACAAATAATCGTAAGGTTTCATTTTAGTTCTCATTCCATTTGAGGTAACTTTGGTTATTAACATTCTCGTATGCCAAATTAACTATTGAGGATGATCGTATTCGTAGTTTAGGGTTAATATGCAATTCTCATAAATTTAGGGTGTAAAGTGTAATTATTGAAAAGTTACAGATTCCTACAAGTTAAGTCCTTTAGTATTAACCAAATAACAATATAGACCCTCTAGTGTTTGAACATAAACAATTTACACTCTTTAAATGTTATAATACACTTTTCAGGTTTTAGATAGGTTCTGGACCCGTTTAAAATAATTTAAGAATCATAGTAGAACTCCGAAATAAAATCTACAAAAATTCACAGGGCTACCTTAATATCCCTAGTATTTTACCTAATTTTTCCAGATTTTATTAGTTAGTGAAAGTACGAAATAAAAATCCACTTTTACAACTTATTCTGAAAACGTATCTGATGGAACACCGAAAAGTTATCACTTGTTAATCCTTTTAGAAAAATTCAAAAAAATCTATAAAAATTCCAGGAAGTAACATACATCCTAGAGATTACCCAGTTCAAAGGAAACCTTCTAACTCGACACGGTTTGAAAATTAAAAATCAAAAACCCGGACTAATTTTCCAGACTCATAAATCCGATCAGACACATAATTTTCTAAAAATCAAAAAGTAACCTTCCAAGCCTCTAAAAATTACAACCTAAATTTTCCCAGGTAGCCCTTTCAATGAACTTAGTTTTAGACTCTTAAAACACCCAAAAACTCGATCCCATCAATTAGTTACAGCCGGTTAAAGTCGGTTAAAGTCCTGTCTCAGTAGCAGTTTTCATCATCACATGTAATTACTTAGGGTTTTCTTTATCCATTCATTTGTTTTATATACCAAACGACTTTGGGTGAGTTCAAAACACATTAAGGTCAATTCTTATCAGTTTGTTACATATTCAAATCGAATTATACACCATATACAACCCAATCGATCCATAGTACAAGTTTTAGGGTTTTAGGTTTTATGATTTTATGTGACACATAATATAACTTTAATTCGATTAAGAATACAAAAACATGAACAAGGATTGAACAAGGTAAGTGATGTAATACCCTCGAAGAGCACACGAATGACCAAGAACACCCTACACACGAATCACCAACAAAAATTCTCTTCTCCTTCTTCCATGGTTCGATCGATATAGAGGGAAAACAAGGCAGAAATTGTTAAGGTTTTTGCTTAAAAACTCGAATGGATTGACACTAGTATAACATGATTACCTTATGACGATGAATAACACAAGAATGGAACAAAATCAAGGCTCCTTTTGGGGCTTTTGTGGCTCGATGAACAGCAGCAGAAACAGGAGGCAGAAACTTAGTTTTTAGGGTTTTCTTGGAGGCAAGTGGAAGTCGGTCTTTTGTGAGAATGAATAAAAGGTATAAGGGTTGGTTTATGGGAGTTGTTTGCCGACATATAGGAGGGGGAAGGGAGAGTGGGTCGGCCCAAAAGAAAAGCCCACACAATCACAAAATTAATTTGCTATAATTCCCTTTTTAATTTGTAGCATCTTTTCTTTACTAGTTTTACAAATTAAATATCATATATAACATAAGATTTTCGGTTCACAAGTATTTCATAGTGCGTTTTAATATTTTTGGTGGCTAGTACAAATATTTTATGATGCCTCAAATTTATTTCATATCATATTTGTTTTGTTTTCATAGGTTTTGTAATTATTTTATAAGTTATATAAGCTTTGATTAAAATTTTAAATTACAAGGGCATTTTGGTCTTTTAATACGTTTTAGATTTTCGGGTTTTACAACATCTTTGTAGTGTTTTTCTTATTTTTTAATTATATTTTGGTGTTTTTCTTATTTTCAATGTATTTGCAGTGGTAACGAACTCAGATGCACTTTGTGGGGTGCATATGCACAGCAGTTTCAAGATTTTGTTGATGCCTGCCCCAACCGTGGTAAAATCATGTTAATTCTTTAATTTTGCATGATGAAGATCTGGGACGGTATATCTAATTCATTTTACATATGATATTGTCCTATATGTTAAGACTCCGTTAATCTTATTCAATATTGTTTACAAATAGGCAAAATGGGAGTTCAAAACGCCTATAATGGGACAAGGCTTTTCCTGTTCAACGGCAACGAATTCATTCCAAAAGAAGAATTTATGGATGTGGAATTCTATAGGCTAAGGTCTGCTTACAATTTACCGGATTATACCGTCCTTTAAATCCTATACATTTGTTTTTATGTTACAATAGTTAGTTATTTTGTTTTTTCAGATTGTTTGCTGATAAGGATCAATCAAAAAGTGATAATATGGCTTCCCGTATCTCAACTCAATCTAAACATTCAACTAGAGATGAATTCCTGAATAAGTTGCAGGTCAAAAACATTGTGGAACTTCTTGATGTGGATCAGGTTTCAGTTTCTATACCATCATCCTTTTATAAAATATACGAAATGCTATAATAAACTAAATATCGATTGACACCATTTTCAGGGTAAGGCAAGCGTAATTGTTGGAACAATAATTGCTATTCATGAGGAAGAGGGATGGTGGTACCTCGGTTGCCGGAAGTGTAATAAAAAGGTTGTTAAAGAAAGTCAGTATGTTGACCTTGAGACCGAAACCAAAAAGACGTTTGGATATCAAATACCTAATGAGTGGAGATGCACCAAATGTGATATGATCGTTACCGGCATCAAAACTGAGTAACTATTTTATCATCATCTCTTACTAAGTTGCCTGTAATAGTAATACGACAGATAGTTGGAACCATCGCCTTACTAATTTTGTGCATTTTTATTTTGTGTTCAGGTTTCGTCTTCAAATTAGAGTTCAAGATGAATCAGGAACGATATCGTTGTCGCTCTTTAATGATGAAGTGCAGGCAATGGTTGGTAGGTCCGCCTACCAGCTTTGTGACAAGTATGGATGCAAGGTAATTAAAAAGTTTGATAATATATTTAAATTAACAACGTTCTTGGTTAATACAAGATAATGATGCCCAAAATTATTGTGTTTTGTTCCATGTAGAATGCGGAAGATCAAGTATTCCCAAAAGAGATCACCAACTTGGTTGGAAAGAAGTACGCTTTTAAAGTTGCCATCGACGAGCTCAATGCCAAAAAACTATTGCCTGTCTTCACTGTGCTCCGTCTTACGGACGATGCTGATATTTTGAACTCTGTTGTTGCCATTGCAACTTCGGTGAAGGTAATGATTTATGAGACATAAATTGCTATAACGCATACTCCATTATGATTGTTGTTCAGTCTTTAACAATTAACTGTTAAACAGGATGCCGATGCGACAAGTTCTGCAGTGCCTCACATAACTCCGTTGGTATGTGCTTCGTATTTTTTAATAAATTCATTTTATAAGACTCAGTCATACCTAATATGTTTTGATGTTGTTTTCATATCCAGGATCTGGAATCTCAAACCGATGAAAATACTACGCCAGTTGGTAAACTAAATAGTTGCAAACGTGCATCCGATGTGGATCATGAGAGTGATGGTTCAAGCATGAAAAAACAGATTCTCGATATTAAGATTGAGAAAGAAGCTGTGGATCATGAAAGTGATGGTGCAAGCTTGAAAAAACAGATTCAAGATAGTGAGATTGAGAAAGAAGCTGCTAAATGAAGATCGATCAGTCATAATAAATAAATGCAACTATTTTGCATTTACAGACATTTTTTTCAGACTGTTTTATTTTGACTATGTTTTTCTGCATATTTTGGACAATTACCTGCTACTATTTTAGACAATTTGGATTGTCTTTGCATATGGGGAGTCCCATTCATAATTTATGAACATTATCATTTTAAATTTTTATGTCTAATGGTTGGTAAATTATGTATGTAACTTTTTAAAATGCAGGTAACACTTCTCTTTTATGTATACAATGCATGCTTTTCTTTTCTGCTATTCGTTTTGCAGATTTTTGTTAGGCATCATTTGTCGTGCAAGAATACTCAACACATTGAAGACATACATCTCCTCAGTGCATAGCAACTTCTTCTATAAGTAGTTAGTTTTGTATAAATGTTGTTTGCAAACAACAATCATTACATTTACAATTTTGTAAGTAGATTGAAGTAGTTGGTGTACTTTTGTTATACTCATATTTAATTTAAATAAATCCTTTGTCATTTTCATCTCAATTGTTTAAAAAATCAACCTAAATCAATCAATAACCTAATAATTGACCATTTGAACTTTTAACTAATAAACTATGGTTATGATCAATTACTTTGAATCATGTAGAACAAATAATCACGTGATCATTGCTAACGTATCATAAACTTTTGCCTAAACATCATAAATCTGTACTATTCGATATACTCGATTAGTGAAATCCCAAAATAGATTGATTCAAATCAGCCATCTTTAAGCATAAATAAAACAAACGCAATAATAGATTCACTACACTTAATTTCCCTAAAACATAGCCGATTATATACATGCAAATAGGTTTAGAGACTTTGCTACTCACTCAATATCGGTTATGACATTCGTTCCAACTGATCAAGAATATGTATGAAACAAAAAAGGAAAAAAAAAAAAAATACCTGTTGATGTGACCGTTCCAAGTGATCAAGAAGATGAGATGGTTTTTTAGAGAGAGATGGAGTTATAGTTGGTTTGATCCGGCGCTAATAATGAATGAGTTAAGAGATAACATGGAAAGTATAACCGAGTATCAAATATGTAATCATTATCATTATAGATCTTATAACAAGCAATGTCATAAAATCATCTTTTTATTTAGTCTTTTAACATGTTCAAAAAACATATTATCTCTTTTTACAAATTTAAAAAAATATGTAAACCGTGTATATCTTTCATAACTTTTTCATTCAATATTTGACTAAAATACTTATAACAAAAATGCATGTTTTAGATAGTATCATTATATACATGTAAAACATTTGTTTCATATAATACATAACAAATTAGGTGTAATCTACAAATAAAATACAATATTATATGAATCCATTCCTAATATATTGACCTTCATTTTCTATAAATCCAAACAAATATTCCTTGCACATTTGTCATAATATTATTTTTTTTTGTCACAATATGGTTAAGAACAACGATTCACCAAATGTAGTTTTTTTTTTTTTTTTTTTTTTTTTTTTTTTTTTTTTTTTTTTTTTTTTGTTTTTGTTTTTGTTTTTAAATTCATTTTTAACAAGAATTTGTTATATAGATACGTGTGTGTATATATATATATATATATATATTGTGATTATGTTTCTGTCAATGTAGGCAAGCAAAAAACAAGAGAACGATAAGGCATCAAATTCTGGAGATGTGCCCGTGAAAGATATACCGGTGATTGAGATATCAGATGACGATGTTGTAACACCCCGCCTTATAGACCACAATATTGTCCGCTTTGCCCGTAGGCTCACGGCTTTGCTTTTGTGGCCCTCATGTGAAGACTTCCCGGCAGGAATTGACGGTTCATGAGTTTGGGCAATTTGTGACATAATAGTGCTTAGGCTAATCCGCGTAATAGTTTGGTAACAACAGTGTTGGTGTATAAAAGTCATTTTTTTTGTGAATAACCCACTGTTACTCAAAGAATAAAAGTTTTAGATAACATCTTAACTTAAACGTGGCCGCAAGAATGAGGTTAATTGGACTTGTAGAACTCTAGATATCGCACTTTTCGCGGGACTGTTGTAATTATGAAAACTGCTGGACTGAATAGAATGGACAAATTAATAATTTAGCTGCTGCTATGTAATTTTTGACCAAGTGGGACCCACAAAACTTGTTAGTACAGATGAATACCTTTCCGGGGATATAAAGAACTTAATTTTTCGACTTACGGTTTGCAAGTAACGGATTTTGGTAAGTAAACAAGTTACTTAAATTTCCATCAGCTTTGGTATAAAAATGTATAAACATGTTTTAAGCTTTATAAAAATTAGACCTTTGATACATTTTTGGACCACCTAATATATTTTTGAACCCTCAGGTTTAATGTGAACTTTTCGGCTAAAACTTGACCCATGGGCTAAAAATTGAACCTTAGGTTAATCTTGGACTTTTATAATACATGATTGGACTTAGGGACAAGTATAGAATATTTACTTGAACTTTGATAACTTTTAAATGCTAAACTAAAACTTGTAATATCTAGGAACTATGTACCAAGCATAATTAAGATCATAACTTATATAACTAAATTGCATCAATGTTTATTTTAAAAACCTAAGACAAGCGTATTATCTATTTTAGGTTCATCGTAGAGCTTGCGTGACTACATTTCTCCACTTGTTTGTTGTACACTACTTCCTTTATTCTCGGTGAGTTCATAGCCCCACTTTACTTCTTAAACTGTTTATAAACCCATTGGGGGAGATACATGCTAGTTTTACAAACTGAATACAAGTAGTTTTTGGTATGCTGGACCCGATTACATGATTATAGTTATTGAGTAAACTTTTGCTACTTAAAGCCCCACATTTCATGAACCGTTAATTCCATTGGGAACGCTAGTATTATGAATATGCATATTGGGCCTGACAAGCCTGTCCGGATGAGTAGCGCTCATTGGTCTAACGGGTAGCATAATATTTAGAAGATCTTGGTAAAAATTGCAAACTTACCACTTGGGGTACATTACTTATCACAGTTAAGGTTCGGTGCCATGAGCTCAAACTATAATCATATTACACGACTTGTATTTGTTACTTGTCACCCGATGAAAAATACTTGTATTCAACTTATTATTTATTAAACTCTATGGATTCACTCAACCTTTGTGTTGACTTTTTAGCATGTTTATATCAGGTTCGCAAAGTGTTAAATGCTTGGATGGGCGTGCAAGGACATGGATGGATGGACACGTGTTATTTCACATTCGATGGAACTCAAAAACTTATAATGTGTCTAAATTATGAACCTTTTGGACTCTTGTCCTATTTAAAACTTTTGGGACTTAAATTCGTTAAACTCTGATTTTATCAAATGAGAACTTTGTTTAAAAACATCTTTAAATTGTTTTGATGTTTTCTATGATTACAACTTCGATCCACAAATAACACCCAATTAAGTCTTCCGCTGTAAAACAAGTCTTCCACTGTAAAACATGATTTTTGGGGGTGTTAAAGATTGGTCATAACGCCTTCAAATAACCAATTCAAATAATTCAGCTCAGCAGTCAGATATTAAGTAAACAGTTCGCAGATTTCAAAAATAAACAGTCATTGAGTTTAGTTAAAACGAGCATGTATTCACCCCAGAAACAGTTTAAAAACCAGTAAAAGTAGGGGCCATGAACTCACCGAGAATAAAGGAAGTAGTGTACAACAAACAAGTGGAGAAATGTAGTCACGCAAGCTCTACGATGAACCTAAAATAGATATACGCTTGTCTTAGGTTTTTAAAATAAACATTGATGCAATTTAGTTATATAAGTTATGATCTTAATTATGCTTGGTACATAGTTCCTAGATATTACAAGTTTTAGTTTAGCATTTAAAAGTTATCAAAGTTCAAGTAAATATTCTATACTTGTCCCTAAGTCCAATCATGTATTATAAAAGTCCAAGATTAGCCTAAGGTTCAATTTTTAGCCCATGGGTCAAGTTTTAGCCGAAAAGTTCACATTAAACCTGAGGGTTCAAAAATATATTAGGTGGTCCAAAAATGTATCAAAGGTCCAATTTTTATAAAGCTTAAAACATGTTTATACATTTTTATACCAAAGCTGATGGAAATTTAAGTAACTTGTTTACTTACCAAAATCCGTTACTTGCAAACCGTAAGTCGAAAAATTAAGTTCTTTATATCCCCGGAAAGGTATTCATCTGTACTAACAAGTTTTGTGGGTCCCACTTGGTCAAAAATTACATAGCAGCAGCTAAATTATTAATTTGTCCATTCTATTCAGTCCAGCAGTTTTCATAATTACAACAGTCCCGAGAAAAGTGCGATATCTAGAGTTCTACAAGTCCAATTAACCTCATTCTTGCGGCCACGTTTAAGTTAAGATGTTATCTAAAACTTTTATTCTTTGAGTAACAGTGGGTTATTCACAAAAAAATGACTTTTATACGTTTCAAATCTGTTACTCAGGATGTAACATGTTTCACCAAAATATTTCTAGTTTAATCATCGTAATGAGTTATTCAATGAAATACCCGTCAAAACGACCGAAAGACATAGATCTACAACCCCATATTTTTAGTTTATGTCTAAACTTCACTGATAAAATCAGTTAATTACGTCTTTACCCCTGATCAGAAACAACTGTTGCATGTCTAGTCCTTTAGTGTTTTTATTGTTTTCAAAGCTATGTACCAAGCCTAACCAAGCATAATAATTTATATAATATTCAAATACATCAAGATATGTAAGATTTACAGAAGTGAAAGTAAAATAAAATGAAGAGTTTGTGAGGAGTTTCTTACAAAAGAGATGAACAACAAAATCTTTCAAGAACAAAGATTAATGATCAACCAAATGACACCACCAAGGATAACTCTTGCAAGCTTGAAGGAGGGACTTTATGGGGTCTTGGATAGCTTCAACCTACAGCCACAAAAACATTTTGTGAGCCATAAAAATTTAGGAGGAAGAATGATTCAAGAGAACCTCCAAAAATATCAATAAAACCTTCAAAAACTTGATTCAAACCACCATCTTTTGTGAGCACCTTCAAGAAGATGTTGTAGAGATGATTGTGTGATAAAAATAAGGATGAGATGAGTGGTTTTGGTGATGGATTTCGGCAGCAAGTGAGGAGAGGAGGAAGGGAAATGGATGGTTTTTGCTAGATTTGCATGTAAGAGAGAGAATTGTGTATTTTACTTTCTTGGAAATTAAAATAAGTGAAGTGTGTGTGTGTGTGTGTGTGTGTGACATTATGGCCGGCCTAAGGCCTTAAAAAGAGTGGATAGATTTTATTATTTTACACAAATACATTATATACATGTTTTGTACAAGTATCGTAAGTCACGGAGTGAGTTTGAAGGCCAACGGGGCTAAACCGGTAACGTTTTATGCATAGTTTGTGAGAATAAATGTCATGAAGATAATATTTTCATAAAATGTCATATTTAACTTAAAATGACCCAAATTGATGTTTTATATATTTCCCGAGTCTTTCGGAGTGTTAATATATCTTTAAAGCTTAAACCGCGAGCCGAAAACGCGAATTACGCAGTACCGGGTGACTTGAAAATGTGAATTTTAGAAAAATGTTATAATAAATATTATGAAGTGTTAAAATGACTAATTTTAATATTTCATGGGAGACTTGGGTTTTCCGGAGCGTTTAAACGAAATTAAAAATAAAAAACGCAGACTGAAAATGCAAGTTGATACCAAAATTTGAAGAAAATCGTGAAACGAAACATAAAATGTGAAATATAGAAGTTTTGAATATTAGGAGTATATGATGGAATATTAAATCACTTATGACATGAAAACGGATAAGAATCCTATACACGGCTCGTGAATAGCTAGAAATGCGAAAATCGCTAGATCGGGTGAAAAGTAAAAAATGAAATTTTACTCAAGTGAAAATAGAAATAGAATATGAATTAGATATTGACCTTGAAATTATGAAATGTCACAGTACGTACCCCTTAAAAGAGCGACGTCCCGGCGCTCAATTCGCCTTAATCGCCGTATGGTTTAATGGTGAAGAGATGACGGTATAGACAAGTCGTCGTCATGGTTTCCAACGAGAGTTAAATGATCAAAAGCCAAAGCATCAAATATGTTCAATGAATAAAAGGGAATGAATTGAAGAATTCTAACAAGTAGTCAATTCTTGGAAGTGGATAATAGCACATTACTATTAGCTTTTCAAGCTCGCGACGGTCGATACCAAATCGGAAAAATCCACATAACAAATTACGAGTCGAGAGGAGTTCATAGCCCAAAAAAATGATTTGTACGCACGCTATGGTGGATACACATAAGCCCACTCATTTATAATTCGTCACTTACATAAAGAAGCGTCCCAATCCATGTAAGTAAGGAATTATAAAATTATAGTTCGGCGGTTTATAATTTTCTTATTCAAATGAAGAGGCGTCCCAATCCATTTCAATAAGATGATTATAAATCATCCTACTTATGTATTGCCAACACAGCACACAATAAAAACAACAACAAATGTTGTTCTTCAAAATCATAAGAAGTAACGAGAAAAAGAATGAGACGTTAGTCAATCACATTTCAAAGAAAAGCGTCAAGAGACGGTACGATCCGAGGTAACAAATTTAAAGTCATACTCCCATCAACTGGAAGAGTTCAAAACGGTGGATTACAAAGCAATATATATGCTACTTTATTTACTTCTTTTCGATGATATTGAAATTCGGTGTAGCTTGTCAATTCCACTGGTTATCTTATCATTCGAGTCCACTCAGGGATTAAGGTATAATACTTATATGGCTTAAGTCAAAAAGCTGATGGAAATTTTATAAAATTGCCGCACTAATCGGGTCGCCATTTCTAAACCGTGAAGGCTATAATTATGAACTTTATATGCTTATAAAGGTATGACTCTGTACTATATGAAAATCTTGGCCTCACTTAGCTGAGAACCTCAGAACATGAGTGAAATTACAAATTTACCCCTGTGTCTCTATGCAGTTGCTTCCAGCATCCAAATAAGTTTAGCAAAATGAGTGTATCTTTTTATTTACAGGTCCTATGGGCATGAATCCAATTGGAGAAGTTTTTTTTTTATGTCTTGGCTAAATTTCATTCAAAAGGACCAGGTAGTGGAAATGCTTAAATCTAGGAGTTTTTGGCCTTAGAAAACTGATAGGCAACTTATGGACAAGTTTTAGTGTGGATTTTCTCCAAAAATCATCGGGATGAATTAGGACATGAGGTTTTTGGAAAAATGACACTGAGATATAGATATACATCCCTATATTTTTATTTTAGATTCAAAACTTACTGAGGTAAAATGGTTGAGTCATTTTCCAACAGATATTAATTTGGACAGATTCACCTTTCAAAGTCATGTCTTTCCAGTGCTCCTAAGCTAGGTTTTGTAGTTCAAATATAAAAACCAATTATGAAAAACTCTTAAGTGGATCAAATATTAATATGTCCAGGAAACAAAGTGGTTTTCAAAGAAAGTTTGAGGTGATTACAAAAGTAAAGCAAAAATGGAAGCAAGACTAGTAATCGAAATGTTGCTAGCAACTCTTGCATTTCACAACTCAATCAAACCTAATTACCTATCTAACTCTTATTTTCCTTTGAAGACTTAGTCAATTCTTCCAACATAATTCATGCAAGAGTTGTTTAATCTACCCTAGAAATTGCTATAAATAAATCAAAGTATAAAGGGTTTTGATGAAAAGGAAAGGTTATGAAAAATTACTTGTACTCTAGGGCTTCAAATCTTACACCAATGTGACCAGAAAATCAAACTCCAAAAGATGTTGTTTTTATATGAGTGGTGACTTCACGGGGAGTAAGACAACCAGTAGAAATTGATAAGCTGGAACATGTTTTGATGTTTTATGAAATGATATTACATACGGTTATGAAAGAGTTTAGAGACCATTGTAATCACATACAATGTCTGATAAATAAGAGAGACCATTGTAATCACATACAATGTCTGATATATCTTGAAGATGTGTATAAATTTCCGGATGGAAATTTACAATGCTCACGAATAGCATATAATACACCAAGGAAGTTTAGTTCACAAAAGCTTACATACATAAGAAGTGATACTTTCGTGGATTATCGGACCATTTAAGAAATAATTATAGTGCTTCTATAATTATCCTTAGTATAATATAATAAAGATATATACTCAATAGAGTAATAGGAAATTTAGGAAGTAGGCGCGCATGGATATCGGACAAGATGATGGAACTCATGACTTTTGAAAAAAATTTAAAGGTTATAGTCTAGGTTTTTAAAAGAAAACGACCTAGTTCACTATAACTTATGCTCTGGTACCAATCTTTAAAGGATGGGTGAGAGAGGCTCTTTGGTGATGGATTTCGGCAGCAAGTGAGGAGAGGAGGAAGGGAAATGGATGGTTTTTGCTAGATTTGCATGTAAGAGAGAGAATTGTGTATTTTACTTTCTTGGAAATTAAAATAAGTGAAGTGTGTGTGTGTGTGACATTATGGCCGGCCTAAGGCCTTAAAAAGAGTGGATAGATTTTATTATTTTACACAAATACATTATATACATGTTTTGTACAAGTATCGTAAGTCACGGAGTGAGTTTGAAGGCCAACGGGGCTAAACCGGTAACGTTTTATGCATAGTTTGTGAGAATAAATGTCATGAAGATAATATTTTCATAAAATGTCATATTTAACTTAAAATGACCCAAATTGATGTTTTATATATTTCCCGAGCCTTTCGGAGTGTTAATATATCTTTAAAGCTTAAACCGCGAGCCGAAAACGCGAATTACGCAGTACCGGGTGACTTGAAAATGTGAATTTTAGAAAAATGTTATAATAAATATTATGAAGTGTTAAAATGACTAATTTTAATATTTCATGGGAGACTTGGGTTTTCCGGAGCGTTTAAACGAAATTAAAAATAAAAAACGCAGACTGAAAATGCAAGTTGATACCAAAATTTGAAGAAAATCGTGAAACGAAACATAAAATGTGAAATATAGAAGTTTTGAATATTAGGAGTATATGATGGAATATTAAATCACTTATGACATGAAAACGGATAAGAATCCTATACACGGCTCGTGAATAGCTAGAAATGCGAAAATCGCTAGATCGGGTGAAAAGTAAAAAATGAAATTTTACTCAAGTGAAAATAGAAATAGAATATGAATTAGATATTGACCTTGAAATTATGAAATGTCACAGTAAAAGTCATTTACGGGATTCGAACACGTGACCTCCAGGCTCGAACCTGGGTGGGTTGTGTGAAGCCTGAACGACCCAACCAGATGGGCTAGAAATTGAACCTTAGGCTAATCTTGGACTTTTATAATACATGATTGGACTTAGGGACAAGTATAGAATATTTATTTGAACTTTGATAACTTTTAAATGCTAAACTAAAACTTGTAATATCTAGGAACTATGTACCAAGCATAATTAAGATCATAACTTATATAACTAAATTGCATCAATGTTTATTTTAAAAACCTAAGACAAGCGTATATCTATTTTAGGTTCATCGTAGAGCTTGCGTGACTACATTTCTCCACTTGTTTGTTGTACACTACTTCCTTTATTCTCGGTGAGTTCATGGCTCCTACTTTTACTGGTTTTTAAACTGTTTCTGGGGTGAATACATGCTCGTTTTAACTAAACTCAATGACTGTTTATTTTTGAAATCTGCGAACTGTTTACTTAATATCTGACTGTTGAGCTGAATTATTTGAATTGGTTATTTGAAGGCGTTATGTGATTGACTGATATGTAACCCCACTATATTTGAACTTGTTTTACAATCGGGTGAGAAACATGCAAAACTATTTTATGGACCAACACTGTTGTTACCAAACTATTACGCGGATTAGCCTAAGCACTATTATGTCACAAATTGCCCAAACTCATGAATCGTCAATTCCTGCCGGGAAGTCTTCACATGAGGGCCACAAAAGCAAAGCCGTGAGCCTACGGGCAAAGCGGACAATATTGTGGTCTATAAGGCGGGGTGTTACAAGTGGTATCAGAGCCACTCCAAGTCGTTCGAGATGTGGGGCAAACCTCATCGAGGATGATGAGTCCCTAAGGGGGGGGGGGTTGAATGTAACACCCTAGGAAAATCCCACATTGGTCGTGACTTGGAGTGATGTTGGGACATATGTTAACATTCGCCTTATATGACAACAACGCGTTTTGTGGTATAACGGTTAATCGCCCATACGGTTAAGCATGCTCATGTGAGAGTAGTACTGGCTTGGGTGACCTGCCGGGAAGTCTTCACATGAGGGCCACAAAAGCAAAGCCGTGAGCCTACGGGTAAAGCGGACAATATTGTGGTCTATAAGGCGGGGTGTTACAGATGTGGTAAGATTTACACTTTTATATTGCACTGAAAATTTGTCATCATATATTTTTTTAGATAAATAATATACACTTTAATATAGATTTAATTTAAAAACAAATATTGTACAGGGTGAACCCGTCTCTAAAAAACGCGGAAGCTTGATGACGGATTAAAAAGTTGTTAATATTAGCTCTTCTGACGAGGTAAATGCACAAGCATTATAACCAAAAAAAAAAAAAAAAAAAAAAAAAAGTTTTTATGATGACATTCAAAATATACTACGACAAAGTATTGTTTTTGATCATTGCTATAGTTTGTTTTTTATTTTTGTTATTATTTTGTCTAAAGTGTGAATACGGAATAGATATTATTTTGTTATTATTAATGTTAATTTTGTCAATTTTTTTTAAATAGGACCCGGATGAGGATGCGCCTCTCACTTTCCGTCGCTCGAACAAGAAACCAAGGACGTCGTCATCCAATGCAAATCCGTTTAGTTTGATTGACGAAGAAATGAATGATGACATTGAAGTAGATAACGCTATTCACATTAGCGATACCGTGGAAGAAGGTACGGATGAGGAAGATGGGATTGGTTTAGAGGACCTTGAAAGTGACCAATCTTCGGATGAGACAGACGATGGAGATGACTTAGCCGACTTCATTAATGATGATGATGCACCATCCGATGATGATACGGACGACGACAACGACGATTTTTGATAGTCAAAACATCGTAATTGTATGTCGTCATCCTTTTCTAAATAATGTCATCCTTTGGTATTCACTTTTACTACTTTTTATAATATTTATTTTTGTTTTTGGTTAATTTTTATTAGACATTTTTGGGATTTTATTCTTTTTAATTTAATTAAAATATTTGCATGCAAGTATATATGGATGTCATTCACTTTCTATACATGTTATCTTACTCACTTTTATAGTATAGATTTTTATATAAAACCATATTTAACATATTGCTTATAATCATGGACCATATGTGTAAATATTGGAACCAAAAAACCCAAAAAATAAACCCTAATTCGTTTAACAACCACCTACACCTAAGTATATATATACTCATCATCTATGTATATCTTCTTATACCAACACATCCCACGTTTTATACATGGCATCATCAAACCATCAAAATATTCAAGATACAAGGACACATGCACATGACAATAACTCCAAATTCGCTGATCCAAAACACGACCCTAAACCAAACAGTCAACATGGAGATGAACCCATTAAACAAGCAAGTTCAAAAGTGGACGCAGCATTGAGGTTTCTTAAATCGGTCTTTGAAGACGGTGATTCTTCGACGAATAAAAAAGGTCATTTTCATATATTTGGTTTACTAAAGTTGAATACATATGTGTTTTGATACTAACTATATATTTCTCAATGTTTTTTTAATGTCACAGATGAACTTGATGTTAACATTTTGCTTGACTGGCTTAAACTCAATGTAGGTGATCATGGTGAGTGTCAAAAGGTTTTAAAAGGTGTAAGCTCGAGACTTCTAAAGGCAGATGGATTGATCAACGAATTACGGGCAATGGGTCATGAGTTAACAGATAATTATGTTGTAGATTTAAGCTTCTTCAGTGAAGATTGAACTTCCAACATCTACGCATATGCTTCACCTCGCTTTTGTTAATCAATATATTTTCATAAAAAGTTGTCTATGTAGTAGTTTTATGTAATAGAATTACTCATAGGCTTCCTTTTAATAAATCTTGATTATTGAACGTTTGGATTATAAGATTTCAGTTACAATATTCAGTTGTGTTTATATTTTCGTCTTTAATGTCATTCAATGTGAGTTAATGTTATTAATACAAAATAAATTGTTTCAGTTATAAACATTTGTTATGCATCATTCATGCAGCTAATCAAATTGACTTTACAAAAATACTCATACCTATTTTGATTTTCAAAATCAATTACAAATCTTTTTATTCAATGTATCTCATTCTTGCAATTATAAAATACATATAAGTTCTTTTGTAATTAGAATTCGATTAACACAACTGAAAATCACTCAATTCTAAATTACATGCTCTTCTAAAACTTGCAGCCTAACAATGGCAGAATACAAACAACCAGATATAAGGAAACGTAAAAATTTAAGTTTTTTCGGGCAAAACCCTCAACCTTCGAAACAGCAAAGCGTTCCTTTAACACATATACCGACGCCTCAAGATTCAAACCCACGAGCTCCATTGTCAGATCTACTCACACCACCTTCAAGCAAAAGAGTTTCTTTGGCCGAGCTTTTGACATGTAAGTTTGTGTATATATAAAAAACAACATAATATAACTTTGTTGTGTGGTCTATAATTTACTATGTTTTTATGCATTAGATGATCCACTAAAGGAAAACGTCCATTCATTTTCGTTATCAAATACATCTTCAACGCAGCCGTCAAATAATTCAGGTTTGAAACAATTTGATATTTTTTTTTTATTATTTTTTTTGACGTAGGTTTTGCTTTGTACATATTACAAAGTGCTAATACAAGTATCTGTGTATTCATAATTTTGGTTCGAATTGTAGGCTCATCTACGCATTTTACACACAAACAAAGAAGACCTTATAGTAGACTACCTCTTCAAGACGTTACTAACCGTGAGTTATTTCTTCACTGACTACATACAAAACTACTTTTTGCTCATCTTCTCATAGTTTATGTTACCTACTCAACCTATTCTAAATCGCCTATATTACTTATATGATTTCAGGATTAAATTTTGAAACCAGAAACAACGTATTGCCCTTAAATACTCACGTCCCGCTTGCAACTCAGTTATCACCGTTAACTCCAGTTGCAGCTACACATGTTAGGCGAACTACAACTTCAACTCTTCAATCACAATTAGGTTATATATCTATCCTTTTTAGTATTGTCCATGTACTTTTTACATACACTTTTGTATTGCCTTTTTAACAAATAAAGGATCCTAAGATCGTGTTGGAATAAATATATATTTCTGTTATAGATGTCATATACGTAATATTTGTAGCTTTTCCTGACTCCGATATGTTTTCCAACCTCAGAATCTCAAAAATCTGTTCTTTGCAACTCCGTTGGCAATGCTAATCTTAGAGAAGGTACGTGTATTTCTATGCCAACAAGTCATCATCAAGCATCTACGGTGGCTTCAACACGAAAAAGACAAAATCCTTTCAACGCTTTTTCAAACGGTATTTTTAAAACTCTCCTTTTCGTTGTAAATTTTTGCATCAAATTTATTCTATATGTTTGTTACTTAAAACTGTTGTTAAACGACCATATATGTCTAACAACATCATTTACAAATAAATTCGGTAGGTCCTTTTTCACTTATGTCGAACCAACCACAAACAGTTATAACAAATCGTTCCTCTAACGCATTCATCCTAACTCAACCTTCTGGAAACTCAACTGGTAAGCAACATATACTTGTGTGTTATAGTATAAACTTTGTAAAAATGATAGTATTTTCTAACATTGTTAATTAAAATATTTATAGCATCAACTACTCCACTTGCTTCGAGCACGAGTTACACTCTTAATCGTAGTAGAACCATGTGTGGTGGTTTGCAAACAAGTTGTGATCAAGTTACACCAGTTGGCACCACACTTAGACAACAATCTCATTTGACTGACATTTCAAACGGTAAGTTTTTGTATGTATAATATATTAAGAGAAACTTTGTTACATGTTGAATTTGTTTTTAATTATGGCCATGATGCTGTTTTCAGTATGTTTGCAAACACCATCTATTCATCGTGCTAATCAATGCAACAACATAATATCAATGGCTGGTGTTACAACAACCACTCCTGCTGTAACAAGTGATCATCAAACATCTACGCTGGCTTCAACACGAAAAAGACAATATCCTTTGAACGCCTTTTCAAACGGTATTTTTAAAACTCTCCTTTTTGACCTAAATTTTTGCATCAAATTTATTCTATATGTTTGTTACTTAAAAATGTTGTTGCACGACCATATATGTCTAACAACATCATTTACAAATAAATTCGGTAGGTCCTTTTTCACTTATGTCGAACCAACCACAAACAGTTATAACAAATCGTTCCTCTAACGCGTTCATCCTAACTCAACCTTCTGGAAACTCAACTGGTAAGCAACATATACATGTGTGTTATATAGTATAAACTTTGTAAAAATGATACTATTTTCTAACATTGTTAATCAAAATATTTATAGCATCAACTACTCCACTTGCTTCGAGCACGAGTGACACTCTTAATCGTAGTAGAACCATGTGTGATGGTTTGCAAACAAGTTGTGGTCAAGTTACACCAGTTGGCACCACACTTAGACAACAATCTCCTTTGACTGATGATGCGTGGGTTTTGTAACCTTACAACAGGTTTTACCTCTCGAGGGATCTCAAGAGGCTTACAACCCCACCAGGCAGTGTACCTGACCGATGTAGTATAGTATAGTGGTAAGTACGGGGGATTGATCGTTCTCCACAGGGAATAGTGTTCGTTAGGTATGAAAAGCTACTCTAATAGGTCTAAGGGTTGAGGAAGATTCTTTTTTATGTTTTTATATTTTTTTATGAAAGCAAGTAAAATCTCGGTTTTGAAGGAGTGGCGGAATTAGTTGCTAGTCAACTAACCCAAATTACTACGAATGCAAATAAAATAAAATAACAAAAATGAAAATGTGGGTGAGAAACTTATGTGTAGAGAAATGTGTTTACTTAGATTTCCTTACTCCCTAACTATCTTTTACCGGTTGATTAGTGTGTATTAGTCGCGTGGATGACGGGTGTATTCCTTAATACCATTCGTGGGGTGGCGTACTTACTTCCCCAACTCTACAAGCTCCTACTTCACTCCTATGTCGAGCCGGCTAGGAAGCTCCTAACATGGGATCACTAGAATTCGCTTGTGCATTAAATACAACCATAAAAACCTTTAGTACGCATTTGGTTCATGTTTCTTAAGACGTTCAAGCAAGTTACCGAATAGGAAGTTAGCCAGTTTTCTTAAGCCTAACATAGATAAACAATCATCCAATACAACTAATAACACACTAATAACCAATAATCAATAGCTAGGTTTCATTAGATCTAAGCAAACACAAGATAAATTTAGCCTAACATGTTAATCAAAAGACAAGAATAAGATAAAATCAAACAACACATAGACATATTGAATGATTAATTGATAACTTATCTTCAATGTAACATGGAAGATCTCAAGGCAAAAAGCCTTGAAAAAGAAGCTGAATTCGTCTTAGGTTTTTCTCCCAAAATTCCACACACTAAGCTCTCCCTCAATGACAAAAAATTAGAAAACTATATATAGACTTTTGCATCTGACGGCGTCACCTTATGGATTGTGACGCCGTCACCTCGCCGCTTCTAGGGTTCCCGGATGACCTTCTTGACGCCGTCCCTCTTTAGCTCTTCAAAAATCCATTCTGGCTTATCAAGGCTTGACGCCGTCAGCTCGTGAACGTGACGCCGTCCCCTTATGATTTAAGCCGTGACGCCCTTGATCAAGTTAAAGCGTGACGCCGTCAGAATTCACATGCTATTTTCACTGGCCTATCATGAGTAAATTTCACGTCCACTTTTTCTTGCCAAAGCATGACGCCGTCCAGAGTTAATTGTGACGCCGTCAAAGGTAACATTCAGCCGATTTTTGAGACTTTGTCGTTTTCTTCACTTTTATGCTCCAAAAACGTCCAAAATGCCTCCTTTTCCAGATTTCTCCTCAAAAGTACCTAAAATGACAAAAGGAACGATTTAGGGCAATATTTGATCAAATAAATACGATTTAGGGCTTAAATGACCCCCTAAAAGCGGTACACTTTTCGCTTCATCAAATACCCTTACACTTGAGATTTGCTTGTCCTCAAGCAAATGCGCTTTTATTCTAATCAAAATACAAGTTAGGGGTCATTTAATGCAAACATAAAAGTAATTACAACAAATATTCGTTCCACTTCAATCATAATAACCACGGAGATTACATACTAGCACCTCACAAGTAGTGTTTAGATACTCACATCTCTCAAGTGTCATCAAAATAAATCTCATAAATGAAAACGGATAATATCTCTCACTACCTGTCATAGCAAATAGATTACCATAGGCTTGGGAAAGGATCGATAACCTCCTCCACTAGGCGTAAGCACCTAAGATAAACTATCAAAGAGGGCTTTTAAATGGGTTATAACGTTAGGTGTAGGGAAAAGGAAAACACGGTTTTGTTGGATAAAGGATGTTTTACTGGTGGCTAGTTAAAGATCTTGATCAATTACATGTACTATACAATGTTGCTAAGCCAAGACTCGACTCGATCTTAAGCTAGAAACAAAATAACAAAATAACATAAAATAAACATAAAATGAAACGGGATGGTAGTCCGTATGTTTTTTCTACTTTTCTTTTTCTCATTTTTTTTTTTTTTTTTTTTTTTTTTTTTTTTGGCATACACTTTTGCCCTACCATCCAAAATAATACATCATAGGGGCATTGCATTCCCCTTACACTTGAACTTTTACATAACTTTACAAATTACTAATCTAATGACTCGAATTAAGATAATTGAAAAACTTGGAGTACTTTTAAAACATTTAGCACATATGGGGGTAATAAATGATGTTCTTCCCCATTACTCCATTACACTAGTACTTTACCCATGAGTCCCAATCGTCCCAAAACAATATGTACAAGGATATGACTCGACTTAGCAACCATGTAATCAACTAGATAATTAACTTGGGTTTAAACAAATGTTGTCACAATAATGCACTAAAAATGAGTGCATACAAGGTAGGCTAAGGCGATTTGGGTGTACATTTAAGTGGGGTGTAACAAATTCTTCCTTTAAGTAAAATGCTTAAAGGTCGAAACGAAAAGATAGGCTCTGAGGGGTGTACTAGGGGTATCGTGTACTAAAAATGAGTACAACGCAAAGGGTGTGGGAGAATTACTTGACCAATGTAGCCAATGTAATTGTAACAAAAACACAGGTGTAAAACAATGGGTTAATCCTAATGCCTCTTATCATGTAGTAAATCTAACTACACGAATGTAGTCTCACTTGTGGCCTTGGAATGGTCCTAACGCAAGTTCTAGAATCTAAGTGCTACCGGTACACACATCATAGCATAAATGCTTTTCCTACCAATTCTAGGGGCGAACCTCACATATTTGGGGGTGGAAAATTTTTTAGTGGTACGGTTTTTGTGCTAGTCATATAACTCCTATCCATGAGACGCTCATTAAGATCAAAGTTTCACTCCTATATGTTGTAAAAAATTTTAAATTTGGCACTAAAATTACCCTAACAAGTATTTATCTCAGTTTTATTACACATCTACCATTAAACAAACAAAAATCAAGCGCAATTGTATTCTCTAAAATCGTACTTTTACCCTCCCCTTACACTTAAGATGAAAATTGTCCCCAATGTTCAAATAACAAGATGTAAAAGAAAAAGTAAAAGAATGAAATCAAATACTCCCCTGATTCGCTCGGTGGATAATGAAGTTACACGGTTAAATCTTCCTCCAAGGAGAATGTTGAAGCTCCATGACTAATGCATCGCCAAAAGCTTGATTCCATAAACATCTCCTTGTCCAAAATAACCTGTTAAACCTGAGAAAACAAACATGAAAACCTGCATAACATCGGCGGGAAAAATCTATATATAAGGATATAATGCTTGTGGAATGATAATTTTGCAGATTCCTGGAGATTATAAGTTGGAGATTTAATAAAAACTTTTTATGAAAACAATACTTTCAAAAATTTCTGGAAATTAAATCTGACGCCGTCAGGTTATAAACCCTGACGCCGTCAGAAATGACCTGACAAAAAAATTTCATTTTAAGTTTCCGGAAAATTTCTGGAAAAACCTTTACCTTACTTCCTGGAAATCCTGCAAAACATCATTATGACTCGATACAAGCATTTGACTCAAACAAACACTAATATGTATGTTAATTTAGTATTATTATGATTCATGTTCATTTGTGTTCTAATAAACCGATTTAGATTTCCCTTACACTTATCTTTTGCAAAATACCTTTATATGTAGTTAAGACGAAGTTAAAAACAACATAAAGCATTTTCACAATTTACTTTTGAACATGAATCAATACTAATAAAAATTAAACACACATACGGAAACAAATAAAAACAAACAAACAAATAAATAAGCACACAAAGCAAATAAAACAAATAAAGCTTGGGTTGCCTCCCAAGAAGCGCTTTTCTTTATTAACGAGTCTTGTAGCTAGACTCAAAGTCACGTACATTACGTGATTCCATCATCGGTCACGGTTCCTAGGCCATTCTCCTTCCCGGTTTTATATTCCGATCCTAATTTCAAACAGTCCTTGTAGAAACCGAATATCCTTTCCATAACATAGTCTACCCCTTTACTTCTATCCTCATCATTCCTATAGTAGACCGCTTGCTTGAGCTCCTTCTCAACATTTGACAAGTGTTGGAATTGTTCTATCTTATATGGCATTTGGTAGCTTACTTCATCGGTCTCATCCTTAAATCTAACTATCCCTAAGGAAGGTTCATAAGTCATTCTAGAGACCTCAACAAATGGTTTTCCAAAAACCACTTGAGTCAAGGATGCATCGACTATTGGGCGGATATCTTCTACAATTACAAAGTCGGTGACATAGGTGAAGTTTCCTACATAAACCGGTAATCCCTTAACTCTTCCCGTGAAGTTACTCATCCAACCCTTGTCAGGGAACATCCTATACCCAAGTTGATTCTTCATTATCAAGTTGTAGTGGGCTCTAGTCATGATGTTTATGGGCGATCTAAGGTCGATGTAAGCTTTCCACACATGTAGATGTCCAATGTTGCATGGTATGTTGAGATTAGAAGGGTCGCCTATTTCTATGATGGGTCTACCTAGGAAGTATGGTGTCTCGGGGTCATCGAATAAGTTTGTATGATATGCGCGCTCTTCCTTAGTGGGTAGCCTATTGAAGTAGTCCTCATCATCATCTACTTCTTCAATCACACTTGTCCTAACTTCCTTATCAACCTCGACTTTCCTATCCTCATCCTTAGGTTCACTATTATCCTCATTCCTATCAATTGGTTTAATAGTGACAATGTTGACAAAGTGGACGTGTTTGGATGAAGAGGGGTCTTTTACTTGGGGTCCGCTATTTGTGTTCCTAGCGTCCTTATGTGGAGGTGATAACACTTGGTTATGGAGAGCTTTCAACAAGTTGTCAATTTTATTGGTCATCTCCGTTTGTTGTTGATTGAATTCGGTCTCGAATCTAGCTATCCGAGCTTCTTGAGATGCCATAAATTGGGAAATCAATCCTTCAAAGTTATTGGTACTACCATTGCCGGAAGGATTGTTGTTGAAAGTACGGTTCGAGTTGGAACCGCTTGATTGGAAACGATTAGGTGGGTTGGAAGAATTTGTTTGTTGGGCGTTTTGGTTTTGTTTCCACCTAAGGTTCGGGTGATTTTTCCATGAGGGGTTGTATGAATCACCATAAGGGTTTGGCTCGGGTTTGAAAGTGTACCACTTGTCTCCCGCTCCGTCGGTACGCGAGGATGCGTAGTCCACAAAAGCTTGTTCGGGGAGTTCCATGCAATCACGAGTGTCGTGGGGACCACTACATAATTCACATGAAGAAGTGATTTTGTTCACTTGGCTTGAAGGTTTAGGAGCCTCGTAAGATTTCATGAGAAACTTGACTTGGTCTTCAAGTTCTATGATCCTACGGTCGGAAGTGCTTGAATTGTTCGAAGGCAAAGATATTGCCTTGACCGTTTTATTCAAATCACGGGGATCACTCCAACTTTCGTTGTCATAAAGAGCAAGATCCTCTAGGAGAGCCCATGATTGTTCCGCACTTAGATCACGTAGCTTGCCACCAGCCGATTGGTCAATGGTTTGCCTCGTGGAGAGATTGATATGGTCATAGAAGATTTGGACTTGGAGCCAAAGTTCTATGCCATGGTGAGGGACTTTTTGGAGTAAGTCCTTGAATCGAGTCCATGCCTCGTAGAGAGTTTCGCCTTGACGTTGTTGGAACATCAATATATCATTCCTTAGCTTGGTAGTTCTTCCCGGTGGGAAAAACTGAGCAAGGAAACGAGTGGTGAGATCATCCCAAGAGGTAATGGATCCTGCGGGTTGACGTTCTAGCCACTGACTAGCTTGGTCCCGCAAAGAGAATTGGAAGAGACGCAATCGGGTCGTCTCTCGAGTGGCAACATCAAGGTCTATAGAATCAACGATTTTGAGAAAGTCCTTGAGATGTTGATTAGGATCTTCAGAACGAAGTCCATGGAATGCGCATCCGCTTTGCACCAACCGGATGGTGTCGGATCGCAAGAGTGTGATATTGGCTCCTTGAGTGAGCTCAATGGTGTTTCGATAGCCATGGTGGCTAGGACGGGAATACTCTCCTAAAGTACGGGCTCTAGGAGGTGGTTGTGGTTGTTGTGGTGGTGGGTTGTTGTGGTTAAGGATATTACCATCTTCCATGATGTCGGATGGTATGGTTACGAACAAAGACACGAAGAAAATAGATAGACTAAAGAAAACCTAGAAAAATAAAACAAAAATCTCACTAGAAAGGAATCTAGTGAGTAGACCTAATAGAAATAAAAATTCAACCTAAACAATAACTATTTCCCGGCAGCGGCGCCAAAAACTTGATGCGTGGGTTTTGTAACCTTACAACAGGTTTTACCTCTCGAGGGATCTCAAGAGGCTTACAACCCCACCAGGCAGTGTACCTGACCGATGTAGTATAGTGTAGTGGTAAGTACGGGGGATTGATCGTTCTCCACAGGGAATAGTGTTCGTTAGGTATGAAAAGCTACTCTAATAGGTCTAAGGGTTGAGGAAGATTCTTTTTTATGTTTTTATATTTTTTTATGAAAGCAAGTAAAATCTCGGTTTTGAAGGAGTGGCGGAATTAGTTGCTAGTCAACTAACCCAAATTACTACGAATGCAAATAAAATAAAATAACAAAAATGAAAATGTGGGTGAGAAACTTATGTGTAGAGAAATGTGTTTACTTAGATTTCCTTACTCCCTAACTATCTTTTACCGGTTGATTAGTGTGTATTAGTCGCGTGGATGACGGGTGTATTCCTTAATACCATTCGTGGGGTGGCGTACTTACTTCCCCAACTCTACAAGCTCCTACTTCACTCCTATGTCGAGCCGGCTAGGAAGCTCCTAACATGGGATCACTAGAATTCGCTTGTGCATTAAATACAACCATAAAAACCTTTAGTACGCATTTGGTTCATGTTTCTTAAGACGTTCAAGCAAGTTACCAAATAGGAAGTTAGCCAGTTTTCTTAAGCCTAACATAGATAAACAATCATCCAATACAACTAATAACACACTAACAACCAATAATCAATAGCTAGGTTTCATTAGATCTAAGCAAACACAAGATAAATTTAGCCTAACATGTTAAACAAAAGACAAGAATAAGATAAAATCAAACAACACATAGACATATTGAATGATTAATTGATAACTTATCTTCAATGTAACATGGAAGATCTCAAGGCAAAAAGCCTTGAAAAAGAAGCTGAATTCGTCTTAGGGTTTTCTCCCAAAATTCCACACACTAAGCTCTCCCTCAATGACAAAAAATTAGAAAACTATATATAGACTTTTGCATCTGACGGCGTCACCTTATGGATTGTGACGCCGTCACCTCGCCGCTTCTAGGGTTCCCGGATGACCTTCTTGACGCCGTCCCTCTTTAGCTCTTCAAAAATCCATTCTGGCTTATCAAGGCTTGACGCCGTCAGCTCGTGAACGTGATGCCGTCCCCTTATGATTTAAGCCGTGACGCCCTTGATCAAGTTAAAGCGTGACGCCGTCAGAATTCACATGCTATTTTCACTGGCCTATCATGAGTAAATTTCACGTCCACTTTTTCTTGCCAAAGCATGACGCCGTCCAGAGTTAATTGTGACGCCGTCAAAGGTAACATTCAGCCGATTTTTGAGACTTTGTCGTTTTCTTCACTTTTATGCTCCAAAAACGTCCAAAATGCCTCCTTTTCCAGATTTGTCCTCAAAAGTACCTAAAATGACAAAAGGAACGATTTAGGGCAATATTTGATCAAATAAATACATTTAGGGCTTAAATGACCCCCTAAAAGCGGTACACTTTTCGCTTCATCAACTGATGTTTCAAACGGTGAGTTTTTGTATGTGTAATATATTAAGAGAAACTTTGTTACATGTTGAATTTGGTTTTAATTATGGCCATGATGCTGTTTTCAGTTTGTTTGCATACACCATCTATTAGTCGTGCTAATCAATGCAACAACATAATATCAACGCCTGGTGTTACAACAACCATTCCTGCTGTAACAACGAAAAAATCAACATATCAAGTAGGTGAATCATCAAGAAGAACAAAGAGGTCAGCTAAGAGACCAGCTTTACGGTCTCAAACGCCTGTTCGATTTAATCTTAATGTTGACGGTGGGCATGTCAGGAAAGAATATGACAAGTACGTTGGTGTATCTGAAGGTAATTCCTTTAACTCATATACCAACGCCTCATGCAAAAAAGTTAGTATGCAAATACACATTAACGGTTAGTAATAACATAATTGAATTTGCAGAGTACTTTGATCATGGAGACCCGACGTTTGAGTGCACAGAATGTCATGCTTTGGTATGGGAGGCTGAAGCGAGAAAAGGAAACGCCAATCCAACAAACAAACCCTATAGTATATGCTGTGGCAAGGGAAAAGTGTTTGTAGAACAACCGCCGCCTGCTCCACAGCCGTTGCATGATTTGTTTTTTAATGACGATGCTAAGAGTAAAAATTTCAGAAATAATATAAGAACATACAATAGCATGTTCGCATTCACTTCTATGGGTGGAAAGGTGGACACTAAAATCAACAACCAAGGCCGGGCTCCATACGTCTTCAGGCTGCATGGACAAACATACCATAGCATTGGTAGTTTGCTTCCGGAAGAAGGTGCTCCTCCTAAATTTGCACAATTGTATATATATGACACAACTAATGAAAATGAGAATCGAGCAAGAGCTTTAAGGTAACCACCGATTTTTTAATTTTTAATTTGTTTATACATATTGAGTAAAACGTGTTTTTTAATTTTCTTAAGTTATCTCTAATCATGTTAATCTTCTTATTTGCAGCAGTTCTTCATCGTCATCTGTTCATAGCCCTTCAGATGACCATATTGATAGAAACATTATCGGTTAGGTAAGAGATGTTTTAGACTCATCCAGTGAATTGGTAAAAACATTTAGAAGAGTGCGTGACCGGTACAACGAAGACAACGAACATAATATAAAAATAAAGCTCATTGCAAAGCGAGGCGAAGATGGACGGAATTATAATCTTCCAACATCAGACGAGGTTGCTGGTCTTATTGTAGGTGACTTCGATACATGTATAGAAGATAGAGATATTGTGATAGAAAAGTATCGTGAAGGTTTGCAACGTATCAATATTTTCCATCCTATGTACCTTCCTTTACAATACCCTTTGTTGATGCCACGGGCGCAAGATGGTTATTATTTGGGTATACCGCATAGAAAGAAACCTGGCACACGATCTGTTCGGTCTGACAAACTCCGACCCTTCCGTCGATAAGATTGACAAAACAGTTAGTATGAGGGAGTGGTTTGCTTTTCAGATAATGGATCGTCCAAATCAAGAAAATTTGTTTACGCGAGGAGGTCGTTTGTTTCAGTAATTTCTTGTGGATGGTTACACTATGGTTGAGACGGAACGTTTGTTTTACCATCGATCAAAACAGACAAAACTTAGATGTGATACGTACTCAAACATCCGTCAGAGTATTGCTTCTGGTAATAACGACCCCACTACCCTTGGAAAGCCCGTCATATTGCCTTCTTCGTTTACCGGCGGACCAAGGTACATGAAACAAAATTATATGGATGCCATGGCGTTGTGTAGATGGTATGGCTGTCCCGATTTGTTTATTACCGTTACTTGCAATCCTAACTGGCCGGAGATTGCAAGATACATGCTAGAGCATAACCTTGCTGCTACAGATCGCCCTGATGTGCTTACAAGAGTTTTTAAGATGAAACTCGACCAGTTAATGATTGATTTGAAAGAGATGCGTTTATTTGGACGCGTTAAAGCAGGTAATGTACATAAGTTGTTACTATATATTTAAATCTTTACCATAATGAATTTATTATTATGTCACCAATTTTATACATTTCTATTCTTTAAACTAAATGTTACAAAATTTTGCAGTTGTGTACACCGTTGAGTTCCAAAAGCGAGGACTTCCTCACGCGCATGTTTGTTTGTTCTTGCACAAGGACGACAAGATTCCAAGCGCTGATCAGATTGATAAATACATTTCCGCCGAGATACCAGATAAAGACGAGGACCCAGATTTGTACAAGTTGGTTTCTGATTTTATGATGCATGGTCCTTGCGGTGAAGATGAACCAAAACAGGTTTGTATGGATGAGGGTCGATGTACGAAACACTTTCCTAAAAAATTCACACAACGCAGTTCCGTTGACGCGGAGGGCTATCCCGTGTATAGAAGACGGGATGACGGAAAGTATGTGGAAAAGAACGGTCATCAGTTGCATAACCGTTATGTTATTCCGTATAACGCTATGCTTCTCAAACGTTATCAATGCCACATTAATGTTGAGTGGTGTAACCAGACCGGTTCTATTAAATATTTTTTTAAGTATATAAACAAAGGTCCGGATAGAGTCTCGGCACAGTTGTATAAGCCGGGGACCACAGCAGAGGGTGAACAAGTTGATAAAGCTGTTGATGAGATTCAGGCGTACTTGGATTGTAGGTAAAATTTTGAACTCGAATCTGATGTCAACTTGGTTTATTTAAAATGAATATACAATGGTTTTAGGAATTCATAAATTGTTTCTAACATGTGACTGGGATTAAGTCGTTATTGGATTGTAGGTACCTATCTGCCTGCGAGGCGGCTTGGAGAATATTTCGTTTTGAGATTCATTATAGAACACCGAACGTTGAGAGGCTATCCTTTCATCTTGAAGGCGAGCAGCCAGTTATATATGATGAAAACACAGACCTTGAAGCTGTTGTTGAAAAGCCAACTGTTGGTGTTTCTATGTTTGATGGTTGGATGAAAATGAATGAAGTCTATCCGCCAGCAAGGGAGTTAACTTATGCTGAGTTTCCTACAAAGTTTGTGTGGAATGCGCCAAAAAGAATTTGGACGCATAGAAAACAAGGTAAATCAATCGGAAGAATTCATAGTGTTCCTATAGGAACAGGAGATGCTTACTATTGTAGGATGCTGCTCAATAGTGCAAAAGGGTGTCGGACGCACGCCGATATTAGAAAGGTTAACAGTGTTGTTTATCCTACCTACAAAGACGCTTGCTACGCAGCTGGCCTTTTGGAGGATGATAAGGAGTATGTTGAAAGTATCAAAGACGCAGCCCATTGGGCGCCCGCTGAACATCTTCGTGAACTATTTGTCACATTGCTTTCTCAAAAGGAACTTACAACGCCTTTGACAGTTTGGCTGGAAACATGGCATTTGCTGGCAGAAGATGTTCAATACAAGAGAAGGCAGATTTTACGGATTCCAGGTAAAACTTTCAAACACGAATTGTTATTATGGTCTGTTAAATTTTTTTATCTTTTAAACTTACAATTCTTTGTTATGCAACAGTTATTATGGTCTGTTAACAAATTAACTATTAACATGTCATATTTGTATGGCCTATTATAACAAAATATTTTGCTTTAAAATAACAAGTCTTATTATTGTAGTTTAACTACCACATGTTTTCTTATGCAACAATTTTGTCACATCCTTTGTTTTTGTACGCTTATAAGGAATTAAGTATTAACATGTCATATTTTTTATGCAGATTTGATAGTTAGTGACGACGAAAAAAAAATATCGCTTTGTACTATATCGAAGAACTTTTGCGAGCGAGAGGAAGTAGTTTGAGGCGTTGGCCTGAGATGCCTTATCCGGATGACAGATACATAGATGAATTTGGAAACCGACTTATATATGATGAAACTGATTATAACCCGGCCGAAATGGAATCTGAATATCAGCGTTTGTACTCCTTATTGACAACGGAATAGAAGGGTGTATATGACACCATCGTGAACTCCGTTGATAATGGAACAGGGGGTATCTATTTCATTTACGGTTACGGAGGTACCGGTAAAACATTTTTATGGAAAACACTTGCAGCCGGCATAAGAAGAAAAGGTGATATCGTTTTGAACGTTGCATCAAGCGGTATTGCATCTTTGTTAATGTCGGGAGGACGAACAGCCCACTCCAGGTTTAAGATTCCAATAAACGTTGATGAGACATCTACTTGCTCAATAAGTGCTCAAAGTGACCTGGGAGCAATGTTAAAAAAGTGCAAGCTTATTATTTGGGATGAAGCGCCGATGACAAATAAGCTTTGTTTTGAGGCCTTGGATCGGTCCTTGAGAGATATTCTTCGTGCGAACCGGTATGACCCTTGTGATAAGCCTTTTGGAAACATGACGATGGTGTTTGGCGGAGATTTTAGGCAGGTTCTTCCTGTCATTCCAAAAGGATCACAACAAGACATTGTTGGTGCTTCTTTGAAGCAATCATACCTATGGGATTACTGCAAAGTCCTTAAGCTAACCGCGAACATGAGGCTTACTGTCGGTTCACGCCCGGAAGATGTTAGTGAGATAAGAGAATTTGCAGAATGGATATTGAATGTGGGAGACGGCAAGCTTGGAGGACCAAACGAAGGAGAGGTTTCGATAGATGTGCCGGAAGAAATTCTAATAGATTCTGCTGATGATCCGATAGCATCTATTATTGAGTTTACTTATCCGAACATGTTGGATAACATACATGATCCGGCGTACTTCCAAGAAAAGGCGATTCTTGCTCCCACAAATGAGTTAGTCGAAACTATAAATGAGCATTTGTTGGCCAAATTTCCAGGAGAAGAAATGGTATACTTAAATTGCGACAACGTGGATAAAAGTGAGCGTGGTGTCGTCGTAGATCAGTTCGTTTTCTCGCCAGAATTTATAAATGGACTGAAATTCTCAGGTGTTCCAAACCACAGGCTTGCTTTAAAAGTGGGATTACCGATTATGTTGTTAAGAAATATAGACCAATCAAATGGTTTATGTAATGGGACACGATTGCAAGTACTTAAATTAACAAGAACCTCTATTCAGGCGCAAATCATTAATGGAACCAACTTTGGGAAAAAGGTCATTATACCAAGGTTGAGGATTACTTCGTCAGATAAGCGTTTGCCTCTTAAGATTGTCAGGAAACAATATCCGATATCAGTATCTTTTGCAATGACAATCAACAAAAGCCAAGGGCAATCGCTATCTAAAGTTGGTTTGTACTTGCCCCGTCCTGTTTTCACACATGGACAACTGTACGTTGCTGTTTCAAGAGTAAAAAGCAAGCAAGGTTTGAAGGTTGTAGTCTGTGATCAGGATGGTAATGTGTCCAAAACGACAACAAATGTCGTGTATAAAGAAGTACTTGAAGGTCTATGATTAAAACTATAAAAGGTATGTAAAATACACAACTCCCTTTATCTTTCTCATATTCTCAATTGTTGACTTATTGTTTTAACTCACATCATATTTGGACTATTACATGTGCAGGCCATGGACATTGGGTTTCAGCATCGATAGACACTCACGCACACCTTTTGCTACTAAAGACAATCTGTTTTGGAGACCACCAAGCTTTGAGCCTTTGTTACTTTATTTGTAAGAAAAGGATTTGCTTATTGCATAATGGACGGATTGTCACATTTTTTATTTTATATGTTAAATAGAACATGCTTACGTTATCAAATTTCTTATCATCTCATTTATCTACTTCTTTAAAATATTACCCGGTGTCAACGGGTCTCTAATCTAGTAAAGCAATAAACTTGACATTACATATCCTATCTTCATTTTTTTTTATTTTTTTTTTATTATTATTTTTTTTTTTATAGAAATACAAAAGTAGTGATAGAGCTCCGTTAACTTTTTCCTTCTTCTATTACATACACATCTAGATACATGAACATTTGGTGCAAGATTTGTAGGAAAGAGCTAGAGAAGAAGAAAGAATACTGAAAAGTAAGCGATACAAAAGCGAAGCAAAATTTTTAATAGAGTTGAAGATTATTCGGCCCAAATATTAAAATGTGAAAGTATCTTGTCTAAAAATAACGAGGTGAAACATATAAAGCTCTCGACTTATATATATAAAGAAACCGAGCACTATTAAAACCACAATTCACATAAAATTAGATAAGTACAGCTAATATAGGGCAAAAGTACACTCTCCCCCTCCCACGCGATTTCGGCGATCAACCCTAACTCATAAAAATCGATCTTGATTCATCAACACTATCTCACCTACTGATCCTACAACATCACTACATTCATCTTGTTTATACTTAATCTTTTAGTTAGGTATTTGCTTGCCGAATCTTTTTGTGTTTAGGGTTCTTAAGTGTGCTTAGGGTTTTGGATTATTTTTTGAATTATCCCTTTATTTTAGGGATAATTATTGTTGTATTGGCTACTGTTATTGACGTCTTTTTTCATTGCTTTTACATATAGTGTTAACATCTCAGTGTTGTGTTCTTCGGGATTACGCAAACTGATATCGAACCCTAAATTGTTTATGGTTTCGTACTATAGTTGGATGAGGTTGCTGGTGGTTGCTGTTTCATTTGTATTGGTTTGTGGATACCGTTTGTTGTGGTTGCATTAATGTAATCATGCAACGAGGGTTTCTGGATTCTGGTGGAGGGGGGTAGTAGGCATCTGCAAAAAAGTGGATCGAACTATGGAAATAGTTTTGAATAACAAGGGGGATTCTAGATTTCCAAGGGTGGAGGACTTGGCAGCTAAGGTCAGTAATATTGAACGACAAATAATCGAAGGTAAACTTGTGTTAATGGGAGAAGATGGAGATCCATTAAAACCTTTGAAAGCCGGTGGTCTAGCTAACATAATGGAAGAATTTCCATGCTTGTCAAATTCGTTGGTACCCCTAATACATCTATCAAAGTAGATACTCCTGGTCCTAATGATTATTCATCGAAGAAAGGGGATGACATTCAGTTAATGTGCTTAAGAATGATAAATCGACATATGCGAATCTTTTTAATGGAGAACCAAGTAAGAAAATTGTTAATTTTCGTACTTTAGTATCCCCGACTGGTAATGGGGCTGATGTTGCTATTTAATTAGAGTCGGTTCTTGAAGTAAATGAACGTTTTAGCAATTCAGTTTACGGGTATTTCTTGGGAAAAACTATGGCATATCTGGTTGTGGAAAACTATGTTAAGAACACTTGGAGTAAATATGATCTTGTTAAGACAATGATGAACTCTAAAGGCCTGTTTTTCTTCAACTTTAGTTCTAAGAACTGGATAGATTCAATGCATGAAAATGGTCAATGTTAATTCGTAATGTGCCATTAATTATGAAAAAGTGGTCTCTGAATGCGAATTTATCAAAGGAGGACTTGTCTAACGTTCCCGTTTTGGTTATTCCATGGTGTTCCTCTTACTGTGTTTACAAAAGATGGGTTGAGTGCTATTGCTACTACACTTGGCACACCATTGATGTTAGACGCCTATACGACAGCTATGTGTACGGAGTCATGGGGAAGCTCGAGTTATGCGAGAGCTATGATTGACTTACGGGCTGATTTGGAGTTGAAAGATACTCTTGTGTGTAAAACCCTAAATTCTGAATTCCCAATTTTACATCTAATTTGAAATTTTACCTAAGTTATATAATAACTCATAATAAACCTAAACTATATGTTACAGTATATGTTAAAAATACATTATATGAGCTAACCTAAAGTTAACTAAATAAATAAATTTTGTAAGGTTTCCTAATCCTTTCTAAGCCATCACATGACTTTCTCTTTTGTACAACATATTGTTACACGTTTCCTTTTGGCCTCACACTCCATACGACTCATAATTATGTATATACCTAATATGATAGAAGATACACGCATATCTTCCATTTAAAACAAATATACGACTTACCATGTATTAATACACAATATTCCTAAAATCTATTCATAGCACCCACACGCTTTTCTCTTATCCTATATCACATACGCTTCTCACTCATTCTCTCCTTACCGAAACAAAAACATAACACACACAAAGTTCCTACTATCTTTTCTCTCTCGAAGGCCAAAGGTTCGAAGGGTTGTTGTTGTGTTTCGTGGGTGATAGGGTTGCAGCTTGGGTATTGATTCATGGGATTATATTCGTTTCCTTGTTCTCTTCTTGTCTCGTTAACAGCAGGTATCACCATCACCCCTTGTTTTCTTTCAATCTATTCGACACATACATGTATATGAATCAGAATATAACAAACACTAAAACCTAATCGTTACCTTGCTTATTTATTCGTATGGTCTGTTTGTTTTGCTGCTGTTCATTTATACATAATCACAATTGAAAACACCACATGAAATCATAACTTTAACATGCTAAAAACTTGTGTATTTGATATGTTGTTTCCTGTTTCTATTCGAGCCCTAAGTTGCAGTTATTAAAACCCTCGCTAAACCATTAATGAAGCATTAAATATAACGTACTTAAAAGGAAAACCTATGTACTTATATAATGAAGGCACAAAAAGGGTTTAAGGTTCGTATTCGTTATTTCGTGTGAGTCGTATATTGTGGCGTGGTGTTTGTGTTTACGTGTGTGAATGTATGTGTGGTCTTCCAAGTATTTGTGTCTCGTGGTGTGTGGGTTGTGAGTCGTATAGTTATGTATTGTGGTGTTGACATGAGCCTAAACTAGTCAATAAAGATAAACTGTAATCGAAAATAAAAGGGTTCTAAGTTCATGATGTTATGGGAAATATATATGCATGTTGTCTCGTGGTTCTGTTATGGGTATGCCTGGTGTCGACTTGCTGCTAGTATCATGTATGTGTGGGTTGTGTGAGATTTTATGTTGGGTCGTGTAAAGGCTGCTGGGGTGTTTACATGCTCATCGAATGGGTTTAAAAATGGTCTATAAGTGGTGATTTCATATGTGGGTCTCAAATGGTAATAAGTGAGTGAATATCTTACATGCATGCGCCTATTATATATAACTTACATTCATTGAGCTATTTAGCCCATTTTTTTCCACCCGGTCCATCCACACCCCGAATAATAATTTGGTTTGTTGTTACCTCCTGTTCATCCTAACTCACAACCTTCGTTTTCCTTTCAGATCCGGACAGTGCAACTCCGGCACCTAAACCCGATGGCGATTCAAGTTTGTCCGATCCTAGCATATGGGTTTTGTGGCAACTACAGTTGCCTGTGAGGGGGTGTACAATAATAGCAATAGTGAAACTATTTTTTAATGTTTTTGTGGTTGTTGTTATGCCATATGTTAGGGATACAGTATCCCCATTAGTTATATCCACATCTTTTGATCTAAACTTAGGTGGGTTCGTCATTTTTTTCATCAAAAAAGTTGGTACCCTTATTTTGTGAAGAAACACTGTCAAAGAATACGTTGTAGGTTTCAATTTCTTATTATGTTTTTTTTTGTGTTTTGTTGTTGTTATTGCTAATTTTCTGATCTCAGATTTAGGGTCTTGTTTGATTTAATTGTGACTATTATTGTTGTGGTGGTGTATGCAAGTAGATAACTGCTATTATTTTAGGGTTGCCACTATTGCTAATTTTCTGATCTCAGATTTAGGGTTTTGTTGTTGTTATTGCTTGATTTACAGTTTTGCTTTATTTAATTGTGGCTGTTGCTAATTTTCTGGTCTCAGATTTAGGGTTTTGTTATTGTTATTGCTTGATTTAGGGTTTTGCTTCATTTAATTTCACACTTCTTTTTTATTACAGTTGTTGTTTTAGGATTACAAGATTAGAAACTTTCTTACACTTCTTTATGTTACAATAATTTAAGAAGGTTTTTTTTTTTTTTTTTTTTTTTTTTTTTTGTGGGGGGGGGGGGGGGGGGGGGTTGCATGATAGGGAGTGCTTAATTGTTGCTTTTCCTCAGCTTTTTTTGGCTTATTTTATGAAGATGTGCTTCCTTTTTTACACCAAGTTCTAACTTTTGTTGCCTTTTTTTTTGCCTTTTTTTCTCTGTTTGCAAATCATCATTTCAAAATGCATTTGTTGCTCATAATAACTAATTATAAACTCTTAGTGATTGTTCTTTGCTTAACTTTTTTCATTTGGCTCATCGGTCTTCGTCTTGCTCTTTCTAGTTATGAAACCAAAATTGAAAATTGATACTAAAAATATCGACAACCGACTGCCTCAAAACCCAAAACTAACGAATGCCACCACTATACATGGTTGTGCCAACTACGAGATGCAAGATCACATTAGACACAACGTGTCTCATTGTCAGTCAGTTACACGCCGTTATCTTAATACTCCTGATGGTACTCCCCTGAGACCAAAAATTGGTTCATCCAAAGGTTAGTTCATTCTACATTTTCCATACGCTTATGATTGTTTCTTTTTAAGACATGCACAAGTCACCTTACTAATTTTTTTTACTCATTTTCTGTAGATGATTTTGACCGAGAGAATTCACGTATTACAGACCGTCAGCTTCGGACGCACCATACTGGTACTCTAAGCCAGCCGACTGCACCATTGGCCAATTTTTTTTAGTGCTCAGCGCCTGAAACGGAGTAATTTAACCAATAAATTTGGTTAGTATTAATTCAATCAGGGTTACCTTACTAACAAAGCTTCTATTCTTATGGTCATAACGCCAATTATAGAACCTGATATTCATATACCTTTTTCAAAATGCAGCCACGCCTACACGCAAACGCACCGAGGGGAAAAAAATGGTCACCAGGATGCGACCACCACTGCCACATGCCCTGTTGCCAACAGTAGTTTACAAAGTGCTTCAGGAAGCCGTGTAACTGCAAACGAAAATGACTTACTTCATAATGTACCTCAAGGTAAAGTAATACAGTCTATTATAAAGAAGTTTACCTTTTAATTTAACCATCAACTTCTCGCCTAAATGTATTTGATACAAAAAAGTAATAAACATCGTTATCCTTTTCTCTTATTCACAGCTTCAACCCCAATATTTGTGCAGCAGAGTCAACAGATTCATCCACCAGGAAATGAAACTGACCACCATAGAATGCAACAACATTCTCCCAGGGGTACTTTCCAAAATAGTGTCAATCATCCTGTCTTTCCTATTGGTCAAGAATTTATGTGTGGTATAACTCAAAGTAAGTCTGTAAATTGTCTTTAAAGACGATTACAACTTTAAATTACCACTCAATTTGTTGTCTAATATTTTAACAATAAGTTAATTGCACACAACATTTAATTACCTTTTCACAATGTTTTGCACTAACAACAGGAATACCTGCACATGATGCGGCTGAATCAACTTCTAGAAATAATAGCAGATGAACTACAAAAAACCAGAGGAAGAAGTGAGGCGACCACACGGCGTGTGCGGCAACGTTATTCAACAACTGATTTACAATGTGGTTCAGATAATGGGATCCACCGTCCTAATGAACAATCAGCTTCTCATACAACTGAAGGTAAACCTCGCCACTTCCTTTCCCAAGAGCTTAGGTCTTAAATAAATACGTTGTTTCTCATGTTTCTATTCAGAGTTGCCTCTTAATTAATGCACTATTTTACCTTCACAACAGGAACACCTACACATAATGCCCCTGAATCAACTCATATAAATAATAACACTTGTTTGCACCAAACTAAAAAAAAAAAAAAAAAAAAAAAAAAAAAAAAAAAAAAAAACAGAATAAGAAGTGAGGCGACCACAAGGCGTGTACGGCAACGTTGTTCCACAAGTAATTTACACTGTGATTTAGATAATGGTATTGAAGATCCTGGTAAACAATCAGCTTCTCATGCAAATGAAGGTAAACCTCGCCGTTTCCTTTCTCAACAGCTTACCTTTTAACTAAATAAGTTGTTTTCCATGTTTAAATTCAGAGTTGTTTCTCAATCAATGCAGATACATCACCTGTGTATAATGATTTAGGGGATTGTAATGAGCGATGCCGTTACTGCAAAGCTGGATTCTGGCATAAGGAACGCCTTAAAGGGCATCATTCTTACAATGGTCAGGCTGAATATCATTTATGTTGTGGAGGTGGTAAATTTTTCATGGAACCTGAGGTAGATCCACCTGCATATATCAAGCAGCTTCTTGCAGACACCTGTTTTATGAAAAATATAAGGGCTTACAATCAGATGTTTGCCATGACTTCATTTGGTGCCAAGATTGACAACACAATTAACCAAGGAAGAGGGCCATATGTCTTTAAAGTTTCTGGTCAAATATACCATTGGATCGGTTCACTCTGTCCTACTGGTGATGATGCGCCATGCTTTTTACAGCTATATATCTATGACACACATAATGAAGTGCAAAACAGGATGAGCCATTTTCAAGATTCCGACAGAGCTGCATTAGATCCAGAGGTGGTGCAAGGCCTCATCCAGTTTTTAGATACTCACAATGAGCTGGTCCATGTGTTCAGAACCGCACGAGATAAATGTGCAGAAGCTGATGTGCCTGAATTTAAGGTTAGACTTTACAATGTTGAAGGTGCACACAGTTATGAGCTACCTACATCCCAAACTCTCAGAGCCATAGTGTTTGACAATGGTCCAACAACCGAAACAGACTATGATGTTATCATCGAATACAAATATAACGCCCTAAAATTTGAATAACATTTTTTTTTCAAATATTCATTTTGATTATACCCTAAGTTTAACTAAATAAATAAGTATTGCAAATATCGTTTGTTAAGATAATGAAATAAATGTATAAAAAGAATGGGCCGATTAATGTAGTGTTAGTGTTTAGGAGTTATTTTATGTACAAAAGCTCAAACACTTACCCAATCCTAATCCAACACAAACTAGCCCAACTATCCCTCCATAATTATCACCCCATAATCGACCAAATCCACCCATACTGCAAACGACGAATTTTGAGAAAAAAAAAGGATCGATCAAGGGTTTTGGGTTTTCGAGCTTCGGTTAGTTTCATCTTCTAAATTCTTTAATTTTTAAGTTTTAATCTTTTAAACTAATTATGTTACTTGCATGGATGGAATTAGGGATTGTAAATTATGACTAATAATCTGTAATTTTGAAGTATATTGATGTTTAGAACAATTAGATTAGGTGTTTGTACGATTAATTGCAAGATTAAATTAGTTAGGGTTTTGTTTGTGAATTGATGTGATGTTGTCCAGAAATTGGGTCGGATTGAGGGATGTCTAAATTAATGATACAAACGTTTTTTTGCAATATTTTTGAGGCTAAAACTAAATTTAGGATGTGTGCTATCTGGATATCAAATTTCATAATTTTTGGAGGTCGGGTAGGTGACTTTCTGATTTTTAGAACATTGGTTGTCAATCCTGAGTTTAGGAGTCTGAAAATTCAGCTGGTGTTTTTGAATTTTAATTTCCAAACAGTAAGGAATTAAGAGGTTTAATTTGACAGGAAGAATTTTTAGGATGTATATGACTTACTGGAATTTTTATGGATTTTTCCAAAGTGTTTTGATATGCCTTTTGAATGCATACTTTCTGGGTGTTTCAGCAGTTATTTTTCTGGACAGTAGTGTAGAGAGTGATTTTTATTGTGTACTTGTACTAATGAATAAAATCTGGAAAAATTCTAAAAAATACTTAAGATATGTGTGTATCACTGGGTAAAATTATAGAATTAAATGTGCTTTTTTGAGGTGCTTTAAAAATTATAAGAATCGTACCTGAGTTATATAAGAATCCTGAATCATTAAATAAAACACTTATAAACATAATATTGGTGTATTGGACTGTTTGGTGTCATATTTTCCAGCCCTCATGTCGACCTAATGATAATCTAAACAAGCCCTAAAATCTATCTTAAATGATCATTAAATGAGGCGTGTGCAATCAGAAAACCTAGGCTGGTTTGTGTAATTATTTTACAGATATGTGAAATCGGATAAATGGTTAGGGTTTGGTATGGGTTTGTGAAGGTGCGTTGCTAATATGATTATGAATATATGTTAATATGATTTTTAATTCAGGTCTTGTGAATTTTGTGAACTCGTGTGTGTTGGAATAATTAAAGCATGTTATATGATGGCCTAAAACGGATTTTTGGAATGGGCAGTTTTGAAAGCCGAATTTGTGTGCATTACAACTCGAATTTCATAAGTGTTTAATACTGGTTCTTTACTTATAAACTTAGTTTAAGGTCTTAATTAAGTTTTCCAATTGGTTTGGGGTGATTTAGAGTTGATTGGGTTGTCTTTTTGAATTTTATGGAATCATATGTCAAACCTGAGTTTTGGGAACGTAAAATCAGTCAATTTCTACGATTTTTATTTTCAAATCTATAGAGAGTTGAGAGCTCTCCTTTTACAGGTAGTATATTTCACATATTTAGTAACTTTTTGAATTTTTGTAGATTTTTCTGAAGTATTTAAATGGGTTTGATAAATGTAAACTTTAGGGGTGTTTCTGCAGTTCACTTTCTGGACATGTTTGGGTAAATGATTTTTGAAATGGTGTTTTCACTTGGTAATAAATTCTGGGAGAATTCATGTAAGCTTAGAAGACGTATAGGTACATGTGTAAATTTTTATAGCTTCTGAGTAAAAATCTTAGTGTGGTTTGAAAATTCGTAAATTGGAGGAAAAAGTATACTAAAATCAGAAAATTTGTTAAAGAACTTAGTTCTTTGTGAAATAATACCAATTAATGTGTCTTGAACCCTAAAGTGTACTTAATTGATAATTATGATGTAATTTATCATATATTAACCTAAATTAGGTAATGGAACCCTAATCCCATTAATGAACCACTATAAGTATTTATGAATCAGTTATGACAATTAATGGACTTATAAAATGGACTCCTAAGTATTATATGAACCATAATTCGTGTAGATTCGTTGAAGAAGGCGTGACGTTGTTTCCTTGTGATCACTGTTCCTTTTGCTTTCATTTCATTAGCTAAGGTACGGATATTCTACCATTTCTCAGTAAGGGTTTCGCATTGACTCTTCGATCCTTGACTTTATTTCATTCGTTATGATATTCGTTGGTGATTCCGTTTGATATAATTCTATTTGATATGATTTCTTATGATATGATATTTAGTTCTATGTCATTTGATATGACATTCATTCATGTTGTTATACTGTCTGGAGATACTATAATTAATTCATTATGATGTAATAGCTTTGTTTATTCTGCTACCCGAGCTAACTAGTCATGGAGGTACCATGGCCATGACATTGAGGCACCAATGACATGACACTATCTGTGGTGGTGTGATTGGTCCATGGTGTTCCTTTTTTATATGTATATGATTATTGAGCTCGTGCACTTATTTTCCATTTTGATACGCCAATATATTTGTCAGAGTACAGGTGTATTGTGGAGTATGTATAACTTTGTTTTGCAGGGAGCGTATGTATGCATCCTAGGTATGATTTGTAATATGTTTCTGATATGGCTTTGTAGTGAATCGGTTGTGTGTGCTATACAACCCAGTTTACTTTTGGGAGCTAGCTACTCCATTTGTTATCACAGGATATTATATATGTTTGGATATTCGGTTTAAGGCATGTATCATGCCTTAGACATATGTTTTGAGCTCGTGGGAATTTTCCTTATGACTTGTTGACTTCCTTGTCATTCACTTGATTCATTATTCATTGATTCTCATGACCTATGATATCTTGTTCAGTAGATTCCTTTGACTTCATTTTGTGTACTTATTCATATTCAGTTTGTTATTCTATATCTGTTCACTGGGCTTTTTAAGCTCATCCGCATTTTCTTTTCCCTGCGGCAGGTATCAAGCGGGATGCTGGGATTTGAGTGATGAGAGTAGGAGCTTTTAGTGGACCACCCTGACGATAGTTACCCACTTGCGTTTGGATTAGATTTGGAGTTATCTTTCATTTAGACTTTGTTTGGGATTGTATTTCATATAGAAGTTATTCTGTTTCAGACTTAGTATTTTATCATTTTCTTAGAAGAATTTATGTAACCTTGTAATTAATAAAGTCTTCCGCTTGCGTTTATGTTCTGACTAACACCATAGTGTGATATTTTGACCCTTGTCGAGTTGGGGTGTTACAACAGAGGTAGACCACCAAAAAGGATAAACAAGCTTCATCAATCATACATGTCATTGCAGTTTCCACTGATTTTCATCAATGGTCAGCCAGGATTTCATACAAAGTTAAAGTTAAGATATGCAGATCCAAACGACAAGGCAAGATGAGTTTCGATAAACGCATTTTACACATACCATTTGCACCCAAGGCATGACCAGTATAATCTACTTTTCCAAACAGGACGGCTTTTCCAGCAGTACGTAGTCGGTGTTTATTGCTGTATAGAACAGAATAGAATGGATTTCTATAGAACGCACCAAAATGACATTCGAAGAGAATATTTGTCAGGCCTGTATGATGCAGTTTCAAGAGGCGATCGTTATGGCTCAGAAGTGGGTTCAAGAATTATTTTTCCTTCTTCATTTACTGGAGGTCCTAGATATATGTATAGCCACTACTTGGATGTGCTAGCAATTTATCGTGTGCTTGGTAACCCACAATTCTTCATAACGTTCACATGTAATGTCAATTGGCCTGAAATCCAATGATACATGGCAGCGTTTCCTCATTTGAACGCAGCGGACAGAGCAGATATAATATGTAGAGTTTTTGAGCAAAAGATTAAAGCCTTTATCAGGTTTCTCAAACAGAGGCAAACATTTGGATATATCACAGGAGGTATGGCTATGTTTTGCTACAAAAGTTTTTACAGTTTAACTTTCATTAAAATTTATGGCCTCAATAGGTGGACCATGTAATGTATCAACATATTGTCCTAATTTTTAGTTCTCTATTCTTTACTATGCAGTATTATACACTGTTGAGTTCCAAAAGCGTGGCTTACCACAATGTCACACACTGGTGTGGGTGTCTTCATCAACCAAAATATAAATGCTGAAGATGTTGAGCAATATATTTCTGCAGAGTTGCCTGATCCATCTGTTGATCCACGCGGTTATAAAATTGTTTTTGAAATGATGATGCATGGACCTTGTGGAAAAGCCAATTTGGGTGCACCATGTATGCAAGGCGAGGTGTGCACAAAAAAATTCCCAAAGAAATACAATAATGAGACTTTTTTTATGACAAGGGTCGTGTGCATTATCGAAGAAGGCAGACAAAAATTTTTGCAGCTAAACACCGGATGAAGCTTGACAACACCCACGTCATCCCATATAACCGGTCTTTATGTTTGGCGTTCGAAGCGCATATCAATGTAGAATACTGTGGATGGAGCATGCTCATAAAATATCTATTTAAGTACATATCCAAAGAAACAGACCGAATATTTGCACAAGTAACCAGGTCTATAGGTGATGCATCTACTTCAGCAATCCAGTCACATCCATACATCGATGAAATCTAGAATTTTGTAGACGGTCGTTTCATATGTCCTCATGAAGCCTGTTGAAGGATCCTAAAATTTGAAATACACAGTAGAGAACCAGCAGTGCAAATACTTTCAGTCCACCTCGAAGGCATGCAGCATATAACCTGTCGAGACAGCGACAATTTGGAATCAGTTGTAAATCGCCCAGAAAAGAAACTGACGACACTCACAGAATGGTTTACTTACAACATTGAAAACACAGATGGACGGCATTTGACTTTTCTAGAGTTTCCATCATAATTTGTTTGGTATCCAGATAGGAAATCCTGGTCAAGAAGAAAAAATAGCAGATATTCTGTTGTCCGTCTTGCATATGTACACCCAAGTTTAGGAGAACTTTTCTACTTTAGAATGTTTCTATGTCATCAACAAGGGTGTAAAGGGTTTACAGAGGTCCAAACAGTAAACCGAATCGTATATCCTACATATCGAGCTGCATGTGAGGCTCTTGGTCTACTTGGTGATGATAAAGAATGGGATACAACCCTGCAAGAGGCATGTATGTCAGCATCATCCCCAGAACTAAGGTATCTTTTTGCTCAGGTTCTTACTTACTTTAAAGTAACGAACCCTTTACACCAATGGAATAAATATTGGCAAGAAATGGGTCATGATATTCCACGCATTGTTTCAGAATATGTGCGGATTCCCAACTACTATGTCAATGATACTGAATTACAAGGTTACATATTATATGACCTAGAAATATTACTAACCAGTTATGGTAAATCAGTCCAAGACTACGGTTTGCAACCACCTTCGAAACAGCTACTTGATCAGTTAAACAATCGGTTACTAATGGAAGAAAAGAATTACAACAGAGCAGTATTAGGACATGAAAGAGATGAATCAGTCCCTAAGCTAAATGCTGAACAAAGGAGAATTTATGAGCTTATCCTAAATGCTTATACAACAGGTAGGCAGGAGTTGACATTTGTATATGGCCATGGAGGAACTGGCAAAACTTTTCTGTGGAAAACTGTTATCAGCACTCTGCGGTCCGAAGGTAAGATCGTCCTCGCGGTTGCTTCTTTCGGCATTACTTCCCTCCTTCTTCCAATAAGCCGAACTGCACATTCAATATTTAAATTGCCACTTGAACTCACAGATGAGTTGCTCTGCAGAGTTAAAAAAAATACTCATATAGGAAAGTTGTTAGCAGAAACAGATCTAATTATTTGGGATGAAGCGCCTATGAATGATCGGCGATGCTTCGAGACATTAGACAGAACTCTTAGAGACATACTAGATGCACCCGATGTTCTCTTTGGTGGGAAAACAGTCATTTTAGGTGAAGATTTTCGGCAGATACTACCCGTGAAAAAAGGTGCTCCAAAAATGGAAATAATAGCATCATCTATTGCAAGATCCCACCTCTGGCCACATTTTAGGCTGATGACACTCAAAGAAAACATGAGGCTATTTCGATCAGGCCTCAACTTAGAAGAACATAGCTTGGCACATTCCTTTACGTCATGGCTTCTTGATATTGGTGATGGCAAAATCGGTGAACCCGACCAAGATGATAGTAGAAATATAGCATGGGTTGAAATTCCAGATAGATACTGCATACAAGATGACACGCAAGATCTCTCTAACATCATAGATTTCATCTATGACCAAAGCACACTCCAAACGCCTTCGGCAATCACCCTGCAACAAAAAGCAATTGTCTGTCCAAAGAATGAAACTGCAGACATTATTAATGCACAAGTTCTGTCAATGGTTGAAGGTGAAATTACAACTTATGCAAGCCATGATATAGCTGTCCCAGTTAATAATAGTGGCGCTAAAACAGAGGTGTTGTATCCTGCTGGATATCTAAACACGTTTAAGCTACCAGGTTTTCCACCACATTAGCTTCAACTTAAACTTGGAGCACCGGTAATGCTTCTAAGAAATGTTAGCCTGGCAGGTGGTTTATACAACAGGACACGCAAGATAGTGACACAACTGATGTCAAAACTTATTGAAGTGCAAATCATCACGGGGACAAGAGTCGGCGAAAAAGTTTTCATACACAGAATACCTTTAATCCATATAGATCCAAATCTTCAATTCCTTTTCAAACGCAATCAATTTCCAATTAAACTTTGTTATGCCATGAGAATCAACAAAAGCCAAGGGCAATCTCTCAACAAAATTGATGTTTACCTTCCAGAACCAGTTTTTGGCCATGGCCAGTTGTATGTCGCTCTTTCTAGGGCTACATCTCCTCACGGGTTAAAAGTTCTCATGAAACAACAAGAGAATCGGAGGCCAAATGACACCAAAAATATAGTTTACAAAGACTTTTTAACAAAAATATAGGATGCACATTCTTTTTCACAACGCAACTACATCCTTTAATATTTGCCTTTTTAGGAATTTTTTTTCCTTTTTTTTTATTTATTTTTTATTTTTTATTTTTAATTTTGCTTTTGGGTTTTTCACTTTTTTAACCTTTATTTATATATCTTTTGTATCATTAATAGGTATTTAGAATCTAACTTTTGCTATTTCTTTTCACACCCCAAGACTTTTTACGATACATAGCAAATTGCATGTTATTATCATTTTAGAAAACAAAAATGCAAACACTTTTGATCCTCAGCACTCTTGAATATGCCATGACAACTGCATATCACCATCTTTTGCTTTCATAAAACTATCATAAAAATGATGACATTAAGGTACATTTTGTAGACAGGCATCCTGTTTAACATATGCCATCCTATTATTACTTAAATGCTTTGTGTCTACATCATCTTCACTTACCAATTTTTTCTTATAACTCACTCTTATTTATTATGTCTTAACAGTGAAATGGAGGAGGCTACACTTGCTGAGGTACAACATCCATCTGAAGACAAAATGATTGAAAGTAGCAATGCTACACTTGCTGAGGTAGAACATCCATCTCAAGTCAGAATGGTTGAAAGTAGCAATGCAACGCAGATTGTGTGAGGATGTGTGATACACTCTTAGGATGTTACTCCTTTGTAATGTGTATATGATACTTTGAGTGAATATGATTAAGTATGCGGAATCTACTTAACCACACTTAGAAGAATATTGGTTTGTATATTGGAACAGTAATGCTGGTAATTGGATAATGAACACAGAATGTATACACCGAACGATTCAATATTATTGAGAATAATATGAGTGATCTTGATTATCACTAGGGTTACAAAACCTTGAATCTCTATCTTTCTATGATTTAGAACTGATTGCTGTATGTGTTACTACTTGTTCAACAGATATATATTTTCTAAGCACACTTGATATCTAAGCTAAGATCTCCCTTTTATAGAACAAAGGAGATCTTTACAATATTTTTAAGTCTTGTCAACTACTTGCTTGTTGAGTGTGTCAGTAGCTAAGATTCAACTTGTTCTGTGTGTTCAACTTGTTGACTGATCACTTATCTAAGATATTATCTACCGTATATATTTGACTTTTATACACAAAATATCTTTTTCATACTTATCCTTTCAGTAGTAGTATACATGACAGTTACCCATTCAGCAGTAGCTTCAGATGTACTAGCAGTAGAAACTATTACTCCAGCAGTAGTATACTTGTAGCAGTAGAATCTCCAACACTAGCAGTAGTATTGACACTTAGAGAATTTTCCTTTGTGCACCAGTAGTACCTTCTTTTTACTAGCAGTTAGTACTGTTAGTTATATCTTGAGCAGTACTAATCTTCAGAACATTTAATTCCCAACAGATTGCAACAATTGTTGAGTTACAACTGACCTCTTATGACAAAGTTCTTGAAGTTAGAGTATACAAAAAAATGGATTTCAGTAAGCTACCCAAAGAAAGGTGAAAGTGGATTCTCCCCAAAAAAAATGAAACTGCATTCTGCTGCATATTAATAGACCGAGAGGTATGTGAAAACTCATGTACTATAAACAAAACATGTTAACTACTTAAATTTGTATAACAAGAATTTAACATCAACAGGGCAACGCTATACAAGCCAACATGAATGTGAAAGAGATCGACTACTTTGACCCAAAAATCAAAGTTGGATCCGTCTACAGGATTTCAGATTTCATGTGTGAGCCCACCAACCCTTACCAACAAACAATTAACAACAGAACAAGCCTCAGATTTGGAAGAATCATGTTTGACACTATAACAGCACCAGACATCCCATACCACTACTTTAGATTTGTTTTGTACAACCAGCTTTAATCCAGAGTCTCGAAAGAAGATGCAACAGGAAAAATGCAATACCCAATGCTGACAGGTCATGTTTTAAATCTTAAATTTTTTAGATCCAACAAAATATAAAAATTCTGATACTTATTTACTTACAGATTACATTGGCTGTCTAAGGTCAGTTGGCCAGCTAAACCGTAAACAAAATGCCAACCAAGATGAAACTGTCTAAAGAAAGCTGGACATTGAAAATTGAAGGTATGTAACCTTGTAGTAAAAAACTTTTGTTAAGAAATAAATACTCAACACATTTTTTCATTTTTCTAATGACTTGCTCATGTTGACAGCGGTAATGTCATAGAGTTCACGATGTGGGATGACATGGCCGAAAAATTTGAGGATGCCAGGCTTGAAACAATGGAGCAGCCCGTTATAATTGCAGTAAGCTCTTGCTGTGTGACAAGATTTAGTGGTACTCCTTAAATACTATAACAAATACTTCTATATAAACACCAAATTACTAACGTATTTTGAAATACTTCCATGGTAGATTATCAATTGACAGCGACGTCGGCAACACACTTTTACCTAAACCCAAAGATACCGAAAGCTGATCAAGTAAGAGCACAATAAGACTCTTCGAACACAAAATTCAAAATCGCTTCATATTCACATAAGAGTTTGCCAAAACATATTCGTTCTAACTTTTCAAAATGAAACAGATACAGAGAGAGACACCAGGCGACTCCACCACTGCGCATTTGCAAACTCCCTATGAAGATGCTGAAACAGAAAAGTTCTGAAACAAGTTCCATTTGAAAACACATTTAAAACAAAATCTAGAAGCCTACAAGGTAAATTTTATACAACACACAACAAACTTTGCTGCAAAATTTTATCCATAGCTGACCATTTGCACAAACATTGGTAGGGAGTAAAGTTTACTACTAAAGCAACAATAACAAACATCAACATCAAAAGAGATTGGTTTTACATATCTTTCAACGAATGCGCTTTAAAAGCAAAAGAAGAAGATGGAATCTACCGTTGTTTGGATCATGAAAAACAAGAAAAACCATGCTATAGGTACATGATATTGTAGCCCAGGTTTATACAAAGTTAAATAAACAAAAAAAATTTTAAATGATCCTTTCATTTGGTTGATGATATGCAGGTATAATTTCAAAGGTTTCATCACAGACCCATCTGCAATAGCTCTAATCACTTTCTTTACCCCTGCAGCAGAAGATGTGACAGGGTATTCATGTTCACAGTTAATTGCAATGCACAAAGCAGCAGACCCACAAGAAATACCATCCGAGATCTTTGCAATTGAAGGCCAAAAAAATATTTTCCAAATCCATTTCAAACAAACAGGCAGAACAACATATTTTATTCTAGATCAGGTTTTCAACAAAATAAACAAAGAACAAGGAAAAACCACAGAAATAGAACCAAACCCAAGTTACAACATTTGACTTAACAGTTCCTCTTATTTAAAGATAACATCTACAAATGCAAATATTAACTATTTTGTTTCTAAAAACTAGGAACACCACCAACACCTCTCGCACTAACAAACCAAGAAGATCCACACGAAAAGACAGATGAACAAAGCAGACCGAAAACAGTGAAGAGACCATTGTTTCAAGATGAACCAGCACATCCAAAGAAGCAAAAAGGTGAGTTACGCAATTTTACTTAACATAAACGATCAGTTTTATTGAATAAAATATCTTACAATCAACTGACATAGGCTTGACACAAACATTACAACAACACTCATAATAAAATTAAACACACATACATAATTGCAAATGCAAACACCAACATAAATCACACATCATAACCAACAACAGTTTCCTCTGAGTGTAGGCACACACTTAGAAATCCATCACGCCCTTAAGCTTCTGAATAAACAGATCCTTATCACGAGCATTTACCTCCAGCTCTGCTGTCATTATGCGCATCTGCATAACCTTTTGGTCATCTTTTGCCTGGACCTCTCTTAGATACTCTACCATTTTCTGGGCATAGGTGTTCCCAACAGTCTCTAGCTTTTGAATAAAACTAACCCTTTCACGGATGACACCAAGTAGTCTTCCATAAAGCGCATTCATCTGTTGCGCCATTTGAATGTCTTCACCTGCATATTGACGGCAATACAAAACTAACCTCTCAGACCAATTATTAGAATTAGCCTCGGCTCTAAGCTGATCACACTTAGGAGCCTTGACATTGTGTTTTGTTACTTCTTTATGACAAGTTAAAAAATGAAATGTAAAAATAAATGTAGACCAAAACTGTCTTAAATAGGGAAAGCAAACCCAAAAAGAAATTCACATATTTATCTTTTGCACGCATAAAAACAAACTACCCACATGTATAAGCCATAATTTAATATTGAATAAACCATTGCCTGATTTGCATGAAAATAAAATACACAGATGCACTACTATTTTCTATATTTCCTTTGGATTCATTTTCAACGTACCTAAATTTTTTCACAAGACATAATTGGATATTACTGTTTTTTGCCACCTGCCATTCACCCTCACCACAAATGTTAAAATTATATATACACAAAGTCCCACAACAACAAAAAAACCTTTTAGTACAACATCCTTGTATCCATGCACAAGGGTGCACTGTTATTGCCTTATCTCCTTTGGCTTATTAGCATCATACAACCATTGAAAAAAAATTTGGAATACACCATCTCTGCCAAAGATGCAGAAGAACCTTATTTACACCCATTATAGCCATTGAAAGTGGTCACAACTATTCTACTGTTACTTATTTTTGTTTAACCATACTAGCATCCAAATGAACCAAAAATTATTAAGTTGCAGCCTTTAAAAGTTGCTAGAAATAATGGACTATTAACTGTTTCTTTTAAATCATAGAACCATTAAAAAAAAAAAAAAAAAAAAAAAAAAAAAAAAAAAAAAAAAAAGTTAACTCAAGTGTCATCTGGAACTTTTGTATCTCTTGCTTATTAAAATACTTGATTATTACTTTTACTATGCCTAAATAACATCTTATTAGTGACTGATAAGGTACTTATTTTAACTTATGCAGCAACAGCAGAAAGCTCAACAGAAGAGCACTCAAAACCCAGAAATGTTCAAAAAAAGAAGTCGAAGTGAACTTAAAGTAGTCATGCCAACCACACGCACCAATCTTTTGTAAATATTTAAACGGTTCACTACCGTTCTTAACCAACAATATGTTTTGTAACATATTTGTCCTCCACCTGCACAAATATGTCTCAAAACATCTATGTATGGCAACCCACTAATCTTTTGTATGACATTTATGAGAGGATTATAAAAAACTTAGGATGTTACTCCTTTACGATGTGTTTATGATACTTTGAGGTTATGTAGTCAAGTATGCGGAATCTACTCAACCACACTTAGAAGATGTTGTTTACTGAAACAGTAATGTAGAATGAACAATGAACACAATGTTTAACTCCAAACGATTCAATATTATTCAAGAATAATACGAGTGATCTCAATATCACTAGGGTTACAACGACCTTGAATCTTAACAATGTATTCGACTATTGTGTATAACATCTAAACTAGGATCTCCTTTTATAGAACACTTAAGGAGTCCTTTACAAGATAAGTATCCTACCGTATATTTCTAACTAATTAAGATATACATAAGATCTATTCCATACTTATCCATAATACATATCTTCTAAAACGGTTTTTCATGCAGCAGTACATTCATTACAACTGGTAGTACTAACTTGAACTTTGTAATGTTAGTTATCCTTCAGCAGTTCTTCAGTTATACACTAGCAGTTTGTACTGTTAGTGTATTCTTCTAGCAGTACTAAGTCTTGAATATTTAATTCCCAACAATCCTCCCCTAAACTTGTGATTTACCCTAAATCATCAAGTTTCTCTGAATTAAATAAGGACTGTGAGGACTCTTCCAAACACTACATTGTAATCCTTAGTCTTCTGGGTTTCCTTTCTTCTGCAAGCTGAAATATCTTTCTGATCAGCTCTTTTGCCATCTCTAAATCTTCTTCAACTTTAAGTCTTGATGACAACATAGCCATTAAGATAACTGCTCTTAGTGGGTAATCCTTTTCCACTAACATATAAATTTCCTCTCCTGCTTTAGTAGAAATTCTGTGAACTCCACAATTATCAAACACTCTCCATGTGATGTCTGAGACTTGAGCTTGAAATCTCCATATAGCTTCACCTGTATCAGGATCATATATTCTCTTCAGTTCTACCCAAAGCTCTTTATCTTTATCATCTGGAGGATATGAGGTTTTGAATCTCTCTTGAACTAAGCTCCATAGTTTATCCAAGTCATCTCTGTCAAAAGCTTTGATCATGTCTTCAAAGAATTTGTAGACTTCAAACTTTCCTCCTACTCTGATGATTTTCCATCCCTTGATCATTCCATCTGAGTACACTTCCCAATCAATAATGGGATGTTTGGCTTGAATAGGATCAATGTTAAGAGCTTCTAGAACTACCACCATCATGCCATGGATCTGTTCATCAGTTAAATTCTCATCTATCTTTTCTTCCTCTACTGGTTCTTCTTGAACTGATTCTCCTTCAGTTCTTTGTTTCTTGGACTCTTCTGATTCCAATTGTTCTGCTGCCCTCTTATCCCTTCTTCCTTCACTTCTTTCAAGATCACCTCTTAGAAACATTTGCATTCTCCTATGAGAGTCAATGTAAATTCTTTCAACTTCCTCAAAAGATCTTCCCTTGAAGTGATGTTCCTTCCAGGTATCATGGTGCTTCAGATATGTCTTCATGTAAGACAGTTGTTCTGCCCTGGTAGGGGGCTTCTTCTGAGCAGCTTTCTTTTTACTTTGTTTCTTTCTGATTTCCTGCAGTAGGTCACCAATAGCTTGTTCTTGTTCTTCTCTTGTAAACTGTGACCTTTCCTCTTCTTGTAATTTTGCAGCTAACTCCCTATCAGCAGCTTCTTGAGCAGCCCTTTCTTGTACTTCAGTCAATAGCTTTTGCTCAGTCAGTATTTGAGCAATCTTTTCTTCTTTAGCTACCTTTGCTAGCTCTTCTTCATGAATTTTTCGAGCTAATTCTGCATCTAAAGCAATCTAGGCTTGACTTTTGCTGGTTAACTTCTGTAAAGATTCTTCATCTATCATAATCCCCTTTCCCTTGTCTAAACTTGCTTTCTTGGGCCTTCTTGTGTATACTGCCCCAGCAGTACCTTGAGAGACTCCAGTACCTTCTTCTTGTATACTAGCAGTACCATGTGTAGGACTACCAGTACCTTCCATAAAATCAGCAGTACCTTGATCCATTTGTTGTTCTTGCCTCCCTTGAGTATCATACTCCTCTACCAAAGTGACATGAGGATCATCATCTAATTGGGCAATCTTCCTCCCCTATTTGGAAGATTCCTTACCTTGATCTGCACTTGGACCCTCTGATGAACTTGATGAAGAAGATGAACTGGTTGAAGCCACCAAATGAGCTGACCTCTTTCTTTTGAGTGTCTTGACCTGGTCCTCTGATGAGTGGCCTTTTACTCATCATTTTATACCCGAAAAACCCACAAAAATAACCAAAAACACCCAAATGGACCGAATATTGTTACAAATATCCTTGGATTGTGTTTTATGTGTTTCAGGTACAAAAGGATTGAAAACGGGGCAAATATGGACAAAACCGAGCTTGATATAGAAAAGAGCCAAAAGCCGAAGCCGGGAAAGATATTCTTCACGCGGATTTAATTCGAGCTCAAAAATCCCAAAACGGCCCTTGGATTATTTTTAGTTGGCAAAATTGGTCCCATGATTAACTTTACAAAATTGGCAAGTTTGGTCCTTGAAGTTTCAACATTTACACTTGGTCCCTTTATTTAATTTTAACCTATCCTAAGTAACCAACCAACCAGATCCAAAATAAACCCATTAAACTCAACATTAACCCATTTATCCCATTAAGCCCATACCACCCACACTTAGCCCATTTTGTTTCACCTTAACCAAAACACGGGTCAAACACAACTAGGATAGTCACACCCAGATATACCCCTATTCCATCTTCTTCTTAACCCGTATTTTCCCGCCTAATCACCCTTAATCCTTCCCCATCGCTATCACCCATTTCCACCTCACCACTACCATCCAAGAGACCCACATGGTGTTGTCTTTCCCCCTCCACCTCATCAATCCGAGGAACTCCATCCTACGGCCAAGATTGTTTTGTGTGGGCACCAAGCAAATCCGAGGGCCAAGAATTAAAGAAGAAAGCACATATGGGATTATCTCACACATAAAGCAAAAAGGCGGAAGGAACCCTAGTTATTTATTTTAGTATAAATAGAAGTTAGCTACAGTAGTTCAATTAGGTTTTTTTTAGCTTAACTTAGGTAATTTTCTTTTTAGCTTATTGTTATTTATCTTTTTTTTAATTTCCAGTATTGTAATTTAATTTCAGTTAATGAAAATTTAATTTTTCTTGTTTTTATTTTCTTGGTCAACAAAAGTCAACTGCTAATTACTGCTTATATTATTGCTTATTTGCTTATTTGCCCTTTTTTATGATTATCTGATTTCTTTGATGATATTTGGAGTTAGGATAGTAGCCTTTGGTAGCTTGTTCTTAGATTTGCCCTTAAAATGCCCACATCAGTCCACCTAAGTAATAGCAGACTTAAATTTTTGCATTTCCATCTTTTGCAGCCCTATTGTTGATTTTTAATTCTCTCATGATAAGTTGTTATAAGCTCTATTTTTGCACCAATATTATTGGCTGGCTTAAGTAGCTAATACCATTTTTCTAGATTTTTAGAATTTTTCTTTCACAGCTTTTTAAGAGCTTGAAAAACCTCTTTTTGCCCTGCTCCTGCTAGACATCAGCAGACCCTTGATGCCTTTTGCTTATTTTGTGCTTGTGTAGTGCTTATTTATGGTATTTGTAGCTTATTGTGTTTTGCATTTTAGTTTTTAGTTAGACTTTAGCTTATTTCCTTGCCCTTAGCTTATTAAAGTAGCTTTTTAGTCATTTGCCACTTTAGCTTGTGTTTCATTCTTTTTCCTAACTGATCAGATAAGCATAAGCTTATTCTGAGCTTTTTGTTAAGTTTCAAAAATATTTCCAGTTTAAAAAGTGCTTATTGTCAGTAGCTTATTTAGTTTTTAAAAAGAAAATCAAAAAAATAAAATAAATAAAAAAGGTGCAAAACCTGGGACTCGAACCTAGGTCTGCTAGCTCACAACACAAACATCTTACCAGTCGCCCTTGGGTCTTTTTCATTTAGAACTTGCACAATTTAATTATTAACCATGTTTCTCTTTTAAGCTTTTTCGACCCATTTAGCTTTTTCCCAGCTTATTGAAATAAGCTGAGACCTTTTTTATAATTTCCTAGGATCTGTTTAACTTAAAGTATTTTTAGAAAAATTTTCAGAATTTTCTCTTTTCATTTAGTATTTTTAATTATTTATTTTCTTTAAAATAGTTTTTAATTCGTATTTAATTATTTAAAAGTCAAAAAAATACAATTCTTTTTTCTAAAATTTTATTTTATCATTTAGGACGTAGGAAAATTAATTTGGTATCCGTAGGGTTAGTTTTTATAGAATTTGACGTTTATGCATGTTTTCAGTTTACCGGTTTGCGTTATTTGATTTTTGTTTAATTAGATATTAGTAACCAAGTGACCCTCGTTATTTCAAGCATTTTAATACCAGACCTAAAATGATATCCTCAATTTCACGCCTCGTTGGGACTACGACCCGGGTATTCACTTATCCGGTTTATTATAATCGATTGTTGCGTCAAATCGTTGCACGTTGACTTTTCTTCGTGAGAAGTTTGACTTGTGTGACCCGTTTGACAACCAACTATCAAAATGGCGCCGCTGCCGGGGAGGTGTGTTGCGACAATATCGTTACGGTTTGACGATTAGTGACTTGAAGACCCTTCCTCGTGAAGTTATCGTTTTCATTTGTAAATACTTTCTTAATATAAAAAACCAAAAAAGATTTTCTTTTCAAAAATTATTTTCCTTTTTCTTTTAAAATGTTTCAAAATTTTAAAAACCCAAAAATATTCTTCTTATTCCTCTTATCCGTTTAATTCTTTATCTCTCACCCTCTATTTGTTTAATTCTATCTTCTTATCCCTCATTAATGTTTAATTCTGATGTCGTCACTGGGCTATCACTGTTTTGATTGTAAAAGCCCGTTGGTTGACGATCTTCGTTGTTCAAAGTGTTCGTGTGAGCGGTGTGGAAATCATGCACCAAAAGGATCTTGTTATTGGTGTGAATTAGCCTTTAAATCAGAACCTAATTCCGTCGATAATTCTCAAAGTTTTTCCGACCACCCTCCACAACCCCAGCTATCTTCATTTCAGCATAATTGCTTTAAATGTGGAGATCCGTTGGGGGATGATTCACTTTGTGAACGATGTTTTTGCAAAGGATGTGGGTTTACTCATGGACTTTGCATGTGTTGCACTTCTGAAATCGAAAATACGCTTACTTATCCAGATTTTCAAAACGATTTCAACCCTCCTCAAAATTCATTTTGGCAAGAACCGTGCTATCAAAACTTCAATGATACATCGTTTCAAAATATGCCAAATGATCTTTGTGCAAATTGTGGAGGTCCTCACCAAAGTTTTGATTGTCAAGCAAGTAATATGCTTGTCTATGAGCAGGTTTCGTGTAACGATCAAAATTTTGGTTATGACCCATATCCATATACGTCACTGAATCAATCACAACAATATTATTGTTGTGAGTATTGTGGAGGTCCTCACTATAGCTATGATTGTCAAACGAGGAACCCGCTTGTCTATGAGCATGGCCCTTGTAACAATTATGACTATTCTTATCATGACCAACCTCCACAGTATCAAACGATTCAAACTCAGCCTCCGCCATCTCATCAAGAATTATTCCAAGACATTCATAATGCAAGGAATAATCCTTTGGATTTGGTTTTCAAAGATGTATTCCAAAAATGTCAAGATGTGAGGAATACACTTAATGATTTGGCTCTTAAAACATTAGCCCAAGAAATGCAAGATGTAAGTAATAGACTTACTGATCTGGCTATTAAACATACCCAAGAAGATCGTCATGAAAAATCTATGAGAGAATTACTAGCCGAAGAACGAGCAGCACAAAGGCGTTCCATATTTCTCAAGGCTGCCCTTCTTGATGACGATGATGAGGAAGACGACGAGGAGAGTGCTATTCCTTTGAATGATACCATTTCTCAACCCTCTTAGTCTAGTGCAAACATCTTACCAACTATGGACTCCGAGGACTCTCTCATTATGGGGGATGAGCATCTTAGCACTATTCCTGAAAAGGAATCGGACGAATTCATAAAGTCTAGTGCTGAGAACCTTGTCCCAACCCCAAGTAAGTCTGAGGAAATATTCGACAGTGAATGTGATTCTCAAATTTTTGGAGAATCTCTTGACATTTCTGAGGTTACTTTCGGGATTTTCTCTAACACTCTTTTTGAATTTGATGACGAGTGCTTTTCTAGCAACGTAAATCCTCTTTTTGTTGAAGTGTTAGAGAACGATGAGGTCAAAGACTCTATTATTTTTGATAATATGACCTCAATTAATAATCCAGAGATTCAAAAGGATATTATTTCTCCGACATATGTGACATTTCCCTTTGAGGATCGCCCTTATATTGACTTCACATATGTCGTTCGAGTTTTTCTACCTTTCTTCACCTATAAGGTAGCTTGTCCTTTCCTTCACTCGTTCGGGAGTGAAGACACCATTTTTGACCCCGGCATCTCCATTTATCATTCTTTTGAGCCGGGTGTATCTCATCGGAGTGGAACTTTCAAGCACTTCAATGTTTCTCCAAACATCTTGAACGAAAGTCCGATGGAGATTTCCCTGTCCACATGCTCCCCCAAGAACAATTAAATTCGGGGCGAGTCAAGCTAACGACTCGATCATAAACAAGCGCTTCGTGGGTGGCAACCCATGCTTATCCTTCTATTTCTTTCTATTTTCTAACACTAAGTGTGGGGGAATTCCTCTACTTGTTGCTTTGTTGTTGTGTGTTTGCCTTTGTTTTCAGGATTCCCATAGATCGTGATGATTGATGCGCCTGTTTTCAATCCAGCCGCCCAATATCTGATCTTTTTACTAACATCCAGGGATATCTTATTAATCCTTTTTGTGAAAAAGATTTTGTTTCCACACTTAGCTAGTAGTATTACCTTTTTACGTTCTATAGTGTCGGCTTAGGCCGGTACTTTGAATATTGAGGGCAATATTCAATTCTAAGTGTGGGGGGGGGGGGGGGGAATTCTTGCGAATTTGACCCAAATTTTAAAAAATTTCACATTTTGTACCGACTAGTCCCTAGCACCCCCGTTTTGACCAAAATTTTAAAATTTTTATTGTATTTTAATTAAAAATTGCATGAAAAAGAAGTGCCTTGCACATTAAAAAAATAATTTGCTATACATTAATGCTTCGGTATTAGTGGAAGTTTAGACTTGATTAGGCTAGAACAAGGGGAATCCCGACTCTGCTAGAGTGTTGATCTAGCTGCTACCCTTAACTTTTAGGCTAAGTTTTTACGAATTGTGCAAATGAAAATGCTAAGCGTAGAGTAGTTGGTTCTCTTTAGAGCTTATATAAGTAATCTATGGCTTTTCCTCCCAGAAACTCCTAATCTGACTTAATAAGTGCTTATTTTCAAACGTTTGAACACAAACGTTATTTTTTTTATACGATTTTCACAAGTACTAGTTCAAAGTTTTATTTAAATTTCGGAACAAGCATACTTTCTTAAAAACATAATAAGAATGCAAAATGAAAGTGAGACGTTGCTTGAAAGTTGCAAAAATCAAAGTTTTGAGTATGAATAAATAAGTCCTAAGCTACGGTTCGAGATCGGTCCTTGGATCCTTATTTCCAAAAGGCGTTTAGGTCTTGGCTACCCTCTTACACCGGCCCTTGGATCTTTATTCAGGAAGGTATGAGGTCTTGGTCTAACACCCTTGGAACCTCATTTCCGGAATGTCTAAAGTCTTGGAACTCTCCGTTGTAACGGCCCTTGGATCCTTTATTCCAAAGGTATAAGGTCTTGGAATTTCCCCGTGAAGCTCCGTAGTTTATGGTCCAAATAGAAGTATAAAAAAAATAAATAAAAAATAAAATAAAAAATAATAATAAAAAAAGTGATGAAAAATGAAAAATGTATGTTTATGTTTGTTATGAATAAATGTGCGAAACTTGCTTCTTGCAAATTTAAATCAACCTTTCAACTAGTATTCGTCAAAGTCTTATAAAAATAATGATTTTTCCGGTCAAAATTTTGAAAGCAAGCACACACACACCTAACTTATGAATAATTGCGGGAGTGAAAAGTTAAGCCTCGACTTACATAGATTACTAATACAAGTAGTGTTAGCATTTTACAAAAACGTTTGCACAAGGGTTTTAAACTTAGTTGGGGAGTATAAAAAGAGAATGACGATTACAATTCCCCGGAGTCACCCATTTTGTGTGATTCCCGTTCCATGATGCCATTTTTGAAAATCAAGCATGATATTTACGTTTGTTCTCGTTTAAATTACATGCATTTTATAATAAGTCAAAACGGGATATTTTTGGTAATCTTGGTAATTTTGATCCTTTCATTACTTTATATGATCGGATTGCTAGGGACTAGCAATTGCTTAGTGTGGGGGGATGATGAGTGGCCTTTTACTCATCATTTTATACCCGAAAAACCCCACAAAAATGACCAAAAACACCCAAATGGACCAAATATTGTTACAAATATCCTTGGATTGTGTTTTATGTGTTTCAGGTACAAAAGGATTGAAAACGGGGCAAATATGGACAAAACCGAGCTTGATATGGAAAAGAGCCAAAAGCCGAAGCCGGGAAAGATATTCTTCACGCGGATTTAATTCGAGCTCAAAAATCCCAAAACGGCCCTTGGATTATTTTTAGTTGGCAAAATTGGTCCCTTGATTAACTTTACAAAATTGGCAAGTTTGGTCCTTGAAGTTTCAACATTTACACTTGGTCCCTTTATTTAATTTTAACCTATCCTAACTAACCAACCAACCGAATCCAAAATAAACCCATTAAACCCAACACTAACCCATTTATCCCATTAAGCCCATACCACCCACACTTAGCCCATTTTGTTTCACCTTAACCAAAACACGGGTCAAACACAACTAGGATAGTCACACCCAGATATACCGCTATTCCATCTTCTTCTTAACCCGTATTTTCCCGCCTAATCACCCTTAATCCTTCCCCATCGCTATCACCCATTTCCACCTCACCACTACCATCCAAGAGACCCACATGGTGTTGTCTTTCCCCCCTCCACCTCATCAATCCGAGGAACTCCATCCTACGGCCAAGATTGTTTTGTGTGGGCACCAAGCAAATCCGAGGGCCAAGAATTAAAGAAGAAAGCACATCTGGGATTATCTCACACAGAAAGCAAAAAGGCGGAAGGAACCCTAGTTATTTATTTTAGTATAAATAGAAGTTAGCTACAGTAGTTCAATTAGGTTTTTTTTAGCTTAACTTAGGTAATTTTCTTTTTAGCTTATTGTTATTTATCTTTTTTTTTTTTTAATTTCCAGTATTGTAATTTAATTTCAGTTAATGAAAATTTAATTTTTCTTGTTTTTATTTTCTTGGTCAACAAAAGTCAACTGCTTATTACTGCTTATATTATTGCTTATTTGCTTATTTGCCCTTTTTTATGATTATCTGATTTCTTTGATGCTATTTGAAGTTAGGATAGTAGCCTTTGGTAGCTTGTTCTTAGATTTGCCCTTAAAATGCCCACATCAGTCCACCTAAGTAATAGCAGACTTAAATTTTTGCATTTCCATCTTTTGCAGCCCTATTGTTGATTTTTAATTCTCTCATGATAAGTTGTTATAAGCTCTATTTTTGCACCAATATTATTGGCTGGCTTAACTAGCTAATACCATTTTTTCTAGATTTTTAGAATTTTTCTTTCACAGCTTTTTAAGAGCTTAAAAAACCTCTTTTTGCCCTGCTCCTGCTAGACATCAGCAGACCCTTGATGCCTTTTGCTTATTTTGTGCTTGTGTAGTGCTTATTTCTGGTATTTGTGGCTTATTGTGTTTTGCATTTTAGTTTTTAGTTAGACTTTAGCTTATTTCCTTGCCCTTAGCTTATTAAAGTAGCTTTTTAGTCATTTGCCACTTTAGCTTGTGTTTCATTCTTTTTCCTAACTGATCAGATAAGCATAAGCTTATTCTGAGCTTTTTGTTAAGTTTCAAAAATATTTCCAGTTTAAAAAGTGCTTATTGTCAGTAGCTTATTTAGTTTTTAAAAAGAAAATCAAAAAAATAAAATAAATAAAAAAGTTGCAAAACCTGGGACTCGAACCCAGGTCTGCTAGCTCACAACACAAACACCTTACCAGTCGCCCTTGGGTCTTTTTCATTTAGAACTTGCACAATTTAATTGTTAACCATGTTTCTCTTTTAAGCTTTTTCGACCCATTTAGCTTTTTCCCAGCTTATTGAAATAAGCTGAGACCTTTTTTATAATTTCCTATGATCAGTTTAACTTAAAGTATCTTTAGAAAAATTTTCAGAATTTTCTCTTTTCATTTAGTATTTTTAATTATTTATTTTCTTTTAATTAGTTTTTAATTCGTATTTAATTATTAAAAAGTCAAAAAAATACAATTCTTTTTTCTAAAATTTTATTTTATCATTTAGGACGTAGGAAAATTAATTTGGTATCCGTAAGGTTAGTTTTTATAGAATTTGACGTTTATGCATGTTTTTTAGTTTACCGGTTTGCGTTATTTGATTTTTGTTTAATTAGATATTAGTAACCAAGTGACCCTCGTTATTTCAAGCATTTTAATACCGGACCTAAAACGATATCCTCAATTTCATGCCTCGTTGGGACTACGACCCGGGTATTCACTTATCCGGTTTATTATAATCGATTGTTGCGTCAAATCGTTGCACGTTGACTTTTCTTCGTGAGAAGTTTGACTTGTGTGACCCGTTTGACAACCAACTATCATCCTCTAATTTTTTAACCTTGAGCCCCAACTTTGTATATACTTTCCCAAACACCTTCTTGTGAGAGATCAGATCAGTCTCCAAAGTATTGACCTTTTCAGAGAATTTTGTACAAGTTTCCATCAAATCCTTAAGTGTCTGTCTGCCCTCAACAGTTCCTGATGTGTTTCCTTAAGGGAGAGGTGCATCATGGGGCAAAGACTCATAGTCCACCATATGGTGAGCTTCTGAGCCACCCATAGTTTCCATTTGGCTTGGGATTCCACCAAGAGTACTTGGTACTGTTGGTGTTGCTATGGATTGGGTCTTAGCTATGTTACTTCTGTCCTGCCCAGCTTCTAAGCCTGAGACAGTAGAAGTAGCCCTTTCCATACTGACATAGTCAGCCTCATCTGCTACATTGGGAGGGGTAGGAACTCTGTGCTGAGGTACATCAGAGTCCTGCCTGGATATAGACCTATCTGGTGATGAATTTGGTTGTGAAGGTGATTGTTCTGATGTTGTGGGTGTCTGTTGGGAGTCAACTGGGCTCGTTGATCCTTCACCCTGTACCTGTAGCATAGAATCAAAAAGTGGAACTTCTTCCCCACTATACCCTTTTGAAGCCATCTTCATGTTACTAAAAAGTTTTTGGGTAAGTTTGGGTGTTGGATAAACATTTTTGTGTGGAAGAAGTTGATGTTTTCTCGTGTTCAAAATTGTTTGGATGAACCTGGGATACATCAAAAATTTTGATTTGCTATCAACATTTTTGATGAAGCGAAAAGTGTACCGCTTTTAAGGGGTCATTTAAGCCTTAAATCGTATTTATTTGATCAAATATTGCCCTAAATCGTTCCTTTTGTCATTTTAGGTACTTTTGAGGAGAAATCTGGAAAAGGAGGCATTTTGGACGTTTTTGGAGCATAAAAGTGAAGAAAACGACAAAGTCTCAAAAATCGGCTAAAAGTTACTCTTGACGGCGTCACAATTTACTCTGGACGGCGTCATACTTTGGCAAGAAAAGTTGGACGTGAAATTTACTCATGATAAGCCAGTGAAAATAGCATGTGAATTCTGACGGCGTCACGCTTTAACTTGATCAAGGGCGTCACGGCTTAAATCATAAGGGGACGGCGTCACGTTCACGAGCTGACGGCGTCAAGCCTTGATAAGCCAGAATGGATTTTGGAAGAGCTAAAGAGGGACGGTGTCAAGAAGGTCATCCGGGAACCCTAAAAGCGGCGAGGTGACGGCGTCACACTCCATAAGGTGACGCCGTCAGATCCAAAAATCTATATATAGTTTTCTAATTTTTTGTCATTAAAGAGAGCTTAGTGTGTGGAATTTTGGGATAAAACCCTAAGACGATTTTAGCTACTTTTTCAGGGCTTTTTGCCTTGAGATCTTCCATGTTTCATTGAAAGATAAGTTATCAATTAATCATTCAATATGTCTATGTGTTGTTTGATTCTATCTTATTCTTGTCTTTTGTTTAACATGTTAGGCTAAATTTATCTTGTGTTTGCTTAGATCTAATGAAACTTAGCTATTGATTATTGGTTGTTAGTGTGTTGTTAGTTGTATTGGATGATTGTTTATCTATGTTAGGCTTAAGAAAACTGGCTAACTTCCTATTCGGTAACTTGCTTGAACGTCTTAAGAAACATGAACCAAACGCGTACTAAAGGTTTTTATGGTTGTATTTAATGCACAAGCGAATTCTAGTGATCCCATGTTAGGAGCTTCCTAGCCGGCTCGACATAGGAGTGAAGTAGGAGCTTGTAGAGTTGGGGAAGTAAGTACGCCACCCCACGAATGGTATTAAGGAATACACCCGTCATCCACGCGACTAATACACACTAATTAACCGGTAAAAGATAGTTAGGGAGTAAGGAAATCTAAGTAAACACATTTCTCTACACATAAGTTTCTCACCACATTTTCATTTTTTGTTATTTTATTTTATTTGCATCCGTAGTAATTTTGGGTTAGTTGACTAGCAACTAATTCCGCCCACTCCTTCAAACCCGAGATTTTACTTGCTTTCATAAAATTATAAAAACATAAAAAAGAATCTTCCTCAACCCTTAGACCTAATTAGAGTAGCCTTTCACACCTAACGAACACTATTCCCTGTGGAGAACGATCAATCCCCCGTACTTACCACTACACTATACTACATCGGTCAGGTACACTGCCTGGTGGGGTTGTAAGCCTCTTGAGATCCCTCGAGAGGTAAAACCTGTTGTAAGGTTACAAAACCACGCAATCAAGTTTTTGGCGCCGCTGCCGGGGAATAGTTATTGTTTAGGTTGAATTTTTATTTCTATTAGGTCTACTCACTAGATTCCTTTCTAGTGAGATTTTTATTTTATTTTTCTAGGTTTTCTTTAGTCTATCTATTTTCTTCGTGTCTTTGTTCGTAACCATACCATCCGACATCATGGAAGATGGTAATATCCTTAACCCACACAACCCACCACCACAACAACCACAACCACCTCCTAGAGCCCGTACTTTAGGAGAGTATTCCCGTCCTAGCCACCATGGCTATCGAAACACCATTGAGCTACTCAAGGAGCCAATATCACACCCTTGCGATCCGACACCATCCGGTTGGTGCAAAGCGGATGCGCATTCCATGGACTTCGTTCTGAAGATCCTAATCAACATCTCAAGGACTTTCTTAAAATCGTTGATTCTATAGACCTTGATGTTGCCACTCGAGAGACGACCCGATTGCGTCTCTTCCAATTCTCTTTGCGGGACCAAGCTAGTCAGTGGCTAGAACGTCAACCCGCAGGATCCATTACCTCTTGGGATGATCTCACCACTCGTTTCCTTGCTCAGTTTTTCCCACCGGGAAGAACTACCAAGCTAAGGAATGATATCTTGATGTTCCAACAACGTCAAGGCGAAACTCTCTACGAGGCATGGACTCGATTCAAGGACTTACTCCAAAAAGTCCCTCACCATGGCATAGAACTTTGGCTCCAAGTCCAAATCTTCTATGACCATATCAATCTCTCCACGAGGCAAACCATTGACCAATCGGCCGGTGGTAAGCTACGTGATCTAAGTGCGGAACAATCATGGGCTCTCCTAGAGGATCTTGCTCTTTATGACAACGAAAGTTGGAGTGATCCCCGTGATTTGAATAAAACGGTCAAGGCAATATCTTTGCCTTCGAACAATTCAAGCACTTCTGACCGTAGGATCATAGAACTTGAAGACCAAGTCAAGTTTCTCATGAAATCCTACGAGGCTCCTAAACCTTCAAGCCAAGTGAACAAAATCACTTCTTCATGTGAATTATGTAGTGGTCCCCACGACACTCGTGATTGCATGGAACTCCCCGAACAAGCTTTTGTGGACTACGCATCCTCGCGTACCGACGGAGCGGGAGACAAGTGGTACACTTTCAAACCCGAGCCAAACCATTATGGTGATTCATACAACCCCTCATGGAAAAATCACCCGAACCTTAGGTGGAAACAAAACCAAAACTCTCAACAAACCAATTCTTCCAACCCACCTAATCGTTTCCAATCAAGCGGTTCCTACTCGAACCGTACTTTCAACAACAATCCTTCCGGCAATGGTAGTACCGATAACTTTGAAGGATTGATGTCTCAATTTATGGCATCTCAAGAAGCTCGTTTAGCCAAGTTTGAAGCCGATTTCAAACAAAAACAAAGCGAGATGACTGATAAGATTGACACCTTGTTGAAAGCCCTCAATGACCGAGAAATGGGAGCACTCCCTAGCAACACGGTCAAGAACCCGAAACTGAACGTCAACGCTATTTCATCGGTTTCGTCCCCTAGTTCTTGTCCACAATATTATTCGGTCAATTCCATGAGCACGTGTTTCAAACAAACCCAAGTCGTTCCAAATGACCAAGAAGTTATGACATCCAAATTGGTCAACAACATAGTTGAAACACCTCCCACTCAAAACCTTGACGAAGAATTCAAGGAGCTCCACCTTGAAAGTCCAGTTGTTGATGTGTTGGATGAGAAGAAGCTCAAATTAGGCGAAAAAGGGACCGCCTTCGTTCAAAACAAACTACCTAAGAAGTTAGATGATCCGGGCTTATTTGTTCTACCTTGCAAGGTCGGTAATTCGGAGGCTTATGACACATTAGCCGATCTTGGATCAAGCCTTAACCTACTTCCGTTACCTCTCTACACCTCTCTAAAACTTGGAAAACTTGAAGAAACCGAGGTGATAATAGGCTTAGCGGATGGAAGTGTTGCTTACCCGGTTGGAGTAGTTAAGGACGTGTTAGTGCACATTGGAAAACTAACCATTTTAGCAGATTTCCACGTCCTTGATATGGTTAGCGACCCTACATGCCCCTTGTTGATAGGTAGACGATTTTTGGCGACCGCTAGTGCTATGATTGATTGTAAGGAATCCAAGATAGCGGTAGGAGAAGGAGATACTTGGTCAGTCTATGATGTTAAGAAACATGCCTATGATACTAGTGAGGAACCAACACCACATTGGCTAGAATCAAATAGGAGACCATCTAGATATGGACCTTGGATTGATAGAGACTTCATAGGACCCCAACGCCCATTTTACCTAGAAGAGGACTTTGTTAACCGAACGCATTCGGTGGAGCAACTCTTGGCTAGGGACACCGAATTGGATCCATTTGAAGACCCTCTAGTTTTTAGAAAGATGATTGATTTCCTAGGAGTTCTGCCAATTAACCTAGGAATGAATAAGTGGATTTGTGAGGAAGATGATCATAAGTGGAATTGGGATAAACCACCCAAAGATGGAGATGGGTCATGGCATATTAAGATGACGTTGTATGACCCGGATGGAGAGAAGTTTGAAAAGATATATCGTACTAAGCGAACCAATAGGAAACTTCAATCCAAGCTTAACCCTAAAGACGTCCTTGATGACGAGCTTACTTACATAGGGTAGCTTGACTTTGAGTCTAGCTACAAGACTCGTTAATAAAGAAAAGCGCTTCTTGGGAGGCAACCCAAGCTTTATTTGCTTTATTTGCTTTGTGTGTTTATTTATTTGTTTGTTTGTTTTTATTTGTTTCCGTATGTGTGTTTAATTTTTATTATTATTGGTTCATGTTAAAAACTAATTTGTGAAAATGCTTTATGTTGTTTTTAACTTCGTCTTAACTACATATAAAGGTATTTTGCAAAAGATAAGTGTAAGGGAAATCTAAATCGGTTTATTAGAACACAAATTAACATGAATCGTAATAATAATAAATTAGCATACATATTAGTATTTGTTTGAGTCAAATGCTTGTATCGAGTCATAATGAGGTTTTGCAGGATTTCCAGGAAGTAAGGTAAAGGTTTTTCCAGAAATTTTCCGGAAACTTAAAATGAAAATTTTTGTCAGGTCATTTCTGACGGCGTCAGGGGTTATAACCTGACGGCGTCAGATTTAATTTCCAGAAATTTTTGAAAGTTTTGTTTTCATAAAAAGTTTTTATTAAAATCTCCAACTTATAATCTCCAGGAATCTGCAAAATTTTCATTCCACAAGCATTATATCCTTATATATAGATTTTTCCCGCCGATGTTATGCAGGTTTTCGTGTTTGTTTTCTCAGGTTTAACAGGTTATTTTGGACAAGGAAATGTTTTTGGATCAAGCTTGTGGCGATGCATTAGTCATGGAGCTTCAACATTCTCTTTGGAGGAAGATCTAACCGTGTAATTTCATTATCCACCGAGCGAATCAGGGGAGTATTTGATTTCATTCTTTTACTTTTTGCTTTTACATCTTATTATTTGAACATTGGGGACAATGTTCATCTTAAGTGTAAGGGGAGGGTAAAAGTACGATTTTAGAGAATACAATTGCGCTTGATTTTTGTTTGTTTAATAGTAGATGTGTAATAAAACTGAGAGAAATACTTGTTAAGGTAATTTTAGTGCCAAATTTAAAATTTTTTACAACATATAGGAGTGAAACTTTAGTTCTAATAAGCGTCTCACGGATAGGAGTTATATGACTAGCACAAAAAAACCGTACCACTAAAAAAATTTTCCACCCCCAAATATGTGAGGTTCGCCCCTAGAATTGGTAGGAAAAGCATTTATGCTATGATGTGTGTACCGGTAGCACTTAGATTCTAGAACTTGCGTTAGGACCATTCCAAGGCCACAAGTGAGACTACATTCGTGTAGTTAGATTTACTACATGATAAGAGGCATTAGGATTAACCCATTGTTTTACACCTGTGTTTTTGTTATAATTACATTGGCTACATTGGTCAAGTAATTCTCCCACACCCTTTGCGTTGTACTCATTTTTAGTACACGATACCCCTAGTACACCCCTCAGAGCCTATCTTTTCGTTTCGACCTTTAAGCATTTTACTTAAAGGAAGAATTTGTTACACCCCACTAAAATGTACACCCAAATCGCCTTAGCCTACCTTGTATGCACTCATCTTTAGTGCATTATTGTTACAACATTTGTTTAAACCCAAGTTAATTATCTAATTGATTACATGGTTGCTAAGTCGAGTCATATCCTTGTACATATTGTTTTGGGACGATTGGGACTCATGGGTAAAGTACTAGTGTAATGGAGTAATGGGGAAGAACATCATTTATTACCCCCATATGTGCTAAATATTTTAAAAGTACTCCAAGTTTTTCAATTATCTTAATTCGAGTCATTAGATTAGTATTTGTAAAGTTATGTAAAAATTCAAGTGTAAGGGGGATGCAATGCCCCTATGATGTATTATTTTGGATGGTAGGGTAAAAGTGTATGTGAAAAAAAAAAAAAAAAAAAAAAAAAAAAAATCGAAAAAATCAAGAAAAATACAAAAAAATGAGAAAAAGAAAAGTAGAAAAAAAAAACAATACGGACTACCATCCCGTTTCATTTTATGTTTGTTTTATATTGTTGTTATTTTGTTATTTTGTTTCTAGCTTAAGATCGAGTCTAGTCTTGGCTTAGCAACATTGTATAGTACATGTAATTGATCAAGATTTTTAACTCGCCACCAGTAAAATATCCTTTATCCAACAAAACCGTGTTTTCCTTTTCCCTACACCTAACGTTATAACCCATTTAAAAGCCCTCTTTGATAGTTTATCTTAGGTGCTTACGCCTAGTGGAGGAGGTTTTCGATCCTTTCCCAAGCCTATGGTAATCTATTTGCTATGACAGGTAGTGAGAGATATTATCCGTTTTCATTTATGAGATTTATTTTGATGACACTTGAGAGATGTGAGTATCTAAACACTACTTGTGAGGTGCTAGTATGTAATCTCCGTGCTTATTATGATTGAAGTGGAACGATTATTTGTTGTAATTACTTTTATGTTAGCATTAAATGACCCCTAGCTTGTATTTTGATTAGAATAAAAGCGCATTTTCTTGAGGACAAGCAAATCTCAAGTGTAAGGGTATTTGATGAAGCGAAAAGTGTACCGCTTTTAAGGGGTCATTTAAGCCTTAAATCGTATTTATTTGATCAAATATTGCCCAAATCGTTCCTTTTGTCATTTTAGGTACTTTTGAGGAGAAATCTGGAAAAGGAGGCATTTTGGACGTTTTTGGAGCATAAAAGTGAAGAAAACGACAAAGTCTCAAAAATCGGCTAAAAGTTACTCTTGACGGCGTCACAATTTACTCTGGACGGCGTCATACTTTGGCAAGAAAAGTTGGACGTGAAATTTACTCATGATAAGCCAGTGAAAATAGCATGTGAATTCTGACGGCGTCACGCTTTAACTTGATCAAGGGCGTCACGGCTTAAATCATAAGGGGACGGCGTCACGTTCACGAGCTGACGGCGTCAAGCCTTGATAAGCCAGAATGGATTTTGGAAGAGCTAAAGAGGGACGGCGTCAAGAAGGTCATCCGGGAACCCTAAAAGCGGCGAGGTGACGGCGTCACACTCCATAAGGTGACGCCGTCAGATCCAAAAATCTATATATAGTTTTCTAATTTTTTGTCATTAAAGAGAGCTTAGTGTGTGGAATTTTGGGATAAAACCCTAAGACGATTTTAGCTACTTTTTTAGGGCTTTTTGCCTTGAGATCTTCCATGTTTCATTGAAAGATAAGTTATCAATTAATCATTCAATATGTCTATGTGTTGTTTGATTCTATCTTATTCTTGTCTTTTGTTTAACATGTTAGGCTAAATTTATCTTGTGTTTGCTTAGATCTAATGAAACTTAGCTATTGATTATTGGTTGTTAGTGTGTTGTTAGTTGTATTGGATGATTGTTTATCTATGTTAGGCTTAAGAAAACTGGCTAACTTCCTATTCGGTAACTTGCTTGAACGTCTTAAGAAACATGAACCAAACGCGTACTAAAGGTTTTTATGGCTGTATTTAATGCACAAGCGAATTCTAGTGATCCCATGTTAGGAGCTTCCTAGCCGGCTCGACATAGGAGTGAAGTAGGAGCTTGTAGAGTTGGGGAAGTAAGTACGCCACCCCACGAATGGTATTAAGGAATACACCCGTCATCCACGCGACTAATACACACTAATTAACCGGTAAAAGATAGTTAGGGAGTAAGGAAATCTAAGTAAACACATTTCTCTACACATAAGTTTCTCACCACATTTTCATTTTTTGTTATTTTATTTTATTTGCATCCGTAGTAATTTTGGGTTAGTTGACTAGCAACTAATTCCGCCCACTCCTTCAAACCCGAGATTTTACTTGCTTTCATAAAATTATAAAAACATAAAAAAGAATCTTCCTCAACCCTTAGACCTAATTAGAGTAGCCTTTCACACCTAACGAACACTATTCCCTGTGGAGAACGATCAATCCCCCGTACTTACCACTACACTATACTACATCGGTCAGGTACACTGCCTGGTGGGGTTGTAAGCCTCTTGAGATCCCTCGAGAGGTAAAACCTGTTGTAAGGTTACAAAACCACGCAATCAATTTTTAACCATCCCTTCAAAGATAAGTTTAGAAAAATTGAAGGTTCTGTCAGTAGCTAAGCAGATGAGAGCAGTTGCAATATTGCTACTGAACTGTTCCTATGAGGTTTTCTTAGGACTAAGACAGTGAAGGATGGTGTGTATCAAAAACCTCAATTGTGAGGCAAAACAACCCTTTTGAAAAGTTAAAGATTGTGATTGAGTGTTGTACCCCATCCTGGTTAAAGTTTCAAATATTTCAGTGTTTGGCATAGCACTAATACCATTGTCGTCATTCAGTTTGAGATGCCTCCTGAGTGATGATTCAGTAAGAGTGATAGATTTACCATCCACTGTGGCATTTAGCTCTTTGTCTCCATTGTCAAATGTTCTGACAGTGACAGTCTGCCAAAACTCTTTGATTTGGGAGACATAGATAGTGGGATTTAATGTTAAAGAATACCTTATGTAAGAACCATTTAAAAAGTCCACTATCTGATGGAATTTGATGTCATCCTCTGCTTTTTCCAGATAAGCTACCATATTGTGTTTATCGACAAAGGTTAAAGTAGCCATGACTTTCAGTAAATATTGATTTGACTGCTGGGATTAAAGTAATGAAGGATAGAAAGTAGATGAAGAAAGTGAATTGAGATATATTGAAAAACTTAGAAGAGTTTCTATTGTACCGACTTCAATTAAAAGTTATCTGTTAATTAAAGAAAGGTGAATATAATATTTTAAAAAGAAAAATATCCCAAAAGAAAACTCTTAAGATAAGATTTTAATCAGTAAAAATCTCAACAAACTCTCAACGGCTAGTTTCGAAAGGCTGTTAATTCGCACCAGTACTAACGTCTATCCAGCAGTACAAACTTAAGCCTACCAGTACTAACTTTAAGCCTGGCAGTACAAACTTTTTGGAAAATTTTGACTCAGCAGTATTAACTCAATTTTGATTAAAAACCATACTGCCAACAACCATTTTGAAGGGATTAAGTGTAAAGACAGACACTTAATCAAGATTTCGGTTTAATGCAACCTCTGGTTGTGTGAGAACCAATGATTTCAGTTATAAATAACTGCCTGTGATCAGATAAACTCATTCAAAGAGCTTTCTTGATAGGGTTTCCAGCTCGTGGCAGTTGTTACCTCTAACACAAGTGTTAGATTCACGTTTTCTTGCTGTTCTCTCTACCAGATGTCCTTAGACTAACTCATTATACAAAAGTATAAAATGGTAAAAAGTGAGTTATGTCAGTTACTGCCTGACTAACTAAGCCATCAATTCAATACAAAACATCATAATAATATTTCAAGAAAGAAGTTTTAAAGAAGCAATTAACTTAGGTATAAAACCTTTGTTAATGAATTCCCAAACTCTGTCCATCATCAACCTATTATGTCAGCAACTGAGCCACCACATGCTGCTCACACAATGTACTAGTAATTCCTTTGTGCTTAAACTCCTGACCTGCAATTGTTAGTCCAAAACCAAGAAAACAAAGTGCAAAGCACTTGCTTCATAACAGTATAAATATATGACTAACAGTCTTAACAAACAGTCCAAATTTTGTACTAGCAGTACAAACTATACTTAATAGTACTAATTGACAAACCTAGTAGTACAAATCCATTTTAATGTACAGAAACACACAGAATGAAAATTTTAAAGATTAAGCATTCCAATACTTGCTACCAAGTATTGAAACCTTCCAACATCAAAGGCTTTTGTGAGAAGATCTACAAAGTTTTGATCAGAATCAATTTTAACCACTTGAATTAACTTTTTCTCATTGCAGTCTCTAATAAAATGATGCCTAATTTCTATGTGTTTTGTTTTAGAATGTTGTACTCGATTTTTAATAATGCATATTGTACTGCTATTGTCAATATATATCATGGTGTTCATAAAATTATACCCATAGTCAAGCAGTTGATTTTGAATCCAAAGCACTTGACCATAGCAACTTGCAGCAGCTACATACTCAGCTTCAGTTGTAGAAGTTGCCATAATTGTCTGCTTCTTACATTGCCATAATATCAGTCTACAACCAAGGAATTGACATCCACCAGTTGTTGATTTCCTGTCCAGGCTTGCACCAGCATAATCACTGTCGAATATGCCACCAAGTCAAAAGGTGATTCCCTAAGATACCACAGACTCAACCTAGGTTGACCCTTAAGATATCTAAAGATCCTCTTGACAGCTGTTAAATGAGAAGCCTTGGGAGTGACATGAAACCTTGCACATGCACATACAGCAAACATGATATCTGGTCTTGAGGATGTAAGATACATCAAGGACCCTATCATAGATCTGTAAGTGTGTACATCCACACATTCTCCATTAGCATCTTTAAGCAATGGTTTCTCTGGATCAATAGGTGTGCTTGCCACTTTAGAATCAGCAAACTAAAATTTCCTTAGTATCTCTGCCACATATTTATCTTGACTGATAAATATGCCTTCAGTTGATTGCTTTACTTGCAACCCCAAAAAGAAAGTAAGTTCCCCCATGGAACTCATCTGAAACTTATCATGCATAAGTTTCTCAAATTCTACACACATCTCTTTCCTTGTGGATACAAATATAATATCATCCACATAAACCTGTACCAGCAAGATATCCTTCTTGTGCTTCTTAATGAATAAAGTCTGATCTATCTTGCCCCTTTAGAATCCATTCTCTAGCAGATAGGAAGCCAAAGTCTCATACCATGCCCTTGGAGCCTAATATAGTCCATAAAGAGCCTTTACAACCTTGTACACCTTATCAGGATGTTCTGGATCAACAAAACCTGGAGGTTGTGAGACATACACCTCCTCTTCAATAGTACCGTATAAGAAGGCACTCTTAACATCCATCTGATAAACAGTGAAGCCCATTAAAGAAGCATAAGCTAAGAACAGTCTGATTGCTTCAATCCTTCCTACTAGTGCAAAAACTTCTTCATAGTCTATTCCCTCTTCTTGTGTATACCCCTGGGCTACAAGTCTAGCCTTGTTTCTGATCACAATACACCTTTCATCCCTCTTGTTTCTAAAAATCCATTTAGTGCCAATTACCCTCATACCCTTGGGTAAATCCACTAGCACCCGAACCTTCTGAATCTTGAATTGGAGAAGCTCCTCTTGCATTGCTTCTACCCAGCTTGAATCTTCTAAGGCTTTGAGAGCATTTTTGGGTTCAGATTGTGAGAGGAAACACACAAACAAGCATGTGTTGGCATTTTCATGCTTCTTTTCTTCATAAACAGTACTAAGAAAACCTTGTTGGTCTGAAGTCATAGTTTGTCTTCTTGTCTTCACACCAGAATGTATGTCCCCAATCACATTGTCTAGGGAGTGATCTCTGTGTATCCTTGTGTGCGGTGTAGTGAGAACTGCATAGGTAGGTGGTAGATTATTGATATCCACCTCATCTTCAGAGAAATCAGTAGTATTAGTATCTGATAGGCCAGCAGTATGAACATTTTGCCCAGCAGTACCAACTTGGGTCTCAACAGTACAATCTCCATTAGTACTGTTATCTTGATTCTCTTGATCTTCAGCTCCATCTACATTGTTTTCATCTTCAGTACCTTCCTTGGCTTCATCAGAAGAAGGTTCACCATACTTTGAAGATGAGTCCACACTATTCCATATTGGCATCAGCAAATGATCTTGATCTTTCTCCTTTCCGAAGCCTGCAAAGTCATTAGAAAAGGTTCCTGCAACAACTGGCACATAATTCATTGATTGGGTTAGAGTATCAAGGTCAAACAGCCATTTTGGACCTTCACTTGCAACATTAGATTTATTTTCTAGAAACTGAACATGCAGGTTCTCCTCAACTTTCCTTGTTCTTGTGTTGTATACTCTAAAGGCTTTGCTATTTAGTAAGTACCCAACCAAGAATCCTTCATTAGATTTGTCATCAAACTTGCCTAGATGGTCTAAGGTATTTAGAATAGTTACATGACACCCAAAAGGTCTTATAAATCCTAATGCATGAGTTCTACCTCTAAAACGCTCATAAGGTGTCTTGTTGTGAGGTTTAACAACCAAAACCCTGTTCTGTACATAACAAGCAGTATTAACTGTTTCTGCCCAAAAGGTGATGGGCAACTTAGAGTCAGCTAACATGGTTCTAGCAGCTTCTATTAGTGTCCTACTTCTCCTTTCAGCAACCCCATTCTGCTGAGGAGTTCTAGCAGCACTAAACACTCTTCTAATACCTTTCTCCTTACAGAACACATCCATAACTCTATTCTTGAACTCTGTCCCATTGTCACACCTAATGACTTTAACTTTCTTATGCACTAAGTTTTCTATCTCAGTAATGAATTTTTTAAGAATGCTAGGAGTCTCATCCTTAGAACCTAAAAAGAAAACCCATGTGAATCTACTATAGTCATCAGTAACTACAAGACAGTGCCTTTTATGCATAAGACTACTCACAGATGTAGGGCCAAACAAATCCATATGTAGCATAAACAAAGGTTGATTTATAGAGTTATAAGTCTTGGGCTTACAAGAAGCCTTGTATTGTTTGCCTTTGAGACAGGCAACACAAGTCTGGTCATTTTCAAATCGTTTTTAAGGCAAGCCTCTTACCAAACCATCCTTAACAATTTTATTAATGGTTTTAAAGTTTATGTGACCAAGTCTTCTATGCCATAACATAGACTCATCCAATGTGGCCTTAGCAACAAGACAAGTAAGGGCCTCTTTAGGAACAATCTTCTTCATATCAACACTATACATGTTGCCCTTTCTTGGAACTTTAAGTAGAACCTGACTTTCATCAGGAAGCTTAAAGTCTGGGGAAAGCACAAGACATTCAGTGTCAGTAAAAAGAACCTTGTTCTTTTTGTCACACATTTGTGAGACACTAAACAGGTTATACTTAAGCTCTTGCACAAAGTACACATCTTTAAAATCTAATTTACCGGTTTTCAATGTTCCTTTACCAGTAATTCTTCCTCCTATTCCTCCCCCAAAGGTAACATATCCTCCATCCATTGGTTGAAAGTCTGAAAGATAGGACATGTTGCCTGTCATGTGCCTGGAACATCCACTGTCTGCATAACCTTGATCTTCATCATCTTCCTGTGAATGTCCCTACATATAAAATAAGGAAATTAGTTTCCTTGGGGTACCCAAGCCATCACTGACTTGGGTTTGCCTCGTGCATCAACATAGTCAAATCTTTTCAATACAATTGATGCACCATTGGGTTTGATTGTTCTCCATACCCAACATACTGAGGCCTTAACAACATTAACCCTCTTATCCCTAGCAGTGTTTGCAAAGTTACCAGTACTAACAGCTTGGCTAGCAGTACTAACTGCTGGCTTTGCAATTTTAGCCTTTGGTTTCCAAAATTGTTTTTGAACCACTGCTTTATTATGAAAAGGCCTGTTAACTGTTTGTTGTGCATGTTTAAAAGTTGGTTTTGCACTTGTAACTGCTGGTCTAGGGTAAACATTCTTAAAAGGTCTTGCAGTACAAACTGCTGGTCGAGCAGTACTAATTTGTTTTAGGCCAGACTTTAGTAAAAGTGCCCTGGGATTTATTCTGTTAGAATTAGGGTGAAACTGAGCCTTGTTAGAGTTCACCCTATGGTTTGTGTTCCCAGTTACCCTGTTGTTTCTAGTAACCATCTTTCTACCCAGATGGTTATTACAAAAAGCCTCTAGGTGGTCAAAACTACCACAAGCAAAATAAGCCTTTTTGTACAAGACAAAGTCACTTCCTAGCTGATGTGACTTGAGGTCATTCCAGTTCCTCTGGTTACCTCTTGGCTTGCCTGAAGACCTATACATCTCAGAGTATCTAACTGTCTTCCTAACTGGTTTTATATTTGATGTAGGCTTAACAGTTTCATTACTAACCACCTTAGGAACACTGGTTCCTTCTACCTTTACCACATCAGGTTTAGATGCAACCTGATCTTCATCATCATCAGATGTCCAATCCTCAATAGTTGGAGCATCTGAATTCCTATCAGATGACACCTTATCCTCAGCAAGAGAGGTGTCACTTGCACTCTCAAAAGGCTCATTGGTTTCTACAGGTTTATCAGCAATTACATTCTCTTTTGGCTTACAACCATACTCTAACTTAGGTTGTTGAAACTCAGGTAAACCTGTATACTCTAGGTCAATTCCTGGGGGTGCAGGAATTCCTCTGTGAGGAGGTGGACATGTTTTATACCCGAACCCAGACTTGGCCTTATTAACTATTTGACACTCTATGATTTTGTTCACACCTTTTGATACATATTCCAAAGTGTCTACAGTTAACTGGATATTATCTTTTGCCTTAGTGATTCTATCTAATTCAGCTTTTAGCAAGTTAATCTCAGCATTCTTAAGTGACAAATCTCTCTTAAGAACAGCTATATCCTTAGCAAAAGCAGACTCATTGTTCTTATAATGCTCTATTTATTCCTCTAGGACTGCTAAACCTCTCTTATGATTAGACAAATTGTAATTTGTTTTGTTTAATTCAATCCTCTGCTCATCATAGTGTTTCTTTAAAACTTCATATTCTTTAAGAGCAGTACATGTTTTAAAATAACTTTTAGAAGATTGTACCTCAAAGTCAAAGAAGGCCATAAGTGCCATCTCAGTAGGTGCTTCCTCATCATCTGCCAAGAAACTCCAATCAAAGCCTAGTCCATCAGTATCTACCATAGCCTTTGAAGAAGTCTCAGGCTCTTCCACTGCTTTAGGCTTGCTTCCATAACCTTTGCTCCTGCTATCCTGTTGCCTAGGTCTCCTGCATTCCCTTGAAAAATGCCCCAACTTGTGACAGTTGTAGCATTCTACATTGGACTTGTCAAAACTAGCAGTATCATTGCTGCTGATGTTGATTTTCTTTCCAGTTCTTTGATATAATTTCTTAGCCCTCATGCTAAGAAGTGAAATCTGATACTTGAGATCCATCTCCTCCAAATCATCGTCATTTATTTCCTAGAGATCTTCATGTGTCAGCATTGTTCCATCATTCTGGTTTGTCAGGAAGGCACAATAGGTTGTATCATTCAGAATACCAGTAGTACTACTTGATGAACTGGCAGTACTAACACTAGGGTTAGCAGTACTAACTCCTACAGCAACTTTCACTTCATCAGGACTTGAATTACTAGGAGATGACACAAAAGCCATGTTCCCAGTGCTTGAACTAGTTCCTCCAACCTTCTTCACATCCTGCTCAACAATCTTGAAGTTGTTGTAAAGATCATTGAAGCTCATAGAGTCAATGTCTGGTTTATTCTTCCAGACCACCACATGCATAGCCTACTCAGCAGGTAAACTCCTCAAGAACTTGAAATTCAGATCTTCCTGAGGTATATCAACACCAAGAACAGCAAGTTTTAATAATCTTCTACAGCCTATTAAACATGTGGTCCAAAGACTCATTACTAGTTGCACTAAATTTTTCAAAGTTCTGCTTTAGTAGAGTCTTTTGGGTCTCTTGGTGGCCTCATTCCCACCATACCTAGCAATGATTGCCTCAAACAAGGACTTTGCATCTTTGTATTTGCTAAAGTTCAGGAGCTGATCATTGGGAATGGTCATCATTAGCAAGCTCCTAGCCTTGACATCGTTTTTCTTTTGTAGCCTCTCTTCTGTAGTCACTGGAGAGGTTTGCACAATAGTCTCTTCTTTACCATCAACTATTGTTGTAGATGTTGATGGTTTGAAAGAGTTTCCTCCTTCAATAATCTCCTAGAGTGCATAGTCATGCACTTGGAAGTACTATTCTATTCGCAGCCTCCACATCTCAAAGTTGTTTTGCTTCAACATAGGCAGTTTAACAGCCATGTTTGTTTGTGTAGTCTCCATGTCCATTACTTTTCTTCTAAATCAATAGTATCAACCTGGCTCTGATACCACTTGAGAGGATTATAAAAAACTTAGGATGTTACTCCTTTACGATGTGTTTATGATACTTTGAGGTTATGTACTCAAGTATGCGGAATCTACTCAACCACACTTAGAAGATGTTGTTTAATGAAACAGTAATGTAGAATGAACAATGAACACAATGTTTAACTCCAAACGATTCAATATTATTCAAGAATAATACGAGTTATCTCAATATCACTAGGGTTACAACGACCTTGAATCTTAATAATGTATTCGACTGTTGTGTATAACATCTAACCTAGGATCTCCTTTTATAGAACACTTAAGGAGTCCTTTACAAGATAAGTATCCCACCGTATATTTCTAACTAATTAAGATATACATAAGATCTATTCCATACTTATCCATAATACATATTTTCTAAAACGGTTTTTCATGCAGCAGTACCTTCATTACAACTAGCAGTACTAACTTGAACTTTGTACTGTTAGTTAAACTTCAGCAGTTCTTCGATTATACACTAGCAGTTTGTACTGCTAGTGTATTCTTCCAGCAGTACTAAGTCTTGAATATTTAATTCCCAACAATTTACACTATACCTGCACATACACCTTAACTGTGCACACATGCTTTGTGTAGCAGGTGCACATTTAGCTGTGAGCCTCATTTTTTGTATAACATTTATGCAACAAATGCATGTAAGCCTTATGTCAGGTTGCGAGGGTGCATGTTTTCTAACATATTTGTGCTCCAAGTCTACAGCTTCACAAATATGTGTCAAAACATACGTACTTTTTTGTAAAACATTTGTGCCACCCCTACACAAACAACTTATGTGTGTAAAAATATCTTATGTTATGTAATATAATAAAAACTGCTTCTACGACTACTGTTTGGTTGTCAGGTTCTACAATTCTGCATATGATAAGTTGTTAATATACTCTTTGATAAGGCTTTGTTTATATGTAAATTTACAATAGTGGGCTAATGGATGTTTTAAAATTTAGAAATCTAACTGATGGATAATTAAAGTTCAAAGAAATGACAAAAGTGTTGCTTATGGAATTTTAGAAATTTGCTATGTTACACAATTGTTATCAAAAGTTACAAACAGAAAAGATAGTTCAAAAACACACTCCACAACTTTGATATCAAGTTCAAGTAATCATAAACACACCAAAAACAAGTTTAACAGCAATAATCACAACACCAATATCAACAACTGCAGTAAGGTTTTATTCATAATAAACATTTGTTTACAAAGACTACATAAACTTGAAGACCATCATCATCATTAACTAAAAAAAACATAAGAATACAACAAACTGAAAATTTAAAGAACCTTGCTACCAACACACTTAACACCATCAACAACCAAACCAAAGCAGCCTAACCCTTTAGCTCCATCAAACCCACATGACGTTTCTTTTCAACTCTCCCTTCACGAGCTAAATCCAAAACAGCAATCAACCCAGCTAAAATATATCGCTCCCTCTGCTGCATCTCAATCATGCAATCAAACCCATCAGTAGCCACATCATGAAAAAGACCAAAAGAATGCAACTCTTGAATCAGCCCATCTATCTTCTCAATGTTTGCTTGAAGATCAGTGCATTTCTCTCCAAGATACATGATAAGACCCTCATTTTCTGTCCATTCTTGCACAAAAAGAAACTTCAAACAATGATGAAGCTGATTAGAACCACATGCCTGTTTTATTTCGTCAAGATTAGGTGTTGCAGCCATTGATCTTTTAAGTTGAGTATAAAAAAACCCAATAAAATTGAAACTATCTACTTACATTGTTTTATAGCCACAACATAACAAATAGGAAAAAACAAAAATGTAATAGTACGACAACAAAACAACACATATAAAATAAATCAATAAATTAAAAAAAAACATAAATAAAAAATAAATAAATAGAGACCAAACCAATAGTAGCTAAAACAGCAAACAAGCACAACCGCTCAAAATCACTACTTGCAACAAGATTCTCTTCGACCGGCAAGTGGTGATTCTACATCACCAAAAGTTAGATGACACACACACATGCTTAAAATATGCAGGAAGCCATATCAATCTGCCTTATACTTTTTGTTTTACAAAAATTTATATCACACCACCACTAACAATTATCATCCGAAAACAATATAAATAACAAAGGAACAGCCGATTCTATGAAACTAATTCAAACTTGAAATACACAAATCACATTTGTCACTAAAAATTATACTACAACACAGAACCGTTCATCTGCGTGAGATTGTTTACAAAACCAAAATTAGACTCTAAATAATGAAAGCAAAAATCAGTAACATATACTGGAACAAACACAATGTCGCCAAAAGGATATTGCAAAAAACTTACTAACCTCAACCGTGAATGCTACTTGATTCCACATGTTTTTGCAAACGGTCATTAGCATCATGTGATTTTGTAGCACCACCCAAAGCAAATGACCCTAAACCAGCAGTTACAGTCTCTACACATCAAGTCTGCAGATCCACATCCACTCGCAGCCCCGTTATCATGAATACTAACAACCTGACTCACCTTCAATTTGCAATTCGCTAACTAACAGTTGTTTTTAAGCATTCCCTTCCACTAAATTCCTCACACCCCATATACCTCACTCACGCAAGAACAGATTTTCATGATCCATAACGCATTGCTACAACAATAAGACAATCACATTTTTCTCTCTTATCTCATCTACATCACAAAGTAACTTCCTTTTGTTGCTTTTTTACACCCTAATATACCCTCAGTATACTCTATATAAATAACAGTGCAGACTTTTTATTACTTTGACCCTCCGTCCCTAAATAAATGTCCACTTTGACTTTTTACAGTCTTTCTTGTTCAACTTTGACTTTAAATAATTTTGTTTGTGTTATATAATACTTGATGAAAATTATACCAATGAAAAATACTTTTAAAACCCAATCCATTCATATATTTTGCATCAAGTATTATATAACACAAACAAAAATATTTAAGGTCAAAGTTGAAGAATAAAGACCGCAAAAAGTCCAAGTGGACATTTATTTAGGGACGGAGGGAGTACTTTGATCTTCTTTTCAAATTTGGATACACCCTTGCTCTGTGGCTACCATGCTAATGAACACAACAAATCATAATACGCTATTAACCAAAACAACCTAACATACATAATAATAGTTATTTTTATTCATAAAACCATAACTAGTTGATTGATACATAAACCAGACACATATAGACTGCCGACACAAAACCATACTACCAAATGCTTTGATCCCTTCACTAAAGCCTAGGAGTTTAACACAAACTACACATATACAAACGCTATTCACAACACCCAATACAACAGAGTACTAACACAAAGTTTGCCTACACCATTGCAAACATACTGATCCACAAATTACCACAACATTGCATCTTAACTTAAATCCAAAATACCTAACTACAAACTGTTTACTTAAGAAGTGACATCATAACCTTGGTCTGTGCAGCCCGGCGTTGCTCACAAACCCTTACCAGCAGGTTCAAATAGCCAATCTCCTCAATGTCTTCTTCCACTGCGACCCTTAATCCTTTAATAGTACGAACAAACACATCCCTTTCCCCAAAACACTCAAACTCCTTCATAATCCTTCGCCTAAAAGCCATACAATTTTCAATCATTGAAATCATGTCTTTGTAATACCTCACTACCCCACTCTTGCTTAAGAAGCTCCCCCAAGATATCATGCAAGCACTTAGAACCTCCAGCCTTCTTAGAAAGTAGAGTGCACATAGGAAATAGAGATGGCATGATTGAAAGATCAGACAGTGTAACCTGCAATACAAATACGTGTTAACCAATAACAAAATCCACAAAATGATTTGCCCCTAATTTTAAGCACATGATTTTTTGACAAAACCCTAATGTATAACTACCTTTTAGAACTATCAGAGAAAAAAAAAACCCTGCATACCCACCAAACTTTTAATATATATATATATATATATATATATATATATATTATATATATATATATATATATATATATATATATATATATATATAATATATATATATATATATATATATATAAAACAGGATAAACATGACTAGATAAAGCCACATCATCACAATTAAGTCCATGTCATCATAATTAAGTCCACGTCAAAGGCCACATCATCATATTTAGTCCACCTAAGCATGATTTTAGGCAATTAAAATTTGGATTAATTAAAAATTTGACATTTGCAAGAATCGAACCTGAGTCATTTAATCCACATAAAAATGCTTCAACCACTAGACCAAGCCAGTTTTTGTGATTTACAATACAAACTAATTAAGTCATGCTTAAATAATTGATATTGTTAAGCTATATTTAAGGAATAGATTATGCATAAAAATACATTATTATTATTATCCATTATTAGGAAAAAAAGAAAAAGAAAAAAAAGATACGTGTAAGAAAAACCCTAATCATCACGACTCCAGAAAAAGATTGTTGTTGATATTGTAGAAAAACATGCGACAACCAGAACAAGGTGTCAACTTTCTCTCTTTTTTCTCTAAACCCTAATATGTCATAATATGTTTGTTTTTAGGTTTATACATATTCTGGTAATGTTTGTTCTTTTCATTGTTTTATCTTGCTTTTTCATGCACAACTGTAAGTGAAGATTATGAGAAAAGACGGATTATTCATGTTTTATGGAGGTTAGTATATATCATTGTTTTATGGAGGTTATGTAAGTGCAAGGCTAAACAAACTTCTGAACAAAATTAATCCTTCTTTATAAACAAACTTCTGAACCCATTGACTGCAGGTGTTGATGCTATTGCAAATAATTGGAAGCACCTGTTAATTCACTAAGCTTAAGGTATCTTTATTTTGTACTCTCAACATTTTCTTTTGGAACACAATTTGTGAATCAAATAGGTTCCATGAAAATCAGTGAATTGATTCAGTGATGAAATCTCTGCATGGTATCCACAAAACCCTAAATCTATCCAATCACCTTAATGATACATGGTTGTTCATGTAATCACATTTACCATTACAAATCTTTATTCATATTGTATGGTTTTATGTTTTAGGTACAATACACGATTTGCAGCCATTACAAATCATTATTAATACAAGGTGGAAAACCTACTAAACTTGTGAATGTGATTCTTTGGGAAGTCGAAGGAAAGTTAGTTGCTTACTGTCCTATACTCCTGTGTATTTGGTGCTTTTTTAATCAGGCTTTATTAGCAATATTTGTCTATGATGTTGCTTTAAGCAGTAATTTGCCATCATGTTGTCTTATGAAATTAGTGATTCATGTCTTTAGGATTAGTCAATATGGTACTGTATCTTTCAATGGCCATGCTTACTATTTAATCCTTCTTTATAAATAGTGATCAATTTGGTAATAATAATACCATTGACTACAGGTGTTGATGCTATTGCAAATCATTGGAAGCACCTGTTAATTCACTAAGCTTAAGGTATCTTTATTTTTGTACTCTAAACATTTTCTTTTGGAACACAATTTTTGAATCAAATAGGTTCCATGAAAATCAGTGAATTGATTCAGTGATGATAGATTAAGTCATATTTCATTTTTCGTGAATCGTGTGTAGTTGATAGAAGTAGCTGTTGGAAACAATTCTTGAAGCTACAAACAAGTTATCACTAATATTGAAGCTATAAGATGTTGGAATTTTTCTTAATCAATCACTCAGTTCATCAAATTAACATTTTATTTGTGGCAGTTATAATGCATTAGTGTTATTTAATATCGTATGTTGACAATATTTAATATGTAGTTTTTTTTGTAGAAGGTTGAGACCATATTCATTATCAAGAAAGCGTGTACTGTCAACATGCATTAAGCTACCCTAATGAGCACTTGATGTGAGTTGAAGAGGTCATTACGATAATATTATTTTTTTGTGTTCTCATTGTAGTTTTCTAATGATATTAAACCTGTACTATTATAGGAAAATCCAAAACTCGAGCCCATTATTGAGCTGCAGCATGTTGGAAAGGTAGTCATAATTTTTATATTAATGCTAGATAACTTTTTTTCGCTTTCGGTGACTAATGGTATTTTTCAATGCTTTTGTTATGGTGGATGCATATGCTCTGTTTCTATTAATATATTATGTATTAACATAAGTTGTTATTATATATGCTTCTGTTAATATGTGTGTTCAATTCTATAGTAGGACAACAATAGAATGGAATATGGAATGGTCGATATATATCTTTATTATAGTTGATGTTGCTGCTATGATGTCCAGTTTTGGCGACGAACAGAAACATAACCGCTGCTACTTAAAAGTGCACAATAGGGTTCTATGTTATTAGTACTGCTATGGGAAAGAGTTTGTACTGCCCGTTCACACTTCATACTGCTAGCTCATTTTGGTTTCAAGTTTGTACTGCTCGTGGACAGTTTGTACTGCTGACTTATCAGGTTTGTACTGCTCAAAACATGTGAAAAATTGAGTTCAAAACGATTAGTATGTATTTGATAATCATAATCAATTTTCATGTAATTAATGGCACTTTTTTATGCAATGCCAAACACCATCTGATGGTAAGCCATGCTTTAGTCTTTTACTGCATCAGTTGTAGCATGATAATCACCTTTTGAGTTTGTCAATAAGTTGTTCTCCCAACATCACCCCCAATAATAACTGCAATAAGTTCTGCAGCTTCAGTTGTTACTCTTTTAAAACCAATTCTCAGCAAACCCATATAATCTTCATAAACAAGCAATGAATCCTGTGACAGTGGTGATTGCTTTAGGAAAAGGAGGAGGCAGAGGTAGCAGTTTTTATGCATAATTCACTTTTTTACGCATAATTCCCTGTTCTCAAATTCACTTTTTTTACGCAATGCCAAACACCCTCTGGATTGAACTCGGTAAGACCAAACACTATAGTAACCTGTTGAGGAATTTAAGCTTTTTTTAGTCTAATGTGAATTGCATATGACTTTGATGACAATATGTTAATTAATGATTACATACCTCGCCAACTAAGATTTTTGCAGCTAGAATACCAAGGGCGGTGGTCATATGGCTCAAGTATGCAATCAGGCTTAACAAGGTAGAATCGTGCTCATTAGGGGCTGTTTGTATAGCTTATTTCAGCAGCTATTTAACCTTCACATTTTATTATTAGGGGATGTTCAGATACCTTATTTCAGCAGCTAAATAACCTCGACCTGTTGCTATTAGGGGTTGTTTGGATAGCTTATTTCAATAGCTAATTAACCTTTACATGTTGTCATTAGGGTGTTTGTGCAGCAGGTAAGGCTACTGATGCTTCATGTTTTTCATTGCTATTGGTGATTTAAATGTCATGAATAGAGAGTTATCATTTGTTGCTTATTTTCTATTTAAAACAGATTTATAGGTATTAAGCATCTACTAATCGTACACTCTTTCATAACCTATATGTTACGTTAAGGTAATTTTCATTTTTTCAATTACATTTTTAACATATATGCTACCTAATAGTGCAAATACATTTTGATATATTGAGTTCCAGCATTTAACAATTATGTAATTATGTTAGTTGGTTCGTCTATAGTGTAAAAGAGCATTATGCCGATTAAGTTAAATTATAGGACAAATCGTGTCAAAGTGTGATCGGATAAATGCAATTTGATTCACTATGGTAACTGTACATTGTAACATATCCTTAAATATTGATCTTCAGTTAATAGGTTTAAGTTATAAATATTATGGCGAGTCTTTGGGACAACATTATTTGAATGTTGAATACTTTTAGTCGCAATTAGTTTTGTGTATAATCTGAGAATGGTAACTTACAACAACAGATTACTCTTATAACTTGATATATTACTTTTATAATATTCATTAAAATTATTTCGAGAAGCAGGCACTAGGCGCGGGTGAAGGCGCAACTGGTATGTCAAACAAGAATGGATGATGATGAAGTTCCTAAGCTTGTGGCTGGTGAAACTTTTGAAGATGCCACTGAGGAAGGACATTGTAGGAAATAACCTTCTTGATTGTGTGTATGATTCGGGTGGTCTTGATTCATGAAAGATCAAGAATCCCATGGTGAGTTAGTGAGATGTTAGAGAGAGAGGGAACTATGTGAAAATCTGGAAATTAGATTAATTGTGACAAGAGTTCCAACCCTTCCCAAGTGTGGGAAGGGGTATTTATACTTCTACATATTGGTGCCCCTAATGGGCTGTGGAGTGAGCTGACAGTGGGGAAAGCCCCGACCCACTCCACAAATATAGATACGACTAATCTAATAAAACTAATAATACTAATAATACTAAGCTAATATAAATAAGCCTACGAGCTATATAAATGCTAATTAGATACTCGGGGTGACCGAACCTTCATATGAATATTTATATTCCTAACAATCTCCCCCTAAGGGAGGTCACCCCGGAAATAATAACTTGAATTCTAGCATTTGATCTTTTGATCTTGACTTCATAGCTCGTAGTCTTTGATTCTTCATTGTCTTGTATCTTTGTGCATTCAGCAGTGTTCGTTTGATGACCGTTTGATCGTCTTGGATGATCTTTGAATATTCTTCGACTTTATCATCCAACATTTGTTTCCAAGTCATCTTTCAGCAGTATGTTTCCTTGTGATGTGATATTCTTCGAGCCGACATGCTCACTCCATTCTGGGTCATGACTTTCAGCATCAGAGTTAGCAGAAGCTGTGTTGAAGGTCTTTTAGGTTGTCATGACTTCTTTGAACATGATGATGGAGTAGAGTGAACATGTGGTAATAGATAGTGTTTGTTGCACCGTCATGCTCACACTTATCTTGATCATGATCTTCAGCTTCAGAGTTGCGGAAGCAGTGTTGAAGGTCTTTTAGGTTGATCATGACTTCTTTGATGATGATGTGGTGTGAACATGTGGTGATGGATTGGCATCTTGTCTGCAACCAGCTACAACAGCAACCAGCTACAGCATTCCACAGCTACAATCGCCAGAAGTTCCTGCATACGACAGTTAGCAACAAATCGACCGGTACTTATAGGTTTGGACTTTGAGATTGTTAACAGCATAGTGTGAAAACTCTCTCAAATCCTTCCCCAGACCGTTCCTAATCGAAAACCCACAGAGGGCTTTTTAAGATCGAACCGTAGCACATCAACGATTAGGTGAGTCGCTGGAGATCACTCCACGACTGTAGACCGTTAGAAACCGCCGAGATCACTAAGCGTAATCCATAAAGAATTACCGAAGTGACCTGCTTTCAGGGCTGCTTGATGTTGACCCTGGCAGGAATTTCCATTCAATCATTGAGAATTACATTTGTAAATTCCCTCATGAATGTTCTGGCAGATTGCTAAGATCTGCGTAGGACTCATAAGTTTACAACTGGTGTCCTTAATGTTGAACAACCAGTGTAGAAATAATTCGTGTCCCTATGAGATCTTATTATGCATCTCGTGGCTCTAGACTCTATAGTGCGTTTTGATTTAGTGAGCGGAGGCTGGAGAGAACTGCCACCTATTCAATATCATCTAACTCGGAGTGAGAGAGACAATAGGAATGTATTGAACTCCGTGACAATTGAAACAAGAATCCTTTGAGGGACCTTGAGTGGCTAGGGAGGGTTGTGCAGCGTATCACTGGGTCCATGATACTTTGTCTTCAATGCCAGCAATCAACTAAGTGATTCTGACAGCATATGTATTGACCCGGTTTCTGCCTAAGTTGTAAGGAGGGCTATTTCTTTTCACCCTTTATCTTTACAATTCTTTTTCATTCTTCAACCCCTTCAGTGCTTACCGAGACTTCATTACTAGTTCCTTGTTGGGTTTGTTCCAGTACTAGCTCCATCTCAGTCGGCACTCTTCCCTTAATCACACTTTTCTCCTTTTTAATCATACCTAAGGACTTCTACACTAACTAGTGGATTGTCCCTGGGTAGATCCCTCCGGCTCTGGCGGGATCGTGGGAACTTGAGCCTAACCTAACCATCCTTATAACTCCATGCATTAATTAAAATGTTCGGTCTTTGGTGTACTTCCACGATTGCCATAAACCAAATCTTTGAAAAATCTCTCAAAGTGTTCATGATTCTGAAACACATTTTTGCAAACACTTGAGAGTTTTATATTTTTCAAATGCTCCCCTCAACATGTGCTCGGTAGATTGTTTTATAAATTTGCACATGTTAGGTAGAGCTCGCACTTTTTGAATTGATCCACTTTCAGTGAACATGACCGATTCGAGACACGCTTACATCACTGGTTAGACCAGCTTGAAATTATTACCCGTCCTGGTCAAGTCCACAGAAAGTTTCTCGAAACGGTACACTCTACTCAGACACATCCTTTTCGAGACACGCTTACATCACTGGTTAGACCAGCTTGAAATTATTACCCGGCCAGGATATGTCCTTTCGATAGATGACAGTTATGTTTCGTCAATTCTTTTGTGAAGTCTGAGCCGTGCTCACATAAGATGCATGCCAAATCCTTTATGTCCATTCGCTCCCCCTCAATATGTGCATCGATATACGAAAGAGTTTAGCACATATGGGAGAGCTTACATTTAAGTCCAAAACATCACATTTTATCAGATTTCATATTTAAATCACATTCTCTCCCCCGATCAAAAATTTCAAACCATTTGAGATTTGTGATCCCAATTGATTTAAATAAGTTGGAAAAATGTGGGAGAAAATGTGTCCGATTTAATATATTCTGATAATGGAACATACTATGCTCCCCCTTAAACTAAGAGGGAGATTCACTGCTTATTATGCACAATTCGACAATTATGACACAAATGATATTGACCTTTTTTGCGCAGATGATGTAATCTTCCGCTTTTCTGAAGGAGTCATTGGTCAACATCGATTATCCATCCACCAACAAGAACGTCCAAGGATTGTAGATCCCCACTTGGCGAGATCGGAACAAATATTGCTTTGTTTCACTGAAGGTGGTGGAGGTGAAGGTGTTGTTGTTGTTGTTGCTGAAGTTGTTGTTGAGGTGAATTTCGAGCCAATCAATAGAGTTTGATCGTCTGATCAAATGGTTAGAATGGGAACTGGTACATTCATTTTGGCTATGGAATCTGCATAAGAATATCAACACAGATATACATACATGCAGACGCACTATTCCTAAACAGCTACCCTTCAGCAGCTTGCCACATTATAAAACCAAGTTCATCTTATAATCAAACCATAATCAGGAACTACGTCAAACCACTATCTAGCATGAAGAGCAAATAGCAATCATGAACATGGCAATTCACACGGATTTCAATATTCAATTCAGGATCTTAGGAACATGATTCTAACATAATAGCAATCTACCTAAGCGAATCCTGAGAACATATGCACAATATCAACAACCATTAAGCAGCAGAGACAAAAAACATTTGAAACTCATTCATTTAGATCATACAAATGCCAGTGGAGTATTCAAAAACATCAAACACAACTGGTTTTCTAACATCTTTTAGGTTTTGAGTCTTAAAGCATTTTGGGGATTATACGAGGATTCCAAAGTAACACAAATGAACCTTCTAGATACATAAAGCTAGGAAACTATAGGCAAATTGCACATAATGTCCTAAACTTTCTAGCAACTAACACACTTGGTCATTTGATATATTTAAGCAAGATCCTCTTCAACTAATTCCCCATTAACTACAAAACCATTTCTAACAAGTATGATTTAACCAATAAATTCGTTTGATGATATAAAATTTGAATTCACTCTCCCCCTCAATCAATGACCCGTATTCTAGTTGAACCTCAACTAAAATCATGCTTAACCCCACAACTCATCAAACAAGAACTGTCGTGAGGTTTTGTAGTCGTTGATTGAGTGACAAATTTTATGCATAATCCAAGTTTAAACAAATTTCATACAACACATATTCACCAAGTGTCTCACAAATAATTTTCAGAAGAATCATAGAATGAAAACTATTTGTATGCAAAGAAGACTTCTCTTCTTTTTCAAGAAATGATGCACTGAAACGTACATCAAATCAGGAAACATGGATATGAAGTAATCCATGCCCAGGTGAACATCACCCAGTTGGAGGAACAGCCGTCTTTTTGGCGACGTGCTTTCCCCAATATGAAGCGCGGGTTGCTATCTAAAGTAATAGCAAGCCATTTAGACATGTTTTAAGAATCCATTTTAACTTCTGCTCGAGCTTCATTTAAAGACCCGTGCCATTATTGAATGACATTTCTAAGTCCGTAAATGTTATCGATAAACAGAAGACATGCCTAGGTGAAACTATTTTTGGTATTTTCATTTTTCTAATTTTTATGGTTTTTCTGATTTTACGTTTCTCTATTTACAATTAGCAAGATTTTCTATAAATCTATTTACAAGATGGTATAAGATATGAACAAGTATATATATACAAGGATACGAACCAGAAACCATTACTCCTCAGCATTCTGAATCTTCTCCGCATTCATCACTTGACTTGCTGAAGAGCAATGTGAGCACTTTCAATCAGGGAATGATTCTGGCTTTTCACTCTCCCCTAATTAGTGCTCTCCCCCAATCTGACAACCTCTGACGATCACCCATAATAGGAAGAAGACTTTGGATGAACGCCCGAAATATGAAGAAGTCTTATGATAACCAAATGCATGCCGTCTTTAATCTTCTAACACTCCCGTCCTAGAGTGACTCCGTCAAAAACCTTAGGCAACTTTTCGGTAGTTTAAGTTGAGCCTCAACTGAAATCTAGCTTAACCTCACAACTCATCAAACAAGAACTGTCATGAGGTTAAACTAAACCACAAATTTAAGCCCAGTAACAACTTGATTTCAGCATAACCTCACAACTCATCAAACAAGAACTGTCATGAGATTGGGTTAAAATCAAGTTGGACCTAACCTTAAACTACAGAACAACTTGAACTTAACTTAACTCCACAACTCATCAAACAAGAACTGTCATGGGATTAAGTTAAATATCAAGTTGTAAGAAAAGAGCTCAACATTCTTGAATGTAGAGAAGACTGAAGACTCGACCTTCTTCAAGATTGCCCAATGTGGAGGAATAGAATACCAATCATCTTCATCTCACCCAATGCCTTCCAGTAACCTTACATGTAACCCATCAGCCCGCAGCATACACATAAGATGATAACTCCCAACAGAGAACGTAGAATAGACTGACGACTCGACCTTCTTCAGTCATACGTATAGCACCAAAGTAACAAGTTGAACCACTGATCATCTATAGAATGTATCCATCCTTGGATATTAAGCCCTGATCACGTGAACCTGTTGTGCGTCCTTGATGTACACATTCTCTCTCCCCTGATGGTTACGATTAATCAGCCCATGACGTAACAGTGAAACGTAAATACCAAGGTAACAAGTTGAACCACTGATCATCTCTGCGGTTCTCAACACCGGAATATATGATTAAGCCCGATCACGTGAACCTGTTGTGCGTCCTTGGTGTACACATTTCTCTCCCCCATGATGGTTACGATTAATCGGAATCATCATCATGATGTGTACATGTAGCCTGATGACGTGTACTTGAAGCATTGACTAGAAACCCATTGTTGCTGATTATACCAAACCGTGAGACTCGATTAGCATTCCATGACCATGTTCTTCAACACCTTGATAGATGGAAGAAGTAGTGTTGGAGAAACATGGTTTGCACGACTCCTGAACTGACGTATTCAGGAGTCGTATGACCATTCTCAATCATCAACCAACATGTAGAATAATATTCACCCTTTCCCCCCCTCAAAAATTGCATATGCCTGCCAACTGCAATTTTTGATGATTGAACCAGTGAATATGAATACCATCAACGATAAGTAACTCCGCTTGACGGTTCTTGAAGACTAACACGTTGTTTATTCACCCTTTCCCCCCCTCAAAAATTGCATATGCCTGTTAACTGCAATTTTTGGTTGAATACGTGAATAAAAGAATACTCCAATAAGCGCCGATCCACTTGAAGATTGAATAAGCACGGAAAGAGCATGAATCTTGTTGATGAGAATGGCCATAAATAAGAAGATTCCTCTTCTTTTGAAGATAAAGTGCACTCAAGCGTACACTTTTCTTTTCTTTGAAGAACGAGGCCTGAACAGAGGTATTCAGACGTCATATGATGAAGAACGAGGCCTGCACTGACTTGTACAGACGTCATTATGATGAAGAGCGAGGCTTGAACTGCTGTGTTCAAACGTCATAATCTCTCTCTTTACTACTTCTCTCATCTAACTCTTTACCAACCCCATTATCATTTTGTTGGCTTGATGTCGTGACCACTGATGGAGAAAACCCAATATGATGAACTTGAAACTGAAGTAACATAACCCGAACTTGTGACTTAAACTTGTGCTAATGCGAGACAAAGAGCGGTGCAGAGACTTCGTGCAACATCGAATCCCTAAGTACTCTATACTCTTCAACCAACCAACCATCAAGTATAAGAAATACATCACCTCTTGGATATCCACAACTTCGTGTGACACTGAGCACTACAACGTGACCCCTTAAAGTGATAGTTATTTTGTAATAGGGAGAAAGAAAAAAATAACTAGATATCCAAGTCCTTGTCATTGTATTGAAAGCTCGAACAAGGATCTCGAAGAATCTTCATCCAACCTCCCCGATATCTTCAGATACTAAGTACACGCACCCATGAAATTTCACTTCAGCCTCAAATAAATAATAATGAATCAACGCCGTAGTCACGTCTTGTGGTAAATGCCCAAATCTAGCCCTTCATGATGCTTTAACTGAACTTTGATAATGGTTTTAACCCGATCATGGTCAAGAGCGCATATCCCATCATCACGGGATTTTACACATCTATGATTTAAACCGAGAAATAAGTTCTTTCGCGGGATTTTACAAAATCAAGAATGAACCGTGAGATAGCAACAGATTGAATGTGGCATGACTAATTTGATATTGGAGAACATTTGTTTGGGTTAAGAATTTCTTGTGAGAATTACAGATCACATCATAACTTTTTACACCTTTGTCCAACTAACCAACCTCGTACACAGATTAGTGACCACTCGATGAAGCAAAACCCGATATACCAATACTGAAAACTGAAGTAGAAGTCCCCAAATTTGTTACTTAAGCTTGCACTAATGTTGGAAGAACGGTGTAGAGAATTAATGCTCCAAGCAAATCTCTAAGTGCTCAATACCCAACCAAAGTATGAGACATTAACACCTCTTGCGATTATCGACATCGTCATTGACGTGTGACACTGAGTACTCCAATAACTCTTAAGTGATAGTTACCCCGACTGCTGGTAACTAGATAACCCAAGTCTTCAACTTAAATTTTAAGCACGAGCAAGTTATCATTGAAAGTCATGCATCCAACCAACCCCGACTTCAAGATAAAATAAGTAGACGCCTTCGAGAAATTCAACTTCAATCACAAATAAAGAATACCAGATTAACTTCGTGATCATCTTGTGCTGTTGACTAGCCAAAAAGAGAAGAAACATAATTCTTAGAAGTGCCCATGACTCATAGTCAGTCCTATCATAGTTGTCGTACTGTGTACAGGATTTTACAGTTCTTGAGATTTATCTGAGAGATAAATTCAAGAACTAACTGCACAACAGTAAGTATCAAACTGCTGTAGACTGAACCACTGAATCCTGAATCGCTACGATCTGACCCGCTGTAACCGAAACTGCTAAGATTCAAACCGCTGGAGACTGAACCGATACGATCTGACCCGCTGTAACCGGAACCGCTAAAATTCACATCGTTGGAGACAGATCTTCTAGGAAACTTGCGATAATTCTCCCCCTCAAAAAGGACATGAAATGACCTTTTTGCCAAAGCTGAGAGTCCGTGATGTTTGTGAATTTGACAGGCACAAAACATGGAAAGAGACAAATGAAACTACTGCAACGAAGATGGTGATTAAGACTCTCTTGTAGTAACCCCTTGCTTTCCTCATCATCAATGGTTTAGACCAGCTCGAGACACGCTTGATGAACAATTCATTGAAGTTCGTAATATGCCAAAACCGCTTGATGAAATGCATATGACTTTAAAGTGAGTAAAAGGTTAAAACATGTCTCCAAACAAATCACCTCTTGTCTTTAAGCCTGACTACCTCTTGAGAAGATCTTGAACAACAATCCCATTAGAAGCTTGAGAAACAACAATCACTTGATGAAGCTTGATAAAGAACAAGTCCGCGCCTTAAACTTGCACTAAATTATGATTTAGAGCCTATATTGAGCACAACAACGTAACTCCTTTAAATATAGGTAGTGATATATACCCAACCTTCCATCCTTAATTGTATATATCCACTTCGTGAACATCCAAGTCTAATCACCTTAAATTGCAAATTGTGATTTAGAACCTATATTGAGCACAACAACGTAACTCCTTTAAATATAGGTAGTGATATATACCCAACCTTCCATCCTTTATTGTATATATCCACTTCTTGAACATCCAGGTCTAATCACCTTAAATACGCTTGAGCAAGGGTCATCAAACATCGTGCATCCATCCACCCCGAGATGTTTGTGACACTAAGTACACCAACCCGTGAATTAACAAACCAACCAAGTTATCATAATTTTCCAATTTCTGCTGATCTTGAAGCACAAACTTATCCCGAAAAATTAGTCACACCCCGTAAATTTCATTATGTGTAAATCCAAGTCCAGCCAATTTGTCCAAAATTAATTTCACGGGATTTTACAACTCTTGAGATTTAAACCGAGAAATCGAATCTTTCGCGGGATTTTCTAAAATCTACAGGAGAAACCGTGAAATCAACCAGAATACCCAAGAGTGAGGTGCAATACCAATCTTCGAAATTCAAGTCACAGAAGTCAAATCACAACATGATCAAATTGCAACAGGCCAAGTCACAGATTGTCAAATTGCACCAAGTCAGATTGCAATCAACCAAATCACAATAAGTCGAATCGCAAGTGTTAACTCGCAACGTCATATCGTAATTGGTCAAATAGCAATCCGACAAGTCGCAATAAGACAAACACGCAACTTGACAAATCACAATTAATCACATTGCAATTTGTCAACTGTAACTCAAATCGTAAACATCAAATTGCCGACTCACTTAAATCGTAGGCATCAATAGGACTATGCTTCTAAATCCACAACTCTGTAATCCCATTTGACATTCATAAACCCAAATACTAGCCGTGACGTTTTACACAAATCCGACAATGGCATCCCGTAGTAATCTCCAGAAAACCCGATTCATCCAATCCCAAAATAATACCCCAATACGGATAACGAAGCTTAATTGTAACCGTGGTCCAAAATTATAACCCAACGATGTCCACCGAGTACAACAAACTACTGATAATATTGAAGCACAAATTCAGCCCACGACAAATATAAACAAAATTCGGCTGAGTCCACAGTCATTATTCACGACAAAAATTGTATATCCCATATCATTCTAAATTAGCATTTGGCCCAATGAAGTTAAGCACTACCCAGGTTTAGCGCTTTGAAGCCCAACACCACAATTCAATTTGACATGGCCCATAATTAACTTTGTGATGCCCTAAATGCAAGGTATTTAACACCCACTCAACACAACAACACAACCCTAATCCCTTAGCTAATATTAATCCGCCTCCTTCTTCCACTTAGCTCTAACCTCCAACACCTCAAATCCATCCTCCTTCACACAGCCAAACCCTTATCTCAAAACCATCCGCCCCCCTCATCTTCTCATCTTATCACCATCATAGACAAAACGAACCAACAAACACACAACAAACTGATTATACCTCTGTTCGACTAATTAAACCCACGAAGGCCTCAATGTTCTTGAAGGTAGGTACAATAGTTATGTCCGATTTTTTTTGTTTTGGTATTATATTTAAACCGAATGTAAGGAGAGACACAACAAAGTTGTTTTGTTTCTACCTTATAATTATTCGGACATAAACAAAATGAGTATAATCTCTATGATGTTTTAATATCGTGTGTTGTATCCTTTTAAAGATCTTGAAATATCTAGTTCCACACGAACAGGGACGGCAGAGATCTTAAAGTTGTGTGATTTTACAATCCGAGTTATTGTTGGTGATAGAAGTGTGAATATGAGGTTTAGGTTTAGATTAGATTAGAAGTTGATTGTAATTGTTGTAAGCAGTCGTTGATGAGGCAGTTGTGAATTGTTGACCGTTGTTGTAATTTTGGCTTATATATGTAGTTTTTGAAAGATATTGTGCAATGACATTTCTGTGGTTGTAATCTTTGTGTTTGATATGTTCTTGATGCTGTGGAATTTGTAGTGGTTGAGGTCAATGACTCTGCTTCATCTTGTACTTTCATTTTGTTATTTGATACCTCGTTTTTTTTACCAAAGTAACAGACAAACCGAGTCGATGATATGGTAGACAACCACACAGACAAACCGCGTCGTCTTATATACACAAACCGAGTCCATGACAAACAGACAAACCGAGTACGTGACTGAATGGACAAACCGAGTCCAGGACAAACCGAGTCCAGGACAAATCGAGTTCATGGTTAAGCAGACAAACCGAGTTCGTGTTTAAATGGACAAACCGAGTCCAGGGTTAAACAGACAAACCGAGTCTGTAAGTCAATAGACAAACCGCGTCTTTGACCAGTCAAACCTGTCACTTTCGTACTTTCCTTAAAAAATGGATCTGTGTTTATCTCTTTCATACAAACCGCATTCAAGAACACCAATTCTTTAACACTAGCAGTAACCAAGAACATCATAACCAAGAACAATCATATCTGCTGCTCCCAGAAGCAACAACCACCAAATATCACCACAAGTCACCAACTGTTACACGAACAAGACCAACAGCACATGATGTTACTTCACGGGTGACAGATCTTATATCACTCAACAAGCGTCTCACTTTGAATCAATGATTTAGAACACCAAAGTGTAACCACAATCGCATATTAAATTCAATGAGCACCTAAGGCCCAAACGAAACAAAGATGTGCAGGACTTTAAAACTGATGGTGTATAACAACAAAAGTTTAGAAAGTGCCCCAAACCATTCATCATTCAAAAATAATTCTTACCGTTGAAATCATTAACTTAACCACAAATGTATACCACCGGACATACTATGGTATTAGTGGACAATTAAAGTCCACCTATTAAAGCCCAAAACAAAAGTAAGAGACGCAAGACAGTCACAATTGATGAATGAGATTTGTTTAGCAACATGTGATTCGAATAGAATTAAATAGACACAAGTGTTTGACAATTAAAAGCTCACGTGAAGCAGTGTACGACACACAATCAAAAACAAATCAAACCATTGACCACAGATCTGACCAAGATGAAACTAACCGAATCTACAGCCCTTGACCACAGATCTGACCAAGATGAAACCATGGCTCTTGATACCAATTGTAGGAAATAACCTTCTTGATTGTGTGTATGATTCGGGTGGTCTTGATTCATGAAAGATCAAGAATCCCATGGTGAGTTAGTGAGATGTTAGAGAGAGAGGGAACTATGTGAAAATCTGGAAATTAGATTAATTGTGACAAGAGTTCCAACCCTTCCCAAGTGTGGGAAGGGGTATTTATACTTCTACATATTGGTGCCCCTAGTGGGCTGTGGAGTGAGCTGACAGTGGGGAAAGCCCCGACCCACTCCACAAATATAGATACGACTAATCTAATAAAACTAATAATACTAATAATACTAAGCTAATATAAACAAGCCTACGAGCTATATAAATGCTAATTAGATGCTCGGGGTGACCGAACCTTCATATGAATATTTATATTCCTAACAGACATAAATCATAGAAAAATCCTAACGGACGAGGTTAGTGTTTTCATTTGCGTTGGTTTTTGTTCTTTTTTACTTTTGAAAAAGAAAAGAGTAGGAACTTTGCAAAGCTGATTTTGTCCCCCTTTTTTTTTTTTTTTTTTTTGCATGTTTTAGGGAATCTTCACATATGTCAACAAAACCATTTACACCTGCACCTGCTGCAATTGCAATGACAGAAGAGAAAATGGATATTTCATGAGGTAAAAAGGCATGTAAAAATAGAATTTATGTAAATGGGAAAACTACATATATAAAAAGATGATGTTTTTAGCAGATACAATTACATGTTACTAAATAGTACAAATGAATTGACAAAACAAAGTATTAAGCAAGAAGTTTAAACCATTCACAAATTGGTAAGTGGCGAGTCATGGGCCTATTAATTTTATTAATACTTAATAAGCTAGAATGGCTTCCCGATCAAACAAAACCCATTGTGAAAATGTTGGTGGATGCATGTGATGTGGATGGCATTTAGAGGCGTTGATGGTAAGTTACATGGGACACACTTTGCGCCTGAAGGTAATCTCCAACTTCGCTTGCATTTTGCATTTTTTATATGAATTGGTAGTTTGCTGTTTTTGAATTGCGATATCGTTTAGTGAATTAAAGTTCTTTCAAAAGTCAAAAAGCTCGAAGAATCCAAAAAAAAAGAAAATATATCTATTGAACTTTTTACGGGCTTTTATACGTCACAGCTTATACTTTTATGGACAATAGTTTGGTCGACTGGGTAAGTAAATTTCTTTTAAGGGGTGTCTCGATTCTAAGTATGGATTATGGCAATTTTTTATTGCGACTAACTATTTGATAATCTAACTGCGACACAGCTCAGTCCAATGTAAACACGGTCAAGTTCCGGGAAAACATGCCTTTTTTGGTCCGCAATGTAGGATCAGAATGAGAGTATGACACTAAGAAACATGTAAACCGTCAAAAGGCCTAACATATTGCAATAAATTGCAATATTCCATTTTTTTGGGCTCCTCTTATCAAGAACATTTATATTAATTTTATACTTGCAGCCTGAGACTCGTCATGCCAATGGAAGTGGTCGAGGAAGAGGAAGGGGTAGATCTAGCCCAGCAGAAAAAGAAGTACGAGTAGATCCCAACCTTTTTATGCACAAATATACAAGTGGTAAGAGTTGATTGTTTACTACGAGTGTTTGGATTGCTTATTTTTATGTTTCCTGTTTTGTTTTGATTTTGCTGTTAAAAAATGCACCGTGTCTACATCATGGTTTTAGTAACCGGTTTGTGAATCCTATATCCGCCTTTAGAAAGGTCAAATTTAATTATGAGATGTTTTGATTGTAACTGAACTATTACTGACATATCTCACTTTTTGAGCTTCAGATACAAAGAGGGAGTCGACTGAACATCTCAGCCATTGGCGGGAAGGGATTAGCGGTGGTGGACGGAGCAGCCATTACTTTGTGGAAGACGAAGACGCCTTCAGATGGCCAGGCTACTTTGGAGAAACCGCCAACCTGTAACCAAATACGAATAACTTTCAAAGATGTGCGTGAAATCCGACAAACACTTTCATAACTACTTGATGGTATGCATCTCGAGGAAAGGCATGTTGGTGGCCTGTGAGCTAGATGAGTAGCTGAGTAGGATTTCAACGACCTTTGTGAACCCTTTGGGGAGGGCGTTGAGGTAGCTTTTTTTTTTTAATTGTAACGGAGCTTAACGAGCATCTATATTCAAAATTTTTATATCCCTTTTGCACTGAATTGTATTACTTGAACATGAGGCTAGCCGTAATTAGTGATAGATACATGTTCTAGCCAGTGCCAAAGGTCACGAGGTCCGGCTACTTTATCGCAAAACTCTTCCAGCACTTGATATTCCTAAAGTATTTTTATATTTGTTTGTTACGTTAAGGGGATATTCTATCATAATAGAACTAGCTATAGAAGATAGGTTTAGATGTGTGATTGCTGTTAATAATGCGATATTGGACAAAAGAGTTTTATTTTATTCTATCCTTAGACCTAGACTATGTTTATCAAAACGTTGAAAACTAATAGTAGTGACTTGATAACAAAACGCATCAGATGATCATTTTCTACTACCCTTCTTTCGCTATAGTAAAATATGCCAACAATAATTATAAGACATGCCCGCCTGAGGCGTATGTCAACAATAATTATAAGTCATGCCCGCCCAACGGGCGGGCTTATCTGCCCGTGAGGGCTTATAAGTCATGCCCGCCCATCGGGCGGGCGACAACTAGTATATATATATATATATATATATATATATATATATATATATATATATATATATATATATATATATATATATATATATATATATATATATATATATATATATATATATATATTGCCACCAAAGTTATAATTTTCAATTTGTAATACAAAGGGTATCTTATTTTTAGATTTATTGCCTAAAAAACAACGACGCTATGCAAACGATGTATGGTGTACGACAATTTCTGTTACTATCATGTCATCTTACTATCGTGTCGGATTTATGTTAGTTATTAATTGTTAAACATGGATACATTTCGTAAGACATGGTAACACTCTAACCCAACATACTAACTTTTGACCTCTTCTTTTTCGGCTAGCTTACATATACAAACACCCCGCGGCAACGCGCGGGTTTACGACCTAATTAGAAGGTAGAATTTGAGTGGGAAGAATTACGTGGGTTGCATGCAGGGGTTGGAATCATAGCATGAGATTGTGACTTATTTCCTTTTTTCTATGTCTCGTTAACTTTATAAGATATAATAATTGTGGTGTCGTTAGGGTGTAAGGCTATTTGTGTGTGTGAATTGTCTTGCTAAGGTTTTGTGTAACACCCGGTAATTTTCCAAACTATTATTACTGGCCAAATATTTATTTTTGCGTCACCTTAGTAGTTGAACTTTTTCTGAATTTATTTGAACTTGAGAAATGTGAGATATTTGAACTTGAGAAATGTGAACCTTAGTCCCTTATTACGTCAGCACAACCTAGAAAACGCGAAACGAATCAAATTTGCAAAATAAATTGATTTCAGGAAAGTTATGCATATTTATACTCGTTTTTATCAGAAAATTTATTTCGGAAACAATGGCGCAAGTTTCATAATTTTTCGAGTCCGTTTGGTACCTCGAATGGGCCCCACAATGCTTAAAGCAAAAGTATTACCCCTTTGGCAGATATTACCCTCGCCCAATATTTATACCCGGGCCCCCTCGAGTTTGCTTTTGCCCAGGTTTAGTCCCTCACAGGGTATAAAAGGCCAGAAATTTTATTAATTATTCATTTCACTCCCTCTCTCACACACACACCCTCCCGTCTCTCTCCCTCTTCTCCGGCCGCAACTCTGGCAACCACCACCCACCACCGGCGACCACCGTGCCAAAAACTTTTTTCTGGCGAACTAAAACCTTTACATCATTCGATAGATCAGGAGATTCTCTCCTGGTCTGGAAGATTTGAGCTCCATCCGAGAAGCCTAGCACCACCAACCGCCACACCGCCATGACGTTCCACCGTCATTCTTTCACCGTAGCTTCCCCACCACCCCCTCTCTTCTATAAGGTAACTCACGCGCTCTATCTCGTCTTATTTTTTATTTAATCCGAAATCCTAATTCGTATAACTAAATAAATCATATAATAATAATAAAACTTTGTTAAAAACCTTTCGATCTAACTTAAGGACGTGTGGATCTGCTTATATACGCCGTGTAACCCCTGACTCAGTCCAAGTCAGGGTAACTCACCGAGTCAACCCGAGTTGACTCGGGGTGATTCGTATATACTTATGTATATTCTTTTCTTTTACTAATTTATTTATTATTTTCATTTATCTCTGATTTGTTCGCATCTGTGTAGCGTTGGACTGAGTTGTGACCGAGTTGGTCCTGGTGGTTGAAGTCGAGGAGCCTTGTGCTCGTATGAAGCTTAACCGTGACTCTTTGAGTCACGGCAATACCGGATTTAGGAGTTAACGGCCAGTTTCAGTTTTAATTTAATCTCTATGTTATTCGATTTGGTTGTTTTCTTTCAGTTTTTATTTATGTTTATTATTTCCTTCGATTTGGATGTTGTTTTTATTATTTCTTTTCTTCTCTTCGATTTGGTTGTATAATTATTTATTTGTGGTTGTGTTTGGGATTTGGATTTATTTTGGCTTATCTTGTTGATGTTGAGATTTGGATTAGGGTAGAATAATGATGAGGCAGTGATAATTTGGTTGTTTTAGAATAGGACTGATTTGTGGTTGTGTTGTGTTGTTGATTACCAGTGAGCCATTGGCTCGGATTTGGATTTGTGATGTGATTATCCGAGAGTCACGGCAAACCTTATGGTTATGTCGTATTAACAAATTGGTGTAGATTTAAAATTGTGTTTATGTTGATCATCCATGAGCCTTTGGCTCGGAAACTAGCTCAAGCCGTGACTCAAATGAGTCACGGCATAGCATAGTATATGTTGTGTTGGTTTTAGACTTGAATTGGATTTTGATTGTATTGCAAACCATTTGAATCCTATTGGCACATATTGGCTCGAGTCATGACTCAAATGAGTCACGGCATAGCCTTAATAAAACTTATCATATGAATGCAATTTAAAAACTTGTTTATAAATAAACCAAAAGCTTATGGCTCGGGAAGGACTCGAGCCGTGACTCAAATGAGTCACGGAATGTCTTGTTGTGTAAACTAGTAACAACTGGATTCAAAACGGCATTATATAATTTTGAGTTAACATTTGAATTTGGTTTGGCTTATAGCCAAAAACCAAAGCCTTTGGCTCGAATAGACTCGAGCCGTGACTCAATGAGTCATGGCAAATGTCTAATGGTTTATATACTTATATAAGGACTAAACACTAATAACATGGACCCGGAGGCTCAATGAAAGCCCAACGTGTATAAGTTTAGTATTAGGCCGAAGTCCAATACACTTGATCCATTATATCTTTTATGTATTTGTTTTGTATTTATTTAATCATTTGTTATTAAAAATGATGTTTCGGGTTATAAATTTGGAAAACATAATCAATATGATCGATAAGTTTAATAACTAATATACATACTCGATTAATAGTATTAGATATATTTAAACTTGTAAAATTTAGTAATAAAACTTGTATTCAAAAGTCATAACGACTTGGAAATGTCTTATAAACGGACGCATCATGCCCAAATTTCGGTAACATCTTTTATAATTTAATCATTTACAAATACACTAATAATTTATAAACCTTGTCGATATTTATATAATTTCTTATTGTCTTTCTTATTATTCTTTTCTTCCTTTTAATTCTTTTCTCTTTTCGTTATCCTTTCTTCGTATCCGTTCGTGTTTGCCTACTTTTATTATTTTAACGTCTCGTATCCACACGAGTTTTAAACTTTATTTAAACTCGAAATGCCATTGAAATAAAATATTTTCATTTTCAAATACGAGTATTGATTTGGAAATCACTTTAAAGTTGTTGCTGAGACATATCATTCATATATTAGGTTGTGCTGAGGTTCACTTGGCGTACTGTCCCACTTGATCAGATTGTGATGTCTCATTTCTCTGCTATTAATGTGTGATTCATAGCCCCACTTTTAATATTTTTAAATGTTTATACATCCCGTGGGGGAGATACATGCTACTTACTATTTTTCTGAGCATAATTGTTTATTGGTATGCTATTCCTGACTGACGCGATAAATGCTAAGTACCTTCTTTGCCAAAAGCAAGTCCCTCGATCATGAACCATTAATCACCTGTGGGTGAGCGCGATTATACTATATAGGCCTATAGGATTTGACCGTCCCACCCCTGTTGACCAGGTAGGCAACACAGGTGTGCTATATTTGAGTTAACTAAGTATTTGGCAAGATACCTGGCTTTGGGGGGAACTATTATGATTATGAAATTCCGCGGTTACTGTCGACTTACGCTAGGGTTACTAGCGCCGGTTAACACTTTGTGTGTCATGAGCTTAGCAAAACAAAACAACTGAATGAAATATGTGACGCTTACCCGATATTTTTATTTGTTACTTATATCTTCCAGATTAAAATCTTGTGCTCAACTATTATTTACTAAACCTATGGATTACACTCAACATTTGTGTTGACTTTTTAGCATGTTTAACTCAGGTAATTGATGCATGATGTGAGCACCAGGAATGGCTAAAGGTTCAGGATGGCTATCTTTGGGCTACGCTTCTTGCCCTTACTATCTTTTTATTTAAAATATCTTTTAAACTGTGTCTTTATTTCCGCTGCAAACTACTTTTTATTCCGCTGCAAACTATCTTTATTTTCCGCTGCTATTTGTGTTATGAGTCTTTTTGACTCTAAACATTAAACTTTGTAATCGAATTTTATGGTTTATTAAAAACGTCTCGTTATGAGATCGTTTTCTGTGATTGTGACTGTCTTACCCTCGAGTAGCACCCCAAGCTCAGTCCCGCTGCCATATTTCGAGTTGGGGGTGTTACAGAATGGTATCAGAGCCACCGTTTATAGAGAATGAGATCATACTCGACTATAAACATTTTTCGTGTGAGTCAAAACGTTTTCGAAATTGATAGCCATCAGCCCTCCGTGCCACTTCGCTCGTAAGTGCTTTACTTTAACTTTTATGTATATATGCTTTGCATTATCATATGTTTGAATATTTCCACTACTATTTCATTTCATATGAAACTATTTTATAAAAATTTTGGCTAGAAAATTTTATACTTGTCCCGATACCCAATGTAGAGTATTATGGCTACATCAGTTCCTTCCGGTCAGTTACCAGATGCACCTGTTGATCACCCACTTGCACCACCTAGACCAGAGATGGACCCACACCCTATTGATGTGCCTCACCAGGATGATGAGGAGATGAATGATGATGATGAGCAGATGGATGATGAGGAGGAGATGGATGATGATGATGATGATGATGATGATGATGATGACGATGATGATGATGACGAGAAGCAGATGGAGGAGGATCAGGAGGTTCTTCCCATGTCGCCCTCCCCGGCAGTGTCAGATATCACCTACGAGTCAGATACATCAGATGCCCTAGGACATGCTTTAGCTACAGAGGTGACACCTACATTTGAGATGGGCGAGTCTTCAGCAGCACCGCGAGTTACCCCTGCAGAGCTCCGAGCCGAGTTGAGTCGCTTGAGGGAGGATATCTTCTGGTGTCAGGGTCGTTACATGTCTATGTCCAGATGTTTGAGTACTCGACAGTCAGAGGTCTTAGAGTTGAAGAAAGAGATGAAGGGTGACAGGAGAGCGACAGATGATTTATATGTGGCATTATATGAGCAGGCCGCAAGATTGGGATCTTCAGAGACAGCTGATACAGAGATCAGAGAGCGTTTAGTGTTGTTAGAGCAGAGGATGACTGAGGTTGAGAAGATTGTTGAGAGGATAGATCTTGGAGCTGTGTTTACTGATATTGATGGCCGTCACTACCAGTAGAGCATTCAGGAGATGTGGGATGCGATCCATGCCATGCAGTGGCAGGCATATTATGACAGGATGGCACGTTTTCACTTTGATGATAGCATTGATGTCTTGGCTGCTTGTGGAGTGGACCGTCAGTAGAGATTAGTGATCATCTTTATGATAGTAGTTTGGTATTATAGTAGTAGTTTACCTTGTATGTACTAAACTGATTAGTATCAGTTAGTAGATTTTGATCAGAAACTTGTAGTTGTTTTGCATATTATGTAATACTTATGACGAGTATCGAATCTATGATGTATTTGGTGATGTACTATCTATGATGTTGAATGGATGCTATATTATGATGTATCATTGCGTTGTTTACTTTGTGTTATGATTCTGTTACGTTAATCAAATACTTATAATGTTGTACATTTGTAATGATTGATAGAATTATGCCGCCTAAGAAGATGACCCCAGCCACGATTCAGAAACTAATTGAGGAAGGCATAGCTGCAGCGCTTACTGGGCAAGCCGGTGCTAACAACCAGAATGTTGGATAGGCAAGAGTGCAACCCGTCTATGAGAACCGTTTCTGCACTTACAAGGAGTTCATGAACTGCAAACCCACTACCTTCAAGGGAACTGAAAGAGCTGTCGGTCTAACCCAATGGTTTGAGAAGATGGAATCAGTGTTCTTAAGAAGTAACTGCTCTGAAGACTGCAAAGTGAAGTATGCAATGGGAACTTTGATGGAGCATGCCTTATCATGGTGGAATGCTTATACCAAGGATGTTGGGATGGAGAGAGCTTATAATGTTCCCTGGGAAGAATTTAAGAAGGACATGGTGAAGAATTATTGTTCCCGCAGTGACATGAGAAAGTTGGACACCGAATTCTACTACTTGGCTATGAAAGGCGTCGACCTTGCTACTTATGTTAGGCGATTTCAAGAGTTGAAAGTCTTTTGTGCTCACATGGTGCCGGATAACGAGAAGTTGTTGGAAAAGTTTATTGGTGGTCTACCAGCTAGTATTGAAGGGCCCGTGATGTCATACAACTCGCAGACCTTGGATGATGCAATCCGTATAGTTGAACGACTGATGGATCAGGTGGTTAAGAATGGTACTGCTCAGAAAAGTAACAACTATGATCACAAAAGAAAATGAGAGGACTACAGAAGGAGTAACAACAACAACTACTACAACAACTGCAACAACAATAGTGGCCCTCACCATAACCATCACCACAAAAACAACAATAACCAATACCGTAACAACAACCATCACCACCAACAGAACCGACGACAAGAGGCTGTCAGAGCATATGTGGCTGCACCAGCACAAACTGGGGGATATGCTGGGAATTACCCGTACTGTGACAAATGTAATCAACACCACCCTGGACCATGCACTGTGAGGTGTCAGAAATGCAGCAAGGTTGGGCATGTTGCTAAAAACTGTAAGGGAAAAGCTGTGGCTACAGGGAGTAATACACAGCCGGTTGTAACCTGCTTTGGATGCGGGAGCGTGGACATTACAAGAGCCATTGCCCGAAGAATGCTGGACGAAGAACTGAAGGTGCTTGTGGCAGAGCATATGTGATGGGCACTGGAGAACAGCAGAATGACCCGAACGTAGTCACCGGTACGTTCCTACTCAACAACCTTCATGTTAAAGTCTTATTTGATTCAGGTGCCGATATGAGCTTTGTATCTTCTAAGATTTCGTCACTACTTAACCTCACCCCTACCCCTCTAAACACCAGCTATAGTATAGAACTAGCTAATGGCAACTTGGTTGATACCAGCACTGTAATCCGGAACTGTACCCTAAACCTTCTAGATCACCCGTTTAGCATCGACCTTTTGCCCATCGAACTCGAAAGCTTCGATGTAGTAGTGGGTATGGATTGGTTGTCTAGACATCGAGCCAGTATTATTTGCGGTGAACGAGTTGTTCATATTCCTCTTGACAACGAAACTTTGGTTATCCGCGGAGATCATAGCGGAACCCGTTTGAGTATTACCTCCTACATTAAGACTCTGAAGTATATCGAAAAAGGATGTCATGCATTCCTAGCACATGTGTCCAAGAAAGAGTCTGGAGAGACGCGACTCGAGGACGTCCCAATTGTGCGTGATTTCCCTGTGAGGTATTTCCTGAAGATCTACCTGGGCTTCCACCGGTTCGACAAGTGGAGTTCTTGATTGACCTAGTTCCGGGAGCTGCACCTGTGGCACGTGCCCCGTATCGACTTGCTCCGACGGAAATGAAAGAACTATCTAAACAGTTACAGGAGTTGTTGGATAAAGGGTTTATTCGACCTAATTCATCACCGTGGGGAGCACCGGTATTATTTGTGAAGAAGAAGGATGGATCGTTTAGAATGTGCATTGACTACCGGGAATTGAACAAACTAACGGTGAAGAATCGCTACCCGTTACAAGGATTGATGATTTGTTCGACCAGCTGCAAGGATCAGATTACTATTCTAAAATAGATTTGCGGTCAGGTTATCACCAACTTAGATTTCGGGAAGAGGATATTCCCAAGACGGTGTTCAGGACTCGTTATGGCCACTACGAGTTTTGAGTGATGCCCTTTGGTTTGACAAACGCACCGGCTGTATTCATCGACCTCATGAACCGAGTGTGTAAACCATATCTGGATAAGTTTGTCATAGTATTCATCAACGACATCTTAATCTACTCCAAGAATGAAGAAGAGCACAAGCAACACCTGATGACGATTCTCAAGTTGCTCAAGGAGGAACAATTGTACGCAAAATTCTCTAAGTGTGAATTTTGGATTCGCAAGCTACAATTTATGGGCCACGTAATTGACAACAAAGGGTTGCATGTGGATCCCGCGAAGATTGAAGCTATTGAGAATTGGCCGACACCTTCTAATGCTACAGAGATCCGACAATTTTTGAGATTGGCCGGGTATTACCGGAGATTTATCGAGGGATTCTCCAAAATAGCTAAGTCGTTGACTACATTGACTCAGAAGGATAAGAAGTATGAGTGGGGAAATGATGAAGAAGAAGCATTCCAAACTCTGAAGCAAAAACTGTGTAGTGCACCGATTTTGGCTTTGCCAGATGGAGTAGAAGATTTTGTGGTTTATTGTGATGCATCATATCATGGGTTAGGAGCGGTTTTGATGCAAAGAGGGAAGGTCATAGCATATGCTTCCTGACAACTTAAGACCCATGAAGAGAAATATACCACGCATGATTTGGAGTTGGGAGCTGTGGTTTTTGCACTCAAGATATGGAGGCACTACTTATACGGAACGAAGTGTGTCGTCTTCACCGAACACAAGAGTCTTCAGCATATTTTAGATCAGAAAGAGCTGAATATGAGGCAACGGCGATGGTTGGAAACTTTAAGTGATTATGACTGTGAAATCTGATATCACCCGGGAAAGGTGAACGTCGTGGCTGATGCCTTAAGCCGTAAGGAACGGTTGAAGCCGCTACAAGTTCGAGCTTTGGTTATGACCTTCAATTCAAACCTTCCCGCTCAAATTCTCCGTGCTCAACAAGAAGCAGTGAAACAGGAAGATTTCCAGAATGAGAATCTTTATGGGATGATACAGAAGAAGTTTAAGAAGCGTTCAGACGGAACCTTGTGTTTTAAAGGAAGAAGTTGGGTCCGCATTATGGAGGACTGCTAGACTTGATCATGCACGAGTCTCATAAGTCAAAGTATTCTATACACTCAGGGTCCGACAAAATGTATCATAATCTCAAAGAGTTATATTGGTGTCCAAACATGAAGGCAGAAGTTGATGATTATGTTCGCAGATGTTTGACGTGCACGAAAGTAAAGGCCGAACATCAGAAACCGTCTGGTCTTCTACAATAGCCTGAGATTCCTGAATGGAAATTGGAAAGAATTACTATGGACTTCGTCACCAAACTTCCAAGGACTACAACTGGTTTTGACGCTATCTGGGTTATAGTCGATCGATTGACGAAATCAACACATTTCCTACCGATCAAGGAGAATTACAGCATGGATAAGTTGACAAGGCTCTACGTGAAGGAAGCAGTATCAAGAAATGGAGCCCCAATATCTATCATTTTTGACAGAGACAGCTGATTCACTTCTAACTTTTGGCAATCACTTCAAGATGCCTTTGGCACGAACCTCGACATGAGTATTGCCTATCACTCGCAAACAGATGGCCAGAGTGAATGGATGATTCAGACTTTGGAAGATATGCTCCGAACCTGCGTAATTGATTTTGGAAATGGGTGGGATACTCATTTGCCTTTGATCGAGTTTTCATACAACAACAGTTATCATGCAAGTATTAAAGTTGCACCATTTGAGGCATTGTATGGCTGGAAATGTCGATCACCCATTTGTTGGGGTGAGGTAGGAAAAGCTCAGCTCATTGTGTCGGATATTGTTCGGGAGACTACAGAAAAGATTGTGCAGACTAAGAACCGATTGAAAATCGCGAGAAACCGTCAGAAGAGTTACGCGGATGTGAGACGCAAACCGCTAGAGTTTCAGGTCGGGGACAGAGTTATGCTAAAGGTCTCACCGTGGAAAGGCTTGATACGGTTTGGCAAACGAGGAAAGTTGAACCCGAGGTACATTGGACCGTTCAAGATTCTAAACAGGGTTGGTCCTGTAGCATATAGGCTGGAATTGCCTACTAAACCTAGTAGGGTTCACCCCCACCTTCCACGTGTCGAATTTAAAGAAGTGTTTATCTTATGAGACAACTGTAATCCCACTTGATGAGATTCAAGTTGATGAACAATTGAACTTTATTGAGGAGCCCATAGAGATTATGGAGCGCGAGATCAAACGACTAAAGAGGAGCCAAATTCCCCTTGTGAAAGTTCGCTGGAATTCCAAGAGAAGACCCGAATTCACTTGGGAACGCGAGGACGAGTTCAAGCGCAAGTACCCTCACCTCTTCGAAACCGGAACCGATAAGTTAAACTGAAATCCGGGACGGATTTCCCAATATGATGTATGTGCTGTAACACCCGGTAATTTTCCAAACTATTTATACTAGCCAAATATTTATTTTTGCATCACCTTAGTAGTTGAACTTTTTCTGAGTTTATTTGAACTTGAGAAACGTGAGATATCTTGAGAAATGTGAACCTTAGTCCCTTATTACGTCAGCACAACCTAGAAAACGCGAAACGAATCTAATTTGCCAAATAAATTGATTTCAGGAAAGTTATGCATATTTATACTCGTTTTTATCAGAAAAATTATTTCGGAAACAATGGCGCAAGTTTCATAATTTTTCGAGTCCGTTTGGTACCTCGAATGGGCCCCACAATGTTTAAAGCAAAAGTATTACCCCTTTGGCAGATATTACCATCGCCCAATATTTATACCCGCCCCTCTCAAGTTTGCTTTTGCCCAGGTTTAGTCCCTCACAGGGTATAAAAGTCCAGAAATTTTATTAATTATTCATTTCACTCTCTCTCCCACACACACACCCTCCCGTCTCTCTCCCTCTTCTCCGGCCGCAACTCCGGCAACCACCACCCACCGCCGGCGACCACCGTGCCGAAAAATTTTCTGGCGAACTAAAACCTTTACATCATTCGATAGATCAGGAGATTTTCTCCTGATCTGGAAGATTTGAGCTCCATCCAAGAAGCCTAGCACCACCAACCGCCACACCGCCATGACGTTCCACCGCCGTTCTTTCACCGTAGCTTCCCCACCACCCCTTCTCTTCTATAAGGTAACTCACACACTCTATCTCGTCTTATTTTTTATTTAATCCGAAACCCTAATTCGTATAACTAAATAAATCATATAATAATAATAAAACTTTGTTACAAACCTATCGATCTAACTTAAGGACGTGTGGATTTGCTTATTTACGATGTGTAACCCCTGACTCAGTCCAAGTCAGGGTAACTCACCAAGTCAACCCGAGTTGACTCGGGGTGATTCGTATATACTTATGCATATTCTTTTCTTTTACTAATTTATTTATTATTTTCATTTATCTCTGATTTGTTCGCATCTGTGTAGCGTTGGACTGAGTTGTGACCGAGTTGGTCCTGGTGGTTGAAGCCGATGAGCCTTGTGCTCGTATGAAGCTTAACCGTGACTCTTTGAGTCACGGCAATACCAGATTTAGGAGTTAACGGCTAGTTTCAGTTTTAATTTAATCTCTATGTTATTCGATTTGGTTGTTTTCTTTCAGTTTTTATTTATGTTTATTATTTCATTCGATTTGGATGTTGTTGTTATTATTTCTTTTCTTCTCTTCGATTTGGTTGTATAATTATTTATTTGTGGTTGTGTTTGGGATTTGGATTTATTTTGGTTGATCTTGTTGATGTTGAGATTTGGATTAGGGTAGAATAATGATGAGGCAGAGATGATTTGGTTGTGTTAGAATAGGACTGATTTGTGGTTGCGTTGTGTTGTTGATTACCAGTGAGCCATTGGCTCGGATTTGGATTTGTGATGTGATTATCCGAGAGTCACGGCAAACCTTATGGTTATGCCGTGTTAACAAATTGGTGTGGATATAAAATTGTGTTTATGTTGATCATCCATGAGCCTTTGGCTCGGAAACTAGCTCAAGCCGTGACTCAAATGAGTCACCGCATAGCATAGTATATGTTGTGTTGGTTTTAGACTTGAATTGGATTTTGATTGTATTGCAAACCATTTGAAGCCTATTGGCACATATTGGCTCGAGCCGTGACTCAAATGAGTCACGGCATAGCCTTAATAAAACTTATCATAAGAGTGCAATTTAAAAACTTGTTAATAAATAAACCAAAAGCTTATAGCTCGGGAAGGACTCGAGCCGTGACTCAAATGAGTCACGGCATGTCTTGTTGTGTAAAATAGTAACAACTAGATTCAAAACGGCATTATATAATTTTGAGTTAACATTTGAATTTGATTTGGCTTATAGCCAAAAACCAAAGCCTTTGGCTCGAATAGACTTGAGCCGTGACTCAATGAGTCACGGAAAATGTCTAATGGTTCATATACTTATATAAGGACTAAACACTAATAACATGGACCCGAAGGCCCAATGAAAGCCCAACGTGTATAAGTTAAGTATTGGGCCGAAGCCCAATACACTTGATCCATTATATCTGTGAAAACGTAGAGGGGGGTGAATATGTTTCCGTTTTAAAATCTTAAAACTTGTTGTATCAAATGTCCGTTTAAGCTTGTTCTAATATGAAAGCATAAGTTGAAACATGTTGTCACACAAGTATTATCAACAAGTCACACCACAATCAATCACATAATGCAAATATAAAAGTAAAGAGATAAGTAAAAGAAAGCGCAAACCGAACACGATGATTTATAGTGGTTCGGTCACGGAGCTCCTCTCCGCCCTACTCCACTCCCCGAGTACCCAACTCGAGAGTTACTTCACTAGATCAACAAGCTCCCTTCTCGGCAGAGAAAACCTTACACACTTCGCTTACACTTTTTTCGGTACAAAGCTAAATACCGGGTTCTAGTTCCAGGTAGAACCAACCTAACGTCGCCTATACAATTACCGACACTAAGCTAGATGTCGAGTTCTTTTACATGGGTACAACCACTCCCGTCGTCACTTAACCTTTTTCCGGTACTAAGCTAGATACCGAGTTCTTTACAAGGGTACAACCACTCCCGCTATGTTTTATGGCCCAACATAGAAACCTTGTGTTTTATGGCACAAACACATAAACCACCTAATCTAGTATGAATAGATTACAATGATGATCCATGACATAAATGGGTCATGGATATGAATGGCTAATCTAAATGAACTTCCATTGATGGGAAGCCTTCAATGGATGAAGATCACAAGCTCCCTAAACTTGTTGTGATGGATCTTCATGTATGCATGAACTTCTTGAATAAGAAGTCTTCAATCATTGAGGATGTCAAGTGCCCTTGAATCTTCATATGTTGGAATGCTATGGTGGATAATGACTTCAAGATCTTCTAACCTTCTTGGTGGATCAGGAAGTATGCTATGGATAATGACTCATGATCTTGAGCTTGCTTCACAGGATCATTAACAGTGTATGCTTACAACATAATGAAAGTTAGTAACATTATGATCATTATGTAAAGGGTGATTAATGTGTGTTTCTACATGATTTACTAATGATCTAAATGTATGCAAAGGGTAGAGGGAATGTGTGTTCAAGTTGGATAAGAAATGGGTAAACAATGGGCTGCTATTTATAGCCAACAAGAATTTTGCCCCGCGGATTTGGCAGATCCCTAAATTTGGATCCGCGGGTGTCTGCCAGCTAATAGATTCTCAAATCTTTCCATATCTTACCATATCTTGCTATATCTTCAAAAGTCAACTTGTTAGCTTGAAGATCTATACAAAATATATTACAAATCTTCCAAGATATGTAAGTGATGCATGCCATGATGTCATGTTAAATATTTCAAATTTAAGAAATAAACATAAACATGTAAATGTATATATGTATGTAACATGTATCCTAGTGATCATGTAGCATGTATATACTAGCTTAACTAATATATGTTTACCAAGATGTATCATGTTAGTTTGACACCTAAAGTGTACTTATCCTATTAAACTTAGGAAACATGATGTACAAGTAAAAATACTTGTTTATGCAAAGGTGTAAAATGAGGTTCTAAGTAGAATGATTAGCCTTTTAAAATACTTAATTACCTAACCGTATTTTAAACATTCTAAATGGTTTGTTAAGGGTTTGATCATAATGCCACATAACAAACATGTACGAACCTGTGTTGTATCATACGAGGACTCAAGAGGTGTTGAATGTATGTTGAGACAAAATAAGATTACAAGTAACTTGTACATTTTACGTTATGTATCAAGTTACATGTTTGTAATCAATCAAAACAAACGAGATTGCTTGCACTAACAATCTCCCCAACGAGATTGCTTGCACTAACAATCTCCCCCTTTTTGATGATGACAAAATATGTAAACGTGATAGAAAGTAAAATGTAAAAAGTTACTTATGTCTGTACTACCTTTAACATTACCTTCTCCGTTTACACCTTTCTCAACTCTTCTAGCCTATTACTTTCTCCGTTTACACCTTTCTCCCCCTTTTGTCAAAGCAAAAAGGGTGTGTCCTTGGAGTTAACTTCATTTCTCCCCAAAATGGCGAGCTTGCATCATCCCTAGTGAAGTTAAATAGACTACTCCAATCTCCTATGGTTGTTGCGTCCACTAGGTTGTTAGCGGATCCATGGATCAAATTAAGACTCTTAACCTACATCAAGGTTAGTGTTGTGCAACATAAAAATATATGAAAAATGCATGATTAATGAAATGCATATATCCAACGACACACGTGGGTAAGCTATGTTGGACTATTTTGACCTATCTCCTCCTTTTTGTCAAAACACAAAAGTGTGTCGAAGAATGAGAATTCTTAAGAATGCGAGCATGCTCCCCCTTGACTGTAGCTCCCCCTTAATCAATACTCCCCGTTGCTAGGGTACCAACGTATATGATGTAAGGATTATGAATGCTACAAAACAAGGATTAGTACATGATATGCTCCCCCTTGATCAATACTCCCCGTTGCTAGGGTACCAACGTATATGATCCAGAGATGAGAAATGCTGCAAAACAAATGTTAGTATAAAACAATATTCGTCCTTGGACGAATATGTGATATACAACAATGCGTGTATATGATGCATTCTAAAAATGTTTGACGGAAGCTCCCCCTTGTTCTAGGGCGTCAAAATGAACCTACAAAACAAAAATTAGTACACTAGAAGCTATGTCTTAAGACACATATGTCATATACGACCAATGTGTATAGACGATGCAATATGAGTGCTAGACTGATAATCCTCCTAGTTTGAGAGCGTCAAGAAGCACCTATAAAAGAAGAAAAATAATCGATGCAAACTTCATCCTATGATGAGTAAGCTATATACGATCGAGCGTATATGATGATGAACCTACAATGAAATGGTTAGTGCAATATATTTTATCTCAAAGAAAAATATTATGCAACATATCAATAATCTAATCACAAGCAACTTACCAATTGTGATTGTCTAATCAAAGAAAAATATGATGCAGCATACCAATTGTGATATCAATCGTGATTATCTAGTAAACCATGTTATAAAGAGTGTAATCTTCTAATAATAATTACATTTACAAGAATATACTCCTACAAAACAATGCCTATGATGAGGATATGAAGTGGAGTTAAAGTTAGTGATGCTAGTGTTGGTGTTAGTTTACTAGAGATAACTCAATTGATAACTAAAGGTTGATGCAAGTAGGTTTTTCGCTAATCCATGAGGTGATGATTAGGGAAGGAGGTGATGGAAGGTGGTAAATGCAATGAATTTAGAAACTCTAATGTATAGCAAATGCTATAAGAGTATTGAAGATGGTTAAGGTTATGATATTATCATCTACCAAAGATGATAAATGATCACTTAGGAATAGAGATTCCATATACCTATATGAAAATGAAAATGACATTATATGATGAGAGTGTTGGTTGGACCAACGTGTTGAGAGTGATGGTTCTGTTTGCACTGACAATGACGTGCTTGATATGTATCAAGAATGAAAAGGATGAGATCCTATGATGGTGTTCTAGAAGATGTTCTAGACAATGAAGTTGTTCCAGAGAATGATGATGTGAAAGTAAATCCTAGAATCGTTGGTTGTGAGAAGGTTGTCTGTTATGAATGTTTAAAAACAGAACCTGGTACCCGCGGATTGGGCGGAACCAAATTTTTGGTTCCGTCAGTCTTATCCAAGGGTTCCGTGAAACCAGAATATATTTGATTATCACTACAAAAAAACAGGCTTTCAGAGACTGAAAAATCAGTCTCCGATACACCATGATCAGTTACGGATGGTCTATCAAGGACTGATTTTGCTAGTCACTAATCAGTGATAGAAGCTTAGTTACGGAAAGTGACGTTATCAACTGAAATTCAGTCCTTGTTGTATCGAACCAACGAGGACCAGAGATCAGTCACCAAAATAAAAAAGTCAGTCCTTATTTCTATGGGTTGGTATCTTGTTATTTCAGTCCCCAATGCATATTATCGGCGACTGAAAAGTCAGTCGCCAATACTATGTTAAATCAGTTACTAACACATGGATTTAGGGACTGAAAATTAGTCCATAAACATTGTTTATAGTCCCTAATACGTTTCGTTGTTTTGTAAATTACCGTACCAAATCAGTCTCTAATAATAGGATTTAAAAACTGATTAGTCTCCGATGAAAAGCTTTAAAGACTGATTGTTAGTCACAAAAAACAGATGAATTAGTCCTTAATTTGTTTTTCTAGTGACTGAAAATTAGTTTCAAAATATATGTTAATCGATACAAAATAACATTCAAATCAGTCTCCAATATGATGGCGCCATTCCATTATATTTCTATTATAAACTAAAAGTTAGTGGCAAATACAATTTAATTCAGTCCCCATTCACAATGCATACATGACCCCTTACAATAGTATATAAAACTCCAAACCATAAACAATAATAATAACAATATTTCTTTAAAGCATAATAATCACCAATCCAAATAACAAGAGTTTACAATTCAATATGTTTAAAAATAAAACCAAATTCAATACAATAGAAATAAATTTGAACGTCCTATATATCCCTATCGGTGAATGGATCATCGTTACCTCATCACTAGCCCAACACCCACCTCCCATGCTGACTGTATTGTCTTCTTTCGGCCACAAACACTTTTTATGGCTTGTCTCTCAACCTCGTGCTCCATAACAGTAGTAATCTGAGTCGTTCCTTCATCTTTTAATTCTGCTTTATCTACAGACTATCGAACAATCGCCTGTAATGCAGGAATGAACTTAGTTAACGTGATAGTTTAACTTTATGTAAGCCATATCATTTTTATTAAAGCCATTTATTGGTATCTAAGTAGATATAGGCAAGAAGATACCTCTTTCAAAGAATGAAGCAATAGGTATTGTTTTTTCTGCTGATTATCTATCTGGTTCAAGATAAATGGCAAGTACTTGACTACTTGGGCAGATTCCTAACAGCAATATTGCCAAGTGCATAAGAGGCTGCAGATTTTATCTCTTCAAAGGGAGACTGAAAAGATTCAATAACTATGGTTTCTATGTGCGCATGTGAGCTCAAATCTTTTCTTCTCCCAATTTCACCCAAACATAGCAAAGCCAGATGTTGCTTGGCCTGAAAAAAGGATGCCCAACATTGAGACATGGCATTCCAATTGAAACTTACATAAAATAAATGCCATTTGAGCTAATTTAAATAGGATGATAAAAGACGACAGGAAGTCATAAAAGTACGCTCACAATTACCAGTTATTATCTATTAAAAAGCCTACCTTGTATACTCAACTTGCAAATGGATGTGTAAACATAAGCACATAGATGTATAAGGTATTATCTGCCATAACCATAACCACTCTCCATCAAAGTAGACATGGATAATAAGAGTAGTGAGCAACTTATCTACATAACCTTACTTAATGATATGGCAAGACACAGCTACTAGGAGTACTAACCTAAAAGTATAACATATATTTGCTTAACAGCCACAGAGCATATAAGGGCCCGGCTAAAGTGTAAACCAAAGCACTTGTGTCATGCCAATTAGCTTTTCTATAAGGTATGGCAAGTGGTTGGTCATTGTTGTACCATTTTAGTAGAAACTATTAGTGATGATAGCCAATCTGCAAAGTTATCAAGTAAAGCCAATGTGGTGTATGGATGTAGCAAACGGCTTACGCAAAAGGAGCATACTTATAAGCTACCTTAGTGTTGGTCAGGTACTGATATAGCTCCTCTGAGACCACATATAGTTCAAACATGGCATTTACCCATCTAAAGGTATACAGCAAGATCATCTAAGCCTAAGGCAATATGTCACTTAGCCATCTCCAGAAAATCAGATTGCCCCATAAAAATGAAGATGAGAAACCTACCGAATTAGTACTGGTATCAACTTTCAAGATCTCTGTGAGCATCTTTACTGTCGATGAACATTTGTGGTCTCCTGCAGCAAGGCAGAGTACAGCAACACACTGTGCTATGGAAAACAAAGCTTGTTTTGCAATACCACCAGATTGAGGAGACGGTTTAGCAGTTGAAAGAAGAGATTCCAGCAGAGCATCAAAACTCGTGTTTGCAGAGTAAACCAAAGTAGCACAAAAGTTTTGCAAAGCCTGCAATTTACAATCAATAGATCAGGAATACACAAACATCTTCTCTCATGGAAAGTAAGTCCTATACGAAGATTGAGCAGTACCAGGAGGGCCTGTCCTTGAAGCAATGAACTTTTGACTAAAGCCAATGCCTGGGAAGAACTTTATTTCTGACAGTCATCCCCACAGTTTGACCAGACCTCCTGTCTGACATCAAGGTGCAGCAGAGTTCTAGGGCAAGAGCCGTCATATGCAAGTCTGAATCACTGGTAATTCGAAAAGCAATGATACATATTAGTCTTTTACTCTTTTGTCTCTTAAGAAACAAGGAAACAAGCCTAAAAGTCAAGTACCAAACCTGATCAAAGTTGAAAGTTCCACTATGATAACTTCATAAGCAGCAGAACCGATTTTATCACCATAGTTAACAATTAGTGTGTTTAAGGTGCCTAGGGTTGCCTGCCTTAATGCTCGATTAGCCTATTTTCCAAAAAAAGATCAGTCATGAATCCAGATTCAAATTTTGCTACAATTTTCCAAATACAAAGAATAACATCCTTAGAACTATAATAGTGAAAACAATGGTATTGCTTATACCTTGCGTAGGAAGGCAGTTAACTCCACAATAACATGCTCCATTACACATGAAAGGTCTAAGTGAAGCAGAGAAGCGGCTATGACCGCAAAAGCCTGAAAATCGATTTAAGAATAAGCATCAAAATGAACTATTTTGTTTAGCAAACACGAAATTGACACATAAAGACCTCAAATTGATGATTAAATTAAATATATAACACGTTATAATATCATGGTGAGATGTGAAAATGTGAACATTATGGCCATGTGATGCAAGTTCGACTGCTGCGTCAACTATTAACCTCTCAGCTCCTCCTAAATAACATAAAAATCAAAATATCATAACCAAAAAAAATAGGCCAGTAGAATCAAAAGGTCCAAAAAATAACTGAACCGAAGCAATCATGACGACAACATGGAAAATATACTAAATTGGGCGATAAAAAGAGTAGTTTGCAATACAATCTACTGCTAACTAACTTTTCGATACACAAAAACTGCATCCCATCATCACCGAAGGAAAAATCATAAATTAAGGAATAACAACATCTTGCGTATACATACTGACACGACTCCACTACAACTTGATACACTATTTCGGTCAATTCCTTTCCATGTTATACGATTAAAAAGTCAAACAGCATAAAACCGGAGACGGTTTTAGTAGTATTTAATCGCAGACGAATAGTTCAAAATATAAGACCAATATCATTCACATTAAGTTAACCTTTGCAACTAATCTAAAGTAAAATTTTAACTCACGCTGATCATTTAAATCTAGATAATTAGTTACATAAACTGATCTTACTCAACAAAATAATCTACTACTCTCAAGTAATTACAGTTACACATACAAAACAAGAAATTCGAAATTAAAATAAAATTATACCGATTCCGAGATCAGGGTGAATGATTGCGATCTTCATTTTCGAGTTCTCCATTCTTCTTTTTGCTTTTGTTGAAAGTTATACAAAAAAGGGGGTTTAACAACAGTTCACGCGTTACGCTTTTTTGTCTGGTGGCTGACTGGTGAGGATGTGACTGACGATTTTGGGTGGTGACTAGCAATGATCAAGCGAATTTGGTTTGTTTGAAGACCAAAAGAGAGAAAGTGAGAGGAAATGAAGATGATAAGTTTGTGGATTTGAGATGTGAGGTGCTAATTGATAGTTGGATGGAGGGATAATTTGAGTTTTGGGGAAAATTTAGAGCGGCACAACTGAAAATGAGAGAGAGGGAAATTCTATTTTCTTTTTCTTTGGAGGTATTATAGAGGTATTATAGAATTTAATTTATATATTTTATAAATTAACTAGTTTTAGAACTCATAAATGTACGGGGTTTAGCCAGATATTATAACAGGTAATAATTTTTTAATAATTTTATTTTGAAGTTAAATATTGTGACAATTCATAAGTAACTTATTTTAAGATTAAATATAATACAATTATAACTCGTACGTCTATTAGTAGCCGATTTGAATAGGGTGTTAATGGTTTACTAATCTACACTCATTAAGTTCTCAACTAATTATTAAGATTCATTTGCGATACAAACTAATCCTAGTTGTCATCTAGCTATTTATTAATTTAGTGTTTACAACTAGCTACTTTAACCTAATAGTCTAACAAGCGTTTATCCAATTAGTGACATTTGTGTATCCCTAATCACTCATACGTGAGACGTCTAAAAATATGAATATCAATGTAAAATTACTTAACATCCAAAGCTCATCCTATGGATAAAATCAAGTCATACAGATAGATGAAAGTAAATATGGATAAACTCAACAATTACGTATGGTATGTATTGAAGGTTTGGGTTGGTTGACCGTTCGGTTTCCCACGTTCAGTAAAGACCCCAAAATGTGACAAGAGTCACGAGTTGGGGTAACGCTCACGAGTCGATTCAGTTGGTTTGTGTCAATTACCCTAGAGGGTAATAGACTTGAATGTGGAGTTCCCAAGGCAGGATATGTTGCTTGGGATTAGCTTGATCCATTTCGAGAAAATGGTATAGTATTTATAAGGAGACCTTTAGGGGTGTGAGAACCCGTAAAGGCAATATGATGGTCCACGTGGTTTGTAAAGTAGAGTGCGTTGATTGACTATATGCCTATATGCAACTTTCTTGTTATTATCTTGAATGGAAGTGGTGTGTATAGTATAGTGGATTGACGATTGCTATAGGCACCACGACTTATTATATATGGTAAGAACGTAATAGTCGTTTCTTTAAAAGGGATGTCGCCCTCAATGAAGCAATTGATTGATGTCATTATCCCGATTACACGTCTTAAATTGTCAACACTCAAAATGAAAGCCATCGGTGAATACTAAAGATGTTATAAACGTCTGAAACTTGAATTCTGCTAGAGTTCCCACGTCACGGGGGTATAAACCGAGGTTTCGTGCGTGAACCCCTCATTGTTACACATAAATAGCAATCCGTAAATAGGTTTATATACAAACTTACAATTACTAACAACGATACAAATATATGTAGGTCTTAAAAACAAGTGTAGTACATTACAATATATAGAACCGTATATTCTGTCGGTAATCTATTTTCGTCCATTTTTGTCAGTTTTTATCTGTTTTTGTCCTTTTTATACGTTTTCGTCCGTTTTTTACGTTTTCGTCCGTTTTTATACGTTTTCGTCCGTTTTTTATGTTTTCGTCCGTTTTTTACGTTTTCGTCCGTTTTTTTACGTTTGTATACGTTTTCATCCATTTTAGTCCGCTTTTTTTACGTTTTTATATGTTTTCATCCGTTTTCGTCCATTTGTATACGATTTCATCCGTATTTTTATGTTTTCATCAGTTTTTGTCTGTTATATTTTAACGTTTTTATACGTTTTCATCCGTTTTAGTCCTTTTTTTACGTTTACGTCCATTTTTATACGTTTTCGTCCGTTTTTTATGTTTTCGTCTGATTTTAAACGCTTTCGTCCGTTTTTATAAGTTTTCGTCCGTTTTTAAACGTTTTAGTCCTTTTTATTTATTTTTATACATTTTAGTCTTAGCTATGATGTCCATGTATTAGGGACTGAGTTGTGTTTCAAATTCAGTCACTAACAAATTTCCCTCCAAACTTTTTTTATTGCGCAAACATATTTGTAACTGAATTTTAGTCTTAGGTATGATGTCCATGTAATAGGGACGCAGCTGTGACTGAAATTCAGTCACTAAAAAATTTCCCTCCAAACCTTTTTATTGTGTAGACATATTTGTAACTGAAACTTCATCTTAGCTAAGATCTCCATATATTAGGGACCGAACTGTGACTATAATTCAGTCACTAACAAATTTTCCACCAAAGTTTTTTATTGCTCAAATATATTAGTAACTGAAATTTAGTTTTAGATATGATGTACATGTACTAGGGACTGAATTGTCACCCTTATTCAATCACTAACAAATTTGCCTCCAAATTTTTTTCCCGTACAGGCATATTAGTAACTAAAATTTAGTCTCAGATATGGGGTCACTGAATCGAGGACTAATTTTTAGTCGCCGTAATCAGTCAATAAAAGGTCAGACCTTAAAAGTATCAGTAACTGATGTTTCACTTACCGATGCTATGTATCAGCGACTGATATATCAGTCCCTAGAAATTCAGTCTCTGAAAGCCTTTTTTTTGTAGTGTATGTTTTGTCGATTTTGATCAAACGAAGGTTCAAGCTAAGGTCTATTTACTTATAACTACTAATTTGATTTCACTAATCCTAGTCAAAGTCTAAGGAGACTTAATGCTTCTCATTTAAGAGGTTTGTCAAACACATGATGTGTTTTTCACTTAACGAGGTATTGGTGCAGAACTGTGATGTTAATAAGGTTTGAAACACTTTGTGATTTTGTGAACTGATTTAACTAAGTGGTGTGAACCTATGTGTCGGTATGTGTGAGTGTTCTTTAATACAAACAGACAATTATGTGAATGAATTTCTCTCCCCCTTAATCGGTGGACATTCAACATAATCTGTTATGCATCAAATAAAGAAATGACGACGCAGGTTAAATGAAAACGATGAGCTTAGTAATGTTTTTGCGGATGATGGTTAGCATACAAAGAACTTCATCCTTGAAGTTACGTAGCTCTTCTCTATCAATGCGAGATGATCGCATGATGAGGCATGTGGTTTTCCTTATGGGAGGTGTATTGTTTTAACTAAAAGATGATGGAGATATTGTTAGGAAAGCGGAAGCAACAATATGATTTGGAAAGAGGTAAGTTGAAAGATATCCCAACACAAATTTCAAACCTCTAAAACTTAATCCTATTAGCTTTTAAAGCTATATGCAAGAAAATGGATCTTATAAACATATTACTAATCAAAGTAGCAATAATGGGACAATAATTATGCAAAATAACAAAGATAAAAAACAAAAAATTTGTTATCAATCTACAAGACAAAAGTCTTAATGACAAAAAATGTGAATATCATAGAAATTATAGCATCTTATGTAAACAAAAACAAATATTCATCTACTAAACAAAAAGCTATCACATGGAATCAAGACAAATAATTATATTGCAAGATAGCATGACATTGTTTTAGATACTACATTGTGAAATTGTTTTGAAGTTAGGCTTAGTCACTTAAGCATACTTACCCATTAATTAACACAATGATCTATATGTAAAATAAAATGACTTCTAAATGTTCATCATACCAAAACCACTTAGACAAAGTATAAGTGCACGTGTGTCAAACAAATAGAATGACAAAGTCATAAAAGAAATGAGATGACAGATTCATGCAAACAATTTTAATATTTTGGAAGCATGTATCATTTAGACTATCCTACGAAAAAGCTTAATGAATGTCAACTAAAGACAAAAGCTATCTAACACCATGTATTAAGAATGACATATAGTGAGTTAACAAGTAATACGTTAATCTTGCGAAATAGCATATAACGAAAGAATGAACAAATCATGTTAACATGAAGCATATAAGCATGCAGACAAAACCTTTCCAAGGTTTACACATTTGACAATCAATCATGATAACGTCAAGATACTAAATCATATCAACCAATTAACATGTAATCAACACATGTATGTGTAATGCAAGTAATTTTAAATAAAAATCACATCTTCTACTTGTTTGATTAATATTCCTAAGACAAGATAAACTATCATCTTTTAATACTTACTTTAGGCAAGTATAGGAATAAAGATTTTTCAAGTTGGAAAATGAATATGAGACTATTACTAGCGGTGCTCAATTCAGGCTAAACACGACCATTTTTACGGGTGATTCCACATACCCAACTTCTCTGCTTGAAGCAATTTAACCGTTAGGTTAAATTGAGTTTCTAGTGCAATAAATTCTCCAGTAGTCATTCTCATGTCTGAAAGATAGGAATTTCTATTTTTTCCTATCAAAGTATATAAAATATGATAGTTTACCAATTACTTGGCTTAATGAGTCTCAACTATTTCTATAAAAACTAATGTGATGAAGATGTCATGTTATACACGTAAATTTGACAAATATGTGTCAACAGATTTTAATCTTTGTGTTTGGAATCTAAGGTTGAATGATCTAACGAGTGACATCCTTTAAGTTGAGTTTAAGTATGAAAGTGATTTGATCATCTAAGATCAAGAGATGTGTTTGTGTGTGATAATGGAATATGTTAAGAACGTTCTCAAGAAAGTTCTTTGGAACAAGTATCTAAATAAAATTACCAACTTTTATAGATCTTGTGAATGCTCTAGAGATGTATAGGATATGCTCAAGGTTTGAACTAGATTATGAGCAAGGTTTGGTTATGATGTACGCTTGAAAGGAAATAGATACATAAAGTATCTTTCAACAAGTAAGATTATCATACTTATGAAAACAAGTATGACACGATGAGGGGGAAGCTCTAGTTCATAGAACTTGCAGATGTTTGTTTAAGATCATTTACCCAATGAGGTGTAATGAAATCTCTTGTAACACAACCGTACATGTTGCAAGGAGAGAATGATAGGATATATATTATCCTTTTAACAAGATGAAGACTAAACGCATGATTTCTTAGGTATAATGTTTTCTGAAACATCATGTTTTCCTAAAAGAAGATATGAACCCAAAGTGTTTGAATTGGATAGACTTATTCTAAATAAACTAGGTTTCAATATCATGATAACTAGATGATGACAAGATAAACCTACTTGAGTTTCTTATGTATACTCCTCAAGATTTATTGTCATTCGGGATGTATGAGGTTTTCTTTTTGCATTTTAACATTTGTTGTTAAAATATTGATTTAAGGTTTAACGAGACATATGCAGAAGCTTGGTGACAAAGTATTACCGATACTTTGATTACTTGTGAAAGTGGTCCTAGTTGAAATTGATAATGAGTGTGAGCATCATGCTCATTTGATGGTGAAGGTTCTAATCCTATAGGTGATAAAGTATGGTTGAGTTGATTCAATGTGCATATGATTTGGTATGAGTGTTGGACTAAGGACTTTTTGAGCAAAACACTTAATGGATTCAAATGATGGTAATGATTGTGGTGTTGAAAGGGTTTCATGTACTATGAAAGTACTTAGGTTTCTTGGATGTGGAAGACAACAAGGATGAAGACCAATTTTAATGATCCATTGGTTGGTATAACTAGTGGATGATTTAAAGCTTAAGGTTTGAGACATATCACAAAAGTGAATGCGATGGGATGATGGTGAAAGTACAAGTGTACTTAGGTTTCATGGATGTTAAAAATGACAAGGATAGATACTGATTCTTGTGGTTCACTAGTGGATGAAGTGCTTAGTTATGTTTGTGAAATCTAGGGGTTGAATGTGATGGGATGAAGAACAAATGTTCTAGTTATGATAGGATAAGTGTTTTAACATACGTTGTTAAAATACTTGGGAGTTGATTGTTTCGGATATGACTTTTAATGACTACAATTTGTAAGTCAGATATACTTGAATATTTCGGACGAAATACTTAAGTTGTCAATCCTACTTTGAGAAAAGGATAACAAGACTTGAAAATTACATCTATAACCTAAGTGTGAGTTATGACTTGATGTAAATCGTCTTGAAGGATGACATGTTAACCAAGTGAGGCAACATACGTGAATACAAGATAATATCTACAGACATGAGTTGGGTTTGTAATCTGTGATATATTTGCAAACAATGAGTCTGGATTAGTTTGGAAGTTGTCAATTTACAAATCAAGCTAGTGAATGAGTAAAGGACGGGAAGATGCAGTGAATGTGTGTACTGATCATAAATACACAGTGGTCCTACGTATTGCAAGGAACTAATTTCTGGGTTCCTAGCTTGTGACAGAAGGGTAATTTGGATGAAATTTTAAATTTTCAAATTTTGGTGGGAAGTGGCTTTCTTATAGTTCTAAGTGTGCCTAAGTCATCCTAATGTGCCAGAAGATCAGTAGAAGAATCCTAAGAACTAGAATCAATAATCTAAGGATCTGGATTAGTCGGGAATTTTGAAAAAGTTACTGTTGGAGTTGGCGGATCCAAAAGATAACAAAGGCGGAACCAAAATTTTGGTTTCGCGGAATCCGCAGGTTGAGGACTGGCGAAGACCAAGTATATAACAGGCGGATCCAAAATATGGGATCCGTCATATCCGCCATACAAAAGTATTAACTTAAACAGAACACATGTCATATTTTGCGTTACTCGTTCAAATCCCGAAAATTCTCCTAACACATATGTAACTACTAATATGTGATAGAATAAGACTAAAGACATAGGTTCTAACACACGTTTACACATCGATTAATCCGATGATAATAACTTACCATAACAGGAGGTTAAGCCAAACGATGGCTTAAGCATAGAAAATTGATAACAACAAGTGCTATCATCCTGCATTCTCATGGTTAGTTCACCTGATCATTCGGAGATAAGTTTCTATCCTATGACAAGACAAATACATTAAACATCATGATTAGAAGCAAATATACCAAACACCTTTTTCAAAGATACTACATGATTACACAATTTAACACTTGAGCTAGAGTTTGTGCAAGATAATACTTTTCAAGACACTAAACTAGTTTCACTTAGTTCTCATTCCTAAGTAAGTTATGCAAGGTTTTCACATCACATATGCAAACAAAAGTATCTAAGTCTATAATTGAAACAGACACAGTTTATCAACTTATTGCACAATATCTAGCAAATGTCCTATTATGCATAAAACAAGCAATTGATAAACAAGCAAATAAGTATCATGGCAAGACACTTATGTATTACAAATCAACAAATGCAATCACAATTACCAACATGCAAATAACATGTATGCAAATAGCTTAGAACAGATAGTCACATAACATAGCATAAATGAAAAGATACTTTTCGTTATTTTGTGTTTAAACATGACGATGTAAAACAAGCTTGATTTGTTTCCTTTATATTACCAAATTTATTAGTTTCAAAAGAAATCATATCAATGTTCAAAGGATACCAACTTACATTGCCTGACGTAAAAGTTTAAGTTACTGTGTCAAAATGAAACTTAATATTTTGAATAGTTTGTAGTATTTGATTTGTTTTACCTACTTCAGTTTAGATTTAGTATATGAGATTATTTTTAAATGAAAGTAGACTTAATTACCTTCAAAATGAAAGGTGGCGCGACTTCTACGGACTTACGGTTAATTAGTTATGAATTTTTGAAGTTGGACAAAAACTGCATATAACACAGACGGATTTGGTGGAACCAAATCAAGGGATCCGTCCTTTATGTGATTTGGTTCCGCGGGACTCTGTACCAGATTCAACAAAACTAGTATTTTGACATAGAGAAAGTTTGTGGGACTTGCTAGACTTAATATTAAACATATATTACACATATTTAACAACATTTCTACTTATGTAACTTATCTTAACATTACGGAGATGATTTTTTAACTAAATTTATAGTTATCCCAAACAGCCCTTTCAAAACCGTATTTTTCGTAAATTAGTTATGAGCACATAATTTGACACTTACAAATTCTTTTTGAGAAACCTTTTCTTTTATTTTTCAAGGACATCTTCAAGCTTGGATACAAAGCAACATCTAACAACAAAATTTCTAAGTATACTTAGCGAAACATTTTTCATATTATATTCCGCTTCAATGGTAATTTGATACATGGATCGTACTCCATTTTAAAAATCATTTGTTTTGAAAATGAGAGCCACGAGGCTCTGATACCAATTGTGAAAAGGTAGAGGGGGGGTGAATACGTTTTCGTTTTAAAATCTTAAAACTTTTTGTATCAAATGTCCGTTTAAGCTTGTTCTAATATGAAAGATGTTTCTAACTTGCATAAGTTGAAACATGTTGTCACACAAGTATTATCAACAAGTCACACCACAATCAATCACATAATGCAAATATAAAAGTAAAGAGATATGTAAAAAAAAGCGCAAACCGAACACGATGATTTATAGTGGTTCAGTCACGGAGCTCCTCTCCGCCCTACTCCACTCCCCGAGTACCCAACTCGAGAGTTACTTCACTAGATCAACAAGCTCCCTTCTCGGCGGAGAAAACCTTACGCACTTCGCTTACACTTTTTCCAGTACAAAGCTAAATACCGGGTTCTAGTTCGAGGTAGAACCAACCTAACGTCGCCTATACAATTATCGACACTAAGCTAGATGTCGAGTTCTTTTACATGGGTACAACCACTCCCGTCGTCGCTTAACCTTTTTTCGGTACTAAGCTAGATACCGAGTTCTTTACAAGGGTACAACCACTCCCACTATGTTTTATGGCCCAACATATAAACCTTGTGTTTTATGGCACAAACACATAAACCACCTAATCTAGTATGAATAGATTACAATGATGATCCATGACATAAATGGGTCATGGATATGAATGGCTAATCTAAATGAACTTCCATTGATGGGAAGCCTTTAATGGATGAAGATCACAAGCTCCCTAAACTTGTTGTGATGGATCTTCATGTATGCATGAACTTCTTGAATAAGAAGTCTTCAATCATTGAGGATGTCAAGTGCCCTTGAATCTTCATATGGTCGAAATGCTATGGTGGATAATGACTTCAAGATATTCTAACCATCTTGGAGGATCAGGAAGTATGCTATGGATAATGACTCATGATCTTGAGCTTGCTTCACAGGATCATTAACAGTGTATGCTTACAACATAATGAAAGTTAGTAACATTATGATCATTATGTAAAGGGAGATTAATGTGTGTTTCTACATGATTTACTAATGATCTAAATGTATGCAAAGGGTAGAGGGAATGTGTGTTCAAGTTGGATAAACAATGGGTAAACAATGGGCTGCTATTTATAGCCAACAAGAATTTTACCCGGCGGATTTGGCGGATCCCTAAATTTGGATCCGTCCTTTATACCATTTGGATCCGCGGGTGTCTGCCAGCTAATAGATTCTCAAATCTTTCCATATCTTACTATATCTTGCTATATCTTCAAAAGTCAACTTGTTAGCTTGAAGATCTATACAAAATATATTACAAATCTTCCAAGATATGTAAGTGATGCATGCCATGATGTCATGTTAAATATTTCTAATTTAAGAAATAAACATAAACATGTAAATGTATATATGTATGTAACATGTATCCTAGTGATCATGTAGCATGTATATACTAGCTTAACTAATATATGTTTACCAAGATGTATCATGTTAGTTTGACACCTAAAGTGTACTTATCCTATTAAACTTAGGAAACATGATGTACAAGTAAAAATACTTGTTTATGCAAAGGTGTAAAATGAGGTTCTAAGTAGAATGATTAACCTTTTAAAATACTTAATTAAACCTAATCGTATTTTAAACATTCTAAATGGTTTGTTAAGGGTTTGATCATAATGCCACATAACAAACATGTACGAACCTGTGTTGTATCATACGAGGACTCGAGAGGTGTTGAATGTATGTTGAGACAAAATAAGATTACAAGTAACTTGTACATTTTATGTTATGTATCAAGTTACATGTTTGTCATCAATCAAAACAAACGAGATTGTTTGCACTAACAATCTCCCCAACGAGACTTCTGTAACATCTTTTATAATTTAATCATTTACAAATACACTAATAATTTATAAACCTTGTCGATATTTATATAATTTCTGATTGTCTTTCTTATTATTCTTTTCTTCCTTTTAATTCCTCTTTTCTCTTTTCGTTATTCTTTCTTCGTATCCGTTCGTGTTTGCCGACTTTTATTATTTTAACGTCTCGTGTCCACATGAGTTTTAAACTTTATTTAAACTCGAAACGCCATTGAAATAAAACATTTTCATTTTCAAAAACGAGTATTGATTTGGAAATCACTTTAAGGTTGTTGTTGAGACATATCAAATACGATAAATGCTAAGTACCTTCCTTGCCAAAAGCAAGTCCCTCGATCATGAACCATTAATCACCTGCGGGTGAGCGCGATTATAGTATATAGGCCTATAGGATTTGACCATCCCACCCCTGTTGACCAGGTAGGAAACACGGGTGTGTTATATTTGAGTTAACTAGGTATTTGGCAAGATACCTGGCTTTGGGGGCAACTATTATGATTATGAAATTCCGCGGTTACTGTCGACTTACGCCAGGGTTACTGGTGCCGGTTAACGCTTTATGTGTCATGAGCTTAGCAAAACAAAACAACTGAATGAAATATGTGACGCTTACCCGATATTTGTATTTGTTACTTATATCTTCCAGATTAAAATCTTGTGCTCAACTATTATTTACTAAACCTATGGATTACACTCAACCTTTGTGTTGACTTTTTAGCATGTTTATCTCAGGTAATTGATGCATGATGTAAGCACCAGGAGTGGTTGAAGGTTGAGGATGGCTATCTTTGGGCTATGCTTCTTGCCCTTACTATCTTTTTATTTAAAATATATTTTAAACTGTGTCTTTATTTCTGCTGCAAACTACTTTTTATTCCGTTGTAAACTATCTTTATTTTCCGTTGCTATTTGTGTTATGAGTCTTTTTTACTCTGAACATTAAACTTTGTAATTGAATGTTATGTTTTATTAAAAACGTCTCGTTATGAGATCATTTTCTGTGATTGTGACTGTCTTACCCCTCGAGTAGCACCCCAAGCTCAGTCCCGCTGCCATATTTCGAGTTGGGGGTGTTACATTTTATGTGTGTTAATAATTGGTTTCGAGATAGATTTGTCAACTTGTTCGAGTTTGCCGTGTGTCTAATCCGGTTTTCCTTTATGTTCATTTGATTTGCCTTACTATCTTTATTGTCTTAACCTACTTTCTAATTCGGCCTAACCCTAAAAACTATATTCGTTGATTACCAATCTAAGAATAAAAATTAACCTATGTTTTGCCTATAATTTAATGAAACCCTAAAATATGTTAATGTAATTATTATCAACAAATATTAAAATCCGTTATAATATTAAATGAGCGTATAAGTAATATATGGTTATAATTCGTGTAGATTCGGTGAAGAAGGAGTGATCCACCTTTCCTTGTGGTCTTTTCCATTTTCATTTAATTTCATAAGGTACAGATATTCTGCCCTTTTTCAGTAAGGGTTTCTCATGACTCATTGTTTTTCTGATATTTGTTATTTGATGCTTTGATCCATATTTGCTATGTTATTCATTTGATTTTCCTTTTCATGCTATATTCATTTCAAATAGCTATTATCTTAGTTAGACAATTAGTAATTGTCCCTCATCATTATATTGTACATCTTTAGCCCATTTATGTTGCCCATATTTGTTTAACTAGTCATGGGGGTTCCATGACCTTGCCATTGATGCACCAATGGTATTGACACTATCTGTGGAGGTGTGACTTTGTCCACGGCGTTCCCACTTTATGCTAATTAGCAACCATGGCCGCCACCATATTATATTGTATGTATGCTTAGTCTAGAACTTGGTGTATGTATATCTGTTTTGCAGGGAGCGTATCCTAGGTACTTAGTTATGTTTAGAATTTGATGAATGGACTTGTGTGTGTGCAATACACCCCATTTCATACTAGTACATCTGCAGAGCTAGACTCCTTTTTACAATTTGTTATTATATATTGTATGTTTGTTACTTGGGCATTTTCTTCGTTTATGATTGATATCCGTTTTATATTTCCTTTGTTTAAGCTTTGATTCCCTTATCATATGTTTGATATTTCATTTGACATCTTGTTCAGCAGGTTCTCTTGGATTTCACTCATTATTTCTTTCGTTTATGCTTATTAGCTTTCATTATTTATATCTGTTCACTGAGCGTTAGTCAGCCGCATTTTCTTTTCCCTGCGGCAGGTAATAAGCGGGATGCTGGGCATGAGTGATGAGAGTAGGAGCTAGAGAACCTACCCATGTTTAGATTCCCATTTATGGATTATTTTCAGACTTAGTATTTTGGAGTTTTCATTTCATTTCAGACTTATGCTTTGGGATTATTTCTTTCAATTTAGACTTTGTTGAGATTATACTTTGGAAGTCATTGTTTTACAAGACTTAGTATTTATTTTATAATAAAGTCTTCCGCTTGCGTTATTATGTTCTGATTGACACCATAATGTTACTGTAACACCCCAACCTGAAAAGGGTCAAAATGCTACATTATGGTGTCAATCAGAACATACAAACGCAAGCGGATGACTTATAAACATAATGATTACAAAGGTATTCTAAGATAACAATAAAATACTAACTCTAACATAATGAGTTCCAAAACTGGAATACAAATCCAAACTAAATCCAACTGAAGCTAAATCCAAGTCTAATCCAGAAGCAAAAGGCATCTATCAACAGGGTAGTCCACTAAGAACTCCTATGCACTCTTCACTCAATCCCAGCTTCCAAACTAAAACCTGCCGCAGGAAAAGAAATGTGGTTGAGCTTAAAAATCCCGATGAACAAATATATATAACAAACGAATAATCAAAACATATATAAGTATAGGGAAAAGGAAACATAAGCTCCTGCTGAAACGAATATCATCTGTCAAAAGAATGAGAGATCAAAGATCAACTGAACAAATATCATAAGTCAACTGTGTCAAATGAAGTGAGAGATCAAGAGATACTACGAATCAGATAATCATAAGGAATCAAACGAATCATACAGGAAATGCCCACAAGCTCAAACGTCTAAACATGATACATGAATAGACCACATAATCACATATACATATCCGTCAAATCATAATGGCACAAGGAAGGGAGACCTCTCAAGTACCAAATGGAGTAGCTAGCTCCCAAATTTGAGAGGGGTGTAAGGCACACACAGCCAATCACTACAAAACAAAATAAAGTACCTAGGATGCATCCACACGCCTCCTACAAAACAAATCATATATACACCTGTACTAGACAAGTATATACACATATAATGGCCAAGTTTACACATATCATAATCATATCAAATGGGGGCGATGAGGACTAATCACACTGCCACAGATAGTGTCATGCCGTTGGTGCCATCAATGACATGGTCATGGTACCTCCATGGCTAGTTAAATAGCTCGGGCAACAGAACAGAACAAATCATATCTGTGGAAAACTAGAAGGGGGGTTGAATAGTTTTATGTTCTTTTAAAATTTATTATGAAAACTTTGTTTACTTTTTAAAGCTTAGATTCGAATTTATGTGATTTCAACTCCTTGAACAATATGAACAATATGTATATAAGTAAATATAAATAAGTAATGCAACTAAGGTAATAAAATGAAATGAAAGATAGAGATGGAAAGATCTAACCGAGAGACAAGAGATTTATAGTGGTTCGGCTACAAGGACACCTTCCTTGCCCTACTCCACTCCCCGAGCACCTAACTCGAGAGTTTTCTTCACTATGTCAACAAGCTCCCTTATGGCGGAGAAAACCTTTACACAACTTTAGCTTACACCGGCTTAACGACACAAAGCTAGATGTCGAGTTCTAATCGTAGCTAGAACCAATCTCACAACTTAAACACGACTTAATCACACCTTCTTCTTCACGACTACTTCACGACTTCTTCACGACTTCTTCATAACTTCTTCACGACTTCTTCACTACTTCTTCACGACACTTCACAACTAAGCACAACCTATGTACACTTCTACTTCTTCACACCTTCACTACTTACACACCTTAACAACACAACTTCTCTACTTACACACTAACCTATCCCAAACAATTATACACACAACTATCTAACAACAATACATAACTTATATACAAATGTATGATGAAACAAACAACTTAGGTATCTAAGTTGCAATACTTCTTCTTTAGTTGTTGAAGGAGTATTCTTCTCTTGCACTTGAATGGAGGAAGCTTGGATCACTTAGAAACCAAAGCTTAAGATTATATGATCAAAGGGTTTTTGAAGATATGAAATGTGATTTAAAACAGAAAGTTTCAGTGTGCAAAAGGTGAGTAAAAATCCAGGAGAAGGCTGGTATTTATAGGAGAAAAACTGGACAGCTGGAGACCTACTGGAGCGTGGCCGGCCCCCTTAAATAGGGGGCGGTCCCCTTAATTTTAAGGGGGCCGCCTAGTAAAATTAAGGGGGCCGCCCTAGGTGTCCGTTGCCCAGATTTGTCCTTTTGTGGGGAAGGTTTTTCTGGAACATTTTAACTGATTTTGGTTAAAAATTTGAATTCATATTTTTATAAAAGATTAAACATTTTTATTTAATACCAAAAATGTTTTTCAAAAATATAAAAAATGTTTTTGATGTTTTATAAGAAAATCTAGTTATTAAGAAAATGTTCCTTTGATCATATAATGCATTAAGCACTTGTTTATTCATACCTTAAGTGATTAAGTTGTAGAAATGAATATTTACAACTAAATACTTGTTTATTTGATAAGTTTATGTTTAATGAGTTTATATTTTGTGATCATTAAAACATAGAGATATGAATAATGTTTTTAGGCATTATTTATGTCAACAATCTCCCCCTTTTTGATGATTACAAAACTTAAACTTATTAAATCCAAAAATTTATTTTTGGACAAGTATTTAGTGAGTTTATATTCACTTCTCCCCCTTTTTGTAGAATCAAAAAGGTTATGCCGACAAGTTTTAGAAACTAAATTTGTCGGGACGAGAACTCCCCCTTGATGTTTACTCCCCCTCGTTCGAGGGCACCAAGGAGACGAGCTATGGAAATCTTGGCTGCAAAAACAAGTTAGGAGACACAAGATACATATACATAGCAAAAATATTTAGAACAACCAACTAATGCATTCAAGATGATCATATATAACATATGAATCATCATTACATTACATAAAATACTTGAAACATAATGATTACAACATAACTAGAAATACTAATGGTCCTCATATTGCCAAAGAGAGCGATTGGACTTGCTTGCGACACACAAGGGTGAGGGATTTTATTTTGAGGCGGAAAGCATGTGGATGGGTTTTAGTTATGTGATGGTGAGGGAAATGGAGCGGATCCATTGATGTTATATCGTTGTAGTGGAGGAATGGGATGGGGACGAGTGAGTAGATATTCGATCCAAGAAATATCTTCACTTAAGTGGAGGATTTGTTTTTGAAGGAAGATGCAACAAGGGCAATAGTGGGTGTGGTTTGTAACTTGATCCAAGTTAAGAGAGTGGGGTAGGCAATTTGAGTAAGGTGAGGATGGAGGTTGTCCCTTGTTGCGTTGTGTGAGGTGCATAGCAAGGAGATCACTGAGATCATGGATTTGGTTAATCTCTTCATGAAGCTTTTGTCTTTCATGAATGGGGATTTGGTTATTTGGTGGAAATGGATGGTATTGGGGTGAAAGGTTTGATGTTTGACCAAGGTGATGAGGGTTTTCAAGGATTCCATTGAAGTTGGTTTGATGTTTAGGGGAGTAGTTTGGAATGATTGTGGATGTTTGGCCAAAATGGTAGGGTTTGTGAAATGGTTCAATGGAATGAGGTTGTGATCTTGGAGAGTAGTTGGGGATGAATGATGATGGAGGTGTTGGTTGTCTAGTCGTGATGGGCTTGTGGTGAGGGTGAGGTTTTCTTTTCCACCCGGGTTTTAAGGTCATCCTTGCTAGCTTTGAGGTTTTTGGTTTTGGGTTGATAGGAGAAGACATGATGGGATGATTGAATGTGGTGAGATATGGGGTTATTTATAGTGGAGGATTTGTGTTGTTTAGGAATGGATAGGCTTGTTGGGTGATTAGGACAAAATGTGTTTGTGAATTTGGGGAAGTGTAGGATCAAATGGGCTAAAAAGCAGAAAAAGATACTGTGAACCCGTCCAGCAGATGGTCGGTCCCCTTAATTATGGGCGGTCCCCTTAATAATTAAGGGGGCCGCCTTATGAATTAAGGGGGCCGCCCATCTGGTACCTTTCTGGGTTCCAGAAATGGGTTTTTCTGCAGAAATAGGTGAGGATGGCTATGTTTTGAGCTTCTGGTTTAAGGCAAGTCCCACTCTTTGAGGCAATAGAGAAACATATTAAGCATGCATGGCATATAAGATAAATAAATAAGCAAGCAATAATTAATATCTAGCAATTTAGAGAATTAAGGAACCTAATCATCTAAGGCAAGGGTAATGAGGCAAAGGCACTAGAAACTAATGGGGAATAGGTGATGGAACAGTTGTGAGGATGTGATTAATAAGCTTGTTCTACTGTGTGCCTATATGCAACAAATGTGGAGATGTGATTGTTTCGACTCCTAAATGTAAAAATTTCCTAAGAAACAATCCAAGGTCTCCTTGATTTGATTTTGCTCAATATATGAATATCAAAGATGTATATATTAGATTATATACTTTGACAATTCATGTGAGATCTTTATGCATGAAAAAAAATGTTTTTAGCATTATTCAACAATGTAAGAAAAATGGTTTTCATGTGTTTTCCTAGATGTGAGAATGTTTTGTAGAAAATAGATTGGGTTTTATTTATAAATATGTTTATGCAAAGAAATATCCTAATCTTTTATTTTGTGCAAAACAGATTCCTAGACTCAGATGTGAGGAAACAGAAAAAAATGTTACAGACAAATGGCCGGTCCCCTTAATGACAAGCCGGTCCCCTTAATAATTAAGGGGACCGCCTTTACAACATTAAGGGGTCCGCCCATCTGGAAAAAAAATGTACCAAAGATGTAGAAAATTCAGTCAATTTGTTCCATCATTCCTAGGCCTAAACGTAAGTGGTTAAAGAGTTCACGCTTAAGGGGCTTAGTGAATATGTCTGCTAAGTTATCTTCCGATGCAACCTTTTCTATAGATATGTTTCCTTTTTGATCGTTATCGCGGAGGAAGTGGTGGCGTATTTCTATATGTTTAGTCCTAGAGTGTTGAACGGGATTCTTACTTAAATCTATAGCACCTTTGTTATCACACATAATTGGGACATCATCTAACCTAATGCCATAATCTACGAGAGCTTGTTTCATCCATAGTGCTTGTTGACTTGCCTTTCCAGCGCTTACATATTCGGCTTCTGTGGTAGAAATAGCAAGAGTGGTTTGCTTCTTCGAGAACCAAGATGTTAGACAACATCCCATTAACGTGCAAATTCCGCTAGTGCTTTTTCTATCCACGTAGTCTCCCGCATGATCCGAATCCGCATAGACGATGGTTTCTATGCCCGATCCCTTAGGATACCATAATCCTAAGTGTATAGTGCCTTTAATGTATCGGAAGATACGCTTAACCGCTTCTAGGTGAGAGGTTTTGGGATCCTCTTGGAAGCGAGCACAAAGGCAGACACTAAACATGATATCCGGTCTACTTGCCGTTAAGTATAGTAAACTACCTATCATTCCTCTATACTTAGTGTTTTCTACAGACTCACCCTCTTCATCTCTTGTGAGTTTTACTTCCGTAGACATCGGTGTCTTCATGGGCTTAGCGTCTTCTAATCCAAATTTCTTAAGCATTTCCTTAATATACTTAGATTGATTAAAAAATATTCCATCTTCTAATTGTTTTATTTGTAATCCTAGGAAGAAATTAAGTTCACCCATCATACTCATCTCAAACTCATCATGCATGATTTTGGCGAATTCATCACACATATCCTGACAAGTCGATCCGAATATAATGTCATCGACATATATTTGGACAATGATGAGATTTGGGCTTTTCTTTTTCATGAAAAGAGTGTTATCTACCATTCCATGGAATAATCATGTTTAATAAGAAATGCTTTTAATCGATCATACCAAGCCTTGGGAGCTTGTTTGAGTCCATATAAAGCTTTCTTGAGTTTATAAACATAATCAGGTTTTGCGAAGTCAATGAATCCTGGAGGTTGTGCCACGTATACCTCCTCATTGATGAATCCATTAAGGAATGCACTTTTCGCGTCCATTTGATATAACTTAAAATCTAGGGCGCATGCATAGGCAAGTAGTATTCTTATAGATTCTAATCTAGCTACGGGGGCATAAGTTTCGTCATAATCTATTCCTTCTTGTTGATTATATCCTTGGGCAACTAACCTAGCTTTGTTCCTAGTAACTATTCCATTTTCGTCTAACTTATTTCTATAAACCCACTTAGTTCCTATGATGGTCATGTTCACGGGATTTGGGACTAGTTCCCAAACGTCATTAGTCTTAAATTGATTTAGTTCTTCTTGCATAGCCATAACCCAACTTTCATCTTTTAATGCCTCATTTATATTTTTAGGTTCTATAGTTGATAGGAAACAAAAGAAGTTATTTTTATCTTGAGCTTGTGATCTAAGGGTTCTTTGATTTAAGTTTCCTATTATATTATCTAACGGGTGTGATTTAGATTCCTTAACATTTACTATTTCGTTTTCACCTAATATTATATCTTCATTATCATCACCTAAGGGTTTAATTTTACTAACCTCAATAGCTTCTTCTTCAACTAGGTCATCATCTTCTAGGGGCAATGTCTTAGGTGGTGGTGGAGTTTCATCAAATGTTACATTTAAGGACTCTTCTACTTTCATAGTGTGTTTATTAAGTATTATGTACGCTTTACTATTTTGTGAATACCCTAGAAAGATTCCTTCGTACGACTTAGGATCAAACTTAGTAAGGTAATCTTTTGTATTGAGAACAAAACATTTGCTCCCGAATACCCTAAAGTAATTTAGATTAGGTTTTCTACCTCTTAATAACTCATATGGGGTTTTTCCTAAGATTCTCCTAATTGAGACTCTATTTATTATATATGTTGATGTATCTACGGCATGGCACCAAAATTTTTGTGGGATGGATTGTTCATTTAGCATTGTTCTACTCATTTCTTGTAAGGTTTTATTCTTTCTTTCTACTACCCCATTTGATTGTGGAGTGCGAGGAGCGGAGAAATTGTGAGATATCCCATTTAAATCACAATATTTTCCGAATTGCACTTCGTTATCAAATTCCCGACCATGGTCCGTCCTAATTGATACTATAGAACATCCTAATTTATTTTGAATCATTTTACTAAATATTTCAAATTTATTAAAGGCTTCGGTTTTATCACTTAAAAAACTAGTCCACGTGTATCGTGAATAGTCATCTACAATTACTAAGGTATAACGATTACCTCCGTAACTCCGCACAGCGGTTGGACCAAAAAGGTCCATGTGTAATAATTCTAGGCATCTAGTAGTGGAGACTATATTCTTAGCTTTGTGACTAGCATGTGCTTGTTTTCCTATTTTACATGCATCGCAAAAGTGTTGGTCATATCTTAGGTTAGGCAAGTTTCTAACTAATTCTTTAGAGGCTGGGGATTGTATTTGTTGCATATTTGCGTGACCTAATCTTCTATGCCACAATGTAGAGTTTTCATCTAAGGTTGCTAGACATATTTTATCTTCTGGTTTATTTCCTAGTTTCATAACATATACGCCACATTTCCTAACTCCTCTACCTATGACCTTTCCGTCCTTAACTATTTCGCTATCTTTACTTGTAAAAGTAACCCTACACTTATTATCGCATATTTTTCCTATACTAAGCAAGTTATATGTTAAGTTATCTACATGCTCAACATTTTCAATAGTTAGGAAGTCTTGAGAGATCGTACCTTTGCCAATGATTTTTCCACGAAAATCACTACCGAAAATAACATTACCTCCATTGTATGCCTTGTAGGAGGAGAATAGCTTCCGGTTTCCCGTCATGTGCTTCGAGCATCCGCTATCCTTAATCCATTCGTCGGGCTCCAAATTTATCCCTAGACATATTTCATCGGTGGCTTGAGCTACAAGGCACTTTTCGTCTTTTGCTTTGTCCGCTTCATCTTTGTCGCTATCGCTCCATGTTCCACTAACAAATGCGCTTTCGTAATCATAACCCGGTGGCTTTGGACATTCGCCAATGAGATGGTTTTGGCTTCCACATCTAAAGCACTTTCTTTTCCCGTAGTTATCATTTCTATTTCTTTGTAGCGATCTTCTTTCATCTCGCGGTTGTCTCGTGAATCTTCCTCGTCTCTTGAAGAATTTCTTGAATTCTCTAACGGCCATTGCATATTCTTCGTCTTCACTCTCGTCACTTGAATCATCGTCATCACTAAGTTCCTTTTTGGCTTTTAGCGCGAGAGACTTGATTTGATCTTTCTTGCTCTTGACCGTTTCCGAGTCCCTCTTTATAATTTCTTCATGAACCTTCAAGTTGCCAATAAGCTCATCAAGTGATAACGTCATCAAGTTCTTTGACTCTTCAATCGCCGTGACCTTCGCGCGCCATTTCGGATGTAATGCCCTAAGAAATTTCCTTACACAATTTTTGCTAGAAAAAGTCTCATCAAGTGCTTTTAAACTTGTGATGATTGTGTTAAATTTAGCAAATGCATTATCAATAGATTCCTCTTCAGGAATTGTAAATTGTTCATATTGTTGCACAAGAAGATCTATTTTATTATCTTTGACTTGACTATTACCTTGGTGAGTGATTAGTAAAGAATCCCAAATCTCTTTTGCGGTTTGACACATAAAAATTCTTTCATATTCTTTGCGTGGTAACGCATTATAAATAACCATTTTAGCTTCATTATTTTTTGCTAGTTTCTTTTTTAAATCATCATTTTGTTTTTCAAAAGGTACAATTTCATCTATTTTAGTTAGGATATTATATTGAATAGGGGGAAAATCACCATAGGTAATAACATGCCAAAGATCAAGATCCTTTGATTTCACATAAGTTTCGAATCTATTTTTCCAATAAAGAAAACCATCACTTTCAAATAGTGGTGGTCTTTGCATAGATTGCCCTTCTAAATATTTTAAAGATTCCATAGATCGTTTCAAGTTTTAAAATACAGTTAATTTTAAAAATCTTGTTTGACGTGGCTCTTGATACCAATTGTGGAAAACTAGAAGGGGGTTGAATAGTTTTATGTCCTTTTAAAATTTATTATGAAAACTTTGTTTACTTTTAAAAGCTTAGATTCGAATTTATGTGATTTCAACTCCCTGAACAATATGAACAATATGTATATAAGTAAATATAAATAAGTAATGCAACTAAGGTAATAAAATGAAATGAAAGATATAGATGGAAAGATCTAACCGAGAGACAAGAGATTTATAGTGGTTCGGCTACAAGGACACCTTCCTTGCCCTACTCCACTCCCCGAACACCTAACTCGAGAGTTTTCTTCACTATGTCAACAAGCTCCCTTATGGCGGAGAAAACCTTTACACAACTTTAGCTTACATCGGCTTAACGACATAAAGCTAGATGTCGAGTTCTAATCGTAGCTAGAACCAATCTCACAACTTAAACACGACTTAATCACACCTTCTTCTTCACGACTACTTCACGACTTCTTCACGACTTCTTCACAACTTCTTCACGACTTCTTCACGACTTCTTCACTACTTCTTCACGACACCTCACAACTAAGCACAACCTATGTACACTTCTACTTCTTCACACCTTCACTACTTACACACCTTAACAACACAACTTCTCTACTTACACACTAACCTATCCCAAACAATTATACACACAACTATCTAACAACAATAAACAACTTATATACAAATGTATGATGACACAAACAACTTAGGTATCTAAGTTGCAATACTTCTTCTTTAGTTGTTGAAGGAGTATTCTTCTCTTGCACTTGAATGGAGGAAGCTTGGATCACTTAGAAACCAAAGCTTAAGATTATATGATCAAAGGGTTTTTGAAGATATGAAATGTGATTTAAAACAGAAAGTTTCAGTGTGCAAAAGGTGAGTAAAAATCCAGGAGAAGGCTGGTATTTATAGGAGAAAAACTGGACAGCTGGAGACCTACTGGAGCGCGGCCGGCCCCCTTAAATAGGGGGGCGGTCCCCTTAATTTTAAGGGGGCCGCCTAGTAAAATTAAGGGGGCCACCCTAGGTGTCCGTTGCCCAGATTTGTCCTTTTGTGGGGAAGGTTTTTCTGGAACATTTTAACTGATTTTGGTTAAAAATTTGAATTCATATTTTTATAAAAGATTAAACATTTTTATTTAATACCAAAAATGTTTTTCAAAAATATAAAAAATGTTTTTGATGTTTTATAAGAAAATCTAGTTATTAAGAAAATGTTCCTTTGATCATATAATGCATTAAGCACTTGTTTATTCATACCTTAAGTGATTAAGTTGTAGAAATGAATATTTACAACTAAATACTTGTTTATTTGATAAGTTTATGTTTAATGAGTTTATATTTTGTGATCATTAAAACATAGAGATATGAATAATGTTTTTAGGCATTATTTATGTCAACAATATCATATCATATCAAGTCATCACATCATATCCAAACAGAACGTATCAAACTGAACTGAATCATATCATAGCAAATGGATAGCAAACGAATAGCAACCGAATACCAAATCAAAGAATCATGTCATAAGGGAATCATAACAAATGGATCATATCAAACGGAATCATATCAACGAATTGTATCAAATGGATCACAACATAGCAAACGAATCAAAGTCAAGAATCGATAAGTCATGAGAAATCCCTACTAAAAAGGGATAGAATATCTGTACCTCAAACAGCAAATGAAACCATATCAGAAAACACATAGATCAGAAGTTACTCCTTCTTCAGCGAATCTACACGAATTAATGATCGTCTTATTATTTAAGAACCATTTCATAAGTTATTTCTGATTCAGTACTTATTGTTGTTCAGATTGACATATTAGGTTTTCCTGCTATTTATAGCAACTTTCCAAATTTAGTAACTTTCCATATTTAGTAACTTTCCCGAATTAGTAACTTTCTGAATTAAGTGAGTTTTTCCGAATTAAGTAACTTTCCCGAATTAGTAACTTTCCATGTTTAGTAAGTTTCCATAATTAGTAAGTTAGTGTTACATTCATAATTAATCAAACTTTGGGTTTATAGGTACTTCCAAATCAAACACCACTTAATTAGGATATATTAGTGAATCTGGATCACATTCTTATGACTTTTAAGGCCTGCCAATTAAGCTCCAAAAATGCTGAAATAATTACCAGTGATTCCCATATTAGTTTAGTATCTTCAAAAATTTTCATAGATTTTATTACGAAGTACAAGTACTGTTTCAAAAATCATCTTTCTAGACCTACCCAGAAAATTAATTGCAGATACACACAGAAAGTTAGCCTTTAATTAACCCATTTTGACACTTCAGAAAAATCCACAAATATTCCAAGAAGTCACACATAACTTAAATATCACCCCTGCAAAAGGAAAGCTCTCAGTTCCTTGTGGTTTGAAAATTAAAAATAAAAAACATCGACTGATTTTACGTTCTCAAAACTCAAGTTTGACACATGATCTCATAAATTTCAAAAGCATGACCAATACAATTCCAATTCACTCCAAACCAATTGGAAAACTTAAATATGACATTAAACTAAGTTTTCATGCAAAAGTACAGAATTAAACCCTTATGGAACTTGAGCTATAGTGCATACAAATTCAGATTACTAAACAGTCCCATTTTATAAACCCGTTTAAGACCATCACATAACATGTTTACTTACACAAACGCACACGAGACCTATTATATATCACAAGACCTGAATTAACCATCATGTTAACACATATACGTAATCATACTATTTACCAAGCCATCACAAATCCCACCAAACCTGACTCTAGTTCGAATCTAATACATAAACCCTCGATAACAATTACATTCAACCAACACAAACCCTAATTCCTTTTTACCCTTAATCCGATTTATATACATATTCAAACACATACTTTTAGGCTGATTTGATACACATAATACACACACAAATCACCTTTATGGAACCAATATTAATCGAACAGAAACACCCATACAATATACATATATGATTACCACCGTTCATGATTTCATGCGACCCATTCTCGTTCGTACACTCATATTAACGAACCAATTTATTAAGTTTACCCATCTTATACGTATACTTATCATATGTCGAATAAATAAACACAAGGACAATTATGGGTTACCTCAAACGGATTTAGGACGGATCAAAGAACGATTTATAGAACCAAAAGCCAGACCCTCGAACCAAAACCACCCACGATCACAGAATGTTGGTACTCCACGATTCTAATCTCATCCTTGTTATACCCTTCGTACCTTGATCTCTTGGAATAACAAAATGAAGCTGCCGACTTGTATTGTTTTAGGGTTTTAACGTGTGAGGGAAAATGTATTATACGGTTGAGAATGGAAGCAACGAATGGAGTAGATAAATAAAATAAAAGTGCCGAGATATGGGGGATTAGGGAAGACTTCTTCTTCTTTTTTTTAAATTTTAAATATGACTTAGGTATTATATTAATTTGTATAACATATATACATGTACTAGTTATTGGTCCAAACAATACATGCAATGTGTGATATTATTACTTAGGACATGTAGAGTGTGCCGGAATATATATGACTTAGGTTTATCGTATTTCAATTTAGTGGTTTAATTCATAACGTATAGTTTGAATCTTAGGTTAATTCGTATCAAAAATTTCAAAGGTCGTTTCGGATTTTAGGTCGTTGTAGTTACATTCTAGCCCTTTTCCGGTTGGGGTGTTACAGTGGCAATGCCAAAGATAGAGAATGATGGGTATATTTTGAACACTATTCGAATTGAGTACGAGTGGAAACCACCAAGATGTTCAAATTGCAAGGTGTTTGGCCACGTATTGGACCAATGCCCGAAGAAAATTGTCTTTGATGTTTTGAAGAATACAAAGGTAACTAGGAAAATGGTTTGTGGTGTTCATATTGGTTCGAAGTCGCATCTTGTTTACAAACTGGTGCAACCAAAGAAAGGAGAAGGATTCTAAACAGCCTAAGCCGAAGACTATGTGTGCTACACATGTTGCTAATACTACTTCTACTTCAAATTCTTTTGATGCTTTAGGCAGTATGGGTGACATGGAAGATGCTACGGGTGTAGGCCATTCCAGTTCCATTAGTGAAAAAGAGGTGAATAATATGGGTCAACACCTAATAATATAGAGGATGTTAATAAGGATAAATGGGTACTGTGGAATCGGGTTCTATGCATAGTACTTCAATAGATGTGCAAGATGTTGATTCGGAAAGTGAGATTGAAGAGTATGATAACGAGACTACTTAGTTTATGGCCAGTTCATATTAACGACATGGTGGCGGAACTAATTACCCGAGGCTACGTGAACTTGATGAGTATGACTTGTATGACGGATATGAAGATGTGGTATCAGACTTAAAGGAGGAACAACTTGCATTTTGTGATGCATTCGATATCACTCTCCGAGCGGAGATTAGACGCTAGGTTATTTTGATTTCTCTGTGAGTCATATGTAATCTAGTTAGTGGTTGTTTTCCTTATAGTAGTAGTTCATAAGCTTGGTTTGTCATTCTTATGATAATTTTAGTTTGAAGCATAAATGGTGTGTTTGTTTTCGCCCATGTAACGGAGTGAGATGTGGGATTTCACCTACATTCTATGTACTTAAACATTTTTTTGGAGTAATACATTTACCGAAGAGACCCTTTACCAAAAAAAAAAAAAAAAAAAAAAAAAAAAAAAAAAAAAAACAATTCACATAGAACCCAATTCTATGTAAAGAAAATAACTCTATTAGGCGACAAGCACGATGTTTGTGCCAGAAACTAAGCTCTTGTTGTTCCTTTTTAGTTGGTTACAAAGATTAACTAATGTTAACTAACCAACTTTCAAGCTTAAAAAATTAAGTATAAAAACGTTTAATAAAGATACAGAGTTTAATAAAGATTTACACTAGTATTTTCAACGTTTAAATTCTTATTAGAAATGAGTCAAAAAAATTACTAAGATTGTTTGCCAAATAACAATCCAAGTTGAATGACAATTGTTTGGTGATCTCCTCACTAACTTAAACCTAAACTAAAGTTAATGTTTAAGTAAGAACTCCAAAAGGTGAAGAACGGTGGGATCACCCTGGTCCCATGCCTCCTAAGGATGCCAACCGGACCCTCCCCCAAGGACCCGGCCCCAGGCAATGAGCACCTGTCCCAGTGACTGTACTTATCAGGAGGTGGGCTTTGAACCCTGACCATTTTCTCCAATTGGCCCCTCGTTGACCAGTCAATCTGAGCATTTGCGATGGGGGGATGGTACCAATTGAAAGTGTAACAACCCCAAAATTTGGTATAGCGGAAGACTAATCAAGCTTTCGGGGTGCTACGGGGATTGGTATACAACACATGCATAAGAAAACGAAAATACGTCATCAGCATTAATTAAAACATTCCAAACCAAATATTTAGTATTTACATTTATTCAAAAGTGCGGAAGTAAGCCCAAAATAAAACATAAGGTAGGTTCCCAATTTAGTTATCAGAGTTCGAAATTGATCCATGAGCCGTGTCATTTGCCAAGCCTCCAAGTTGAGCATTCAACAATAGTTGCATCAGTTACCTGAGAATACATGCTAAAAGGTCAGCTTACGCTGGTGAGTTCATAGGTTTAAGCAAAAGTATAACAGTGGACCTTGATAAGTGATTTTCTACACTGGACTAAGATAGATATAAATAACAATTTCCACTTATATCGGCAATCACAAACAATCCAATAACAATATGATAGGTCACAATAGCCCTCTCTCATATTGTCAGTCACAGTAGGGCCCTAGGATATATTTGACCTTAGCCAGGCAACACGTTATAGCAAAAGGTATTCGGGTTATTTGCTACCCTGGTCTAAGACAAATATCTGTTGTAAATATCTAGCCTTAGCCAGTCAACTCGTTATAACAAATCATAAAACAATAGTTAGGTCCATTCAAAACGGTTTTGCATGTTTCCTCACCCCAAGGTTTCAATAAACAGTTCACGAGTAAAAGTGGGGCTGTGAAACTCACATGCATATCAGTTAATCACATAACGTCTTCAAATAACTAAATCAAATATTTCAGCCAAACAGTCAAATCTTGAGTAAACAGTTTGCATATTCCAAATAAATAGTCATTGAGTTTAGTTAAAAACGAGCATGTATTCTCCCCCAAAATAGTTATAAAATCGGTAAAAGTAGGGGCCATGAACTCACCTCAGTCCAGCAATGCAATATCACAACAATATCAGTGGGTAGCACACCACAATAAACCAAACAGTAGCCCAGCACAACAGCTCAATGGTAGTATATCACAACGGCAACTATGACAACATGGCACAACGGACTCGGCACGACCTAATAATATAAATACTCGTCTCAAAATACATTTCATAAATCAAATGCGCAAGGGTTTCTAAAAGTTATCTATTTCCATTTTCAAAATCAATCATTTCTATTCCCAAAATAATCCAATTATATTTCCAAAATAATCCAATTCCATTTCCAAAATAATCTTGTTTTATCCGTTTATTAGAGTTTGATATCATCGTTTGTGTAGCTGTGAAAAGACGCTGACTCAAGTGTACACACGCCAAAAGAGTGACAATACGGGATCCTCGCGAAACGGATGACGAGAAGTCAAGAATAGAAGACGGAGATAACTCAAAGAAATCACACATAATAACACATCAAATAGTTTAAAAGATTGGTAGTCTTCGGTTATAATCCCATTAAGTTTTATAAAACATACATGTTTTATATATTTAAGCAAAAATTCGTCATGACTTATTCGTTCGTAGAACGTTCCAAGTCAAGTGATTTTATTATTTTCCAAACACGTTTAGTTAATAAGGGATTATAAAGATTATTGTTCGTTAGACATTATTTCCACATTGTTCGTCCGTTACGACTCATATACATTAAATTCATTTCGAGTCTAATGTACTGTATTCGTTTCGTGTCCCAAATGTCTAATAATGTCCAAAGTCCGATAATATTCCAAATCCATCGATAGTCACATACATATTTCAAGTTCTAGTGTTGCAAAGATTCCAAAGTATACCGACTACAAATCAACGACCAAATAAATAAATAATCCAACAAATAATTCCCATAATAACAATAATGATGTACTAGTGCAAATGTGCCTCGATATGTTCCATAACTTCGTGTTTTTCCGTCATCATCCAAGTTAAATATCCCACTATATATTTAATACTCATAACAAGTTTCCTTGTTATTCCTTTATCCTTTTTAGTTATTCTTTTTGTTTTTGTGTTTTCAACACGTCACGAGAGTTACTAAACGTATCGAGTCACATTTCCATTAAGTCTCACGGCTATAAGCCGGGTCAAGTAGTCAATATATTCCAAATAATCCACAAGTTCAATAATAGTCAATTTGGGCACGTCGAGGTCGCACCGAGACCACAAGGTCTTGGTTAACACCCGTAGCCATAACATCACATTCGGATAACAAATTCCAAGTATCAAGTCATCAATAATCATTCTCGGCCAAAAACTAACCTACGGCTCGAGTTTTTCCCAAGTTTCAATCAACCTCAATATTCAAAAATAATAACTGTGGAAAACTAGAAGGGAGGGTTGAATAGTTTTACGTCTTTTTAATTTATTATAAAAACTTTGTTTAATTTTAAAGACTTAGATTCGAATTTATGTGAACTCAACTCTTGAACAATATGAACAAATATAAGTAGATCTAAATTAACAATGCAAGTAAAGTAATGAAATGAAATGAAAGATAGAGATGGAAAGATCTAACCGCGAGACAAAGGATTTATAGTGGTTCGGCTACAAGGACACCTTCCTTGCCCTACTCCACTCCTCGAGCACCTAACTCGAGAGTTTTGTTCACTATATAAACAAGCTCCCTTATGGCGGAGAAAACCTTACACAACTTTCGCTTACACCAATTTTATGACACAAAGCTAAATGTCGAGTTCTAATCGTAGCTAGACCCAATCTCACAACTTCAATCACAACTTCTTCACGACTTCTTCACTACGGCTTCACAACTACTTCACAATCTAGCACTACTTATGTACTCTTCTACTTCTTCACACCTTCACTACTTACACACCTCAACTTCTTCACAACTTCACAACTTACACACTAAACTAGCCTAACCAATTATGTTCACACATATCTAACAAATATACACAACTTATACAAGTGAATGAATGATTTACAAAGTTTACTAAACTAACAACTTAGGTAACAAGATGATACTAAGTTGTAATACTTCTAGTCTTGATTGATAGAAGTATTCTTCTTTTGCACTTGGATGGTAGAAGCTTGGATCACTTAGAAACCAATGCTTAAGAATATATGATCAAATGATTTAGAAAGGATTTAGAAAGATATAAGAAGAGATTTAGAACAGAAGGTTTGGGGTGCAAAAGGTGAGGAAAAAGTACAGGATTAGTCCAGTATTTATAGGCAAAAATTGACAGCTGGAGGAGGGGGTCGGTCCCCTTAATAATTAAGGGGGCCGCCTTGATAATTAAGGGGGCCGCCCCCCCATAACCGTTGCCCAGCTTTGTCTTTTTGTGGGGAAGGTTTTTCTGGAACATTTTTGCCATTTTTGGTTGAAAATTTGAATTCATAAATTTATAATGGATTAAACATTTTTATTTAATACCAAAAATGATTTTCTAAAAGATATAAAATGTTTGTGTCATTTTATAAAAAATCAAGTGATTAAGAAAATGTTCCTTTGATCATATAATGCATTAAGCATTTGTTTATTCATACCTTAAGTGATTAAGTTGTAGAAGTGAATATTTACTACTAATATTTAATGAGTTTACATTTTGTGATTATCAAAACATAGATATATCAAGAAGTATTAATAATGTTGTTTAGGCATTATTTATATCAACAATCTCCCCCTTTTTGATGATTACAAAACTTAAACTCATTAAATCCAAAAAATTATTTTTGGACAAGTATTTAGTGAGTTTATATTCACTTCTCCCCCTTTTTGTAGAATCAAAAAGGTTATGCCGACAAGTTTTAGATACGAAATTTGTCGGAACGAGAACTCCCCCTTGATGTGTGCTCCCCCTCGTTTGAGGGCACCAAGGACACGAGCTATGGAAATCTTGGCTGCAAAAACAAGTTAAGAACACAAGACATATATATGCATAGCAAAAAAAATATTTAGAACGAACAACTAATCTTATTCATTCATTCAAGATGATCATGTATAACACATGAATCATCATTACACCACACAATACGCTTAAAACATAAGGGTTACAACATAAGTAAAAGACACTAATGGTCCTAATATTGCCAAAGAGAGCGATTGGACTTGCTTGCGACACAAAAGGGTGAGGGATTTTATTTTGGGGCGGAAAGCATGTGAATAGGACTTACACTCTGTTCTAGAGTTTTTTTTTAAGAGGGAAGTAAAGTAAAGTAATGCAATGTAAAGAAATAGGGAAGAGTGGAAGTAAAGTTTATAGATTTTCATGTTCTTGAGTTTATAGTAAAGTAAAGTAAATGAAAGTAGGTGGTCCCATTTTATACTTTTTATATTTGTGGAATTACTATTATAACCTTGCTCTATAATAAATACACACTAAAGACAAAGGGTATTTTTGACATTAAAGTCTTTTCATTTTTGTCTTATTCACTTTACTTCCTTTCCATCCCATATATGGGATGAATGTGTGGAGTGAAAAAAACAAAGAGACAAATGTCCATTTCATGTGTTTTACTTCCATTTACTTACTTCCAAAAACTTGAGAACATGATTTTTTTTGGTGATCCTTCATTTACTTCCATTTACTTCCATTTATAAACTTGAG